>OX439231.1:1202500-1802500 GCA_949319165.1 Sialis lutaria | reverse complement strand
ACCGACTGAGAATGAGGAAATTTTTCTTTATGTAAACGTCGTTTTTAGTAAGGTTCAACTAGTGCTAGATGGCAGCACTAGTATTAAAAAGTCATACCAATGGTGAGGAGAGCGAGCGGTAAGAGGAGCATTTCAAAATCATTGTCGCCATTTTCAATGCTGCAAATGTATTTGTAGTATTTGTGCTAAAAACTATTTTAACTGTGTTTCGACAGTATATTCTGTGGTTTCGACTTTAAATTGAATAAGTATGTCTGATCAGTTTAGTGCTAATAAAAATAAACATTTATGCTAACAATAAGTGTCCCGATTTGACTCACAAGAAATCTGACAACCCTATGAATAATGATCTGTTCGACAGTATAAACTACAGTGAAAAAACTCTAAAGTGGCAGAATGTTCTATCTTGTTTTGTTACAGAAGAATCCGAACATTGAAGGTATGTTAACATAAATAAAAACATTTTAAAACAACAATATTTATGATTCACAGGATCTTCTAAATTGGAGTTTTAACCGGAATGACAGTTCCTATCGATCACTTTCAATCAAGGGATGGTGGGCAACGATTCAAGCTGTGAAGAACGTTTGGCAAGAGATTAAATCGTCAGGTGTGAGGATAATGAAAACGCCTTAATCAGGACCCATCATCAGAATGATGTACCGGACAACAATAATTCTGAGAAAACTATAATATCTGGACCAGTGTTAAGACAGACATTGTATGTGTACATTCTGTACACAATGCTTGTTACCAAGATTAAGCACATTTTATTATCTCATTTGATATTTCGCTTTCAATGTTGATTAAAATCTGAACAATATCCAGTTTTGATTAAATCTGATTTCCATTAAATCTTTTTGTGGCCTTAATCACATAATGAAGATTTTTATGACTTATTTTTTAGGTATACATTTAATGTAGTTGTAATTTAAAAAAAATTAACATTAATCAATTAAATGAATATCGAAAAAGTCACTGTTAGTAAATAATTTCTAAAATACCAATTAGCAAATGCAAATTGTTTGAAATCTTGAATTTTATGTAAGATATAAAATGAAATATTGAATAAGAAACAATGCAGTTGTAGTTGTTACTTAATTTGTATGAATATTAAAATTTTTTATTAAGATATTCCTTGGCAAATTAAGAAATTGAAGAGTAAGTCCAAATTTTGTAAATAAATAACAGAAGAGTAAAAGAAGCTCCAAATAAAATCCTCAAATGATATACCTGCGAGCAAAAGATATGAAAATAAAACAATTGTATTTAACAATGCAACTATAGAAATTGTACTCGCAATGTTTTCAGAATTTTGAATGAAACTTCTTTTGTTATTTATTTATAAAATCTGAGCTTAGGCCGTGGCAATACGCTTCGAGTCGACTTAGACCGAGTTCACAGCACCAACCAACTCGCATAAAATAATCACATGTAGACATCAAAAAGCAAGATAGTATACAGCATGCTATCTTGCTTTTTAATGTCTACACGTGATTATTTTATGCGAGTTCGCTGGTGCTGTGAACTCAACCAAAGTCGACTCGAAGCGTATTGCCACGGCCTGAGAAATTTTACAAATCATGCAATGTTTATATTTTTCTATCATTTATCAAACCTTGTTGCTTCCAGAGAAATACCTTAATTAAATATGATAGATATTGTATTAATTATAGTTAATCTTTTAATTAATTTAACATTTTTGTTTGTTTTTCCAATTTATATAATATATTTATGTTTGCATGCTTTCTAGAAAAAAATGATAATAAATATTTGTAAAAATATTTTGTTTTATTTCAATTATTTTCATTACAGATTTACAGTTTAAATGCAAAATATTGTAATTACAATAAATTATATCATATTTGGTGATATATTTTATTGTAGTTGCAATATTTTGCATCTAAACTGTTGAGTATAATACAAAATATATATTGGAATGAAAAGGGATTTGAATTTCGCGCTACGGAATGGTATAGTTAGTTCAACAGTCGCCAGGCGGCAGCACATATTGCGATCAAAATTTTTTAACGTTGAGTTGAACACCCGTGTGATTTACTACAAAAAAATTTGAGGGTTTTTATGTAGGAGAAACCGTTCATGAATTATAAAGAGTTATTAAAGTGTCATTTTCTTTATTTGTAATAATATTTTTCATAAAAACTAGAGATGAAACGGATAGTGTTTTGGCCGGATACCGAATACCGAAAATCCGGTGTGCTGTAAGGCCGGATGGCCGGATATTCGGCGGCCGAATATCCGGCCTGTTTTGACGGTAAAATGCACGATTCGTACCGTCAAAACCCCGGTAACCACTGCATTCTTAAATGAAATAGAGTATAGGTAGTAGTAAATTGTGTTGTGAAGTATTAATTAATAATCAAAATGAGTGAGTAGTTAATTATTCCCCTTCTTTTTCTTCTATCAAGGGAAAAAAATTGAAAATTGATTGATTGAATTTCTTATTTTAATAAATTCGTTATTTTACAAGTCAATTTCTTATTATTTGCCTCACAAATATTTTTTTCTTGCAGTTTTTAAATCAAAAATTGTAATTTTTAAATATCCGGTATCCGGCCGGATAATGCGTTACTATCCGGTACTAAGCCGGATAACAAAATAAGGCCGGATAGGCCGAATACCGGATAGTTACCGGATATCCGTTTCATCTCTAATAAAAACCCTCAAATTCATTTTTGTAGTAAATCATCTCAGCTACAAATTAGTAAGATGCATTTTCTCTCGAAAAGGTCACAGTTTACGTGATATAGATATTTGAAAAATATTGTTTTTGTGAACTTTGACCCCACAAAATTGACACTCGCACATGTCAAATCGTTAAGGAACTTTCACACATTATTAAGTACCTTTATACTAAGGTTTATGCAAAAATTTAGTCTGTTACAAATTTTATCCGATCTTCTATATTTTTATGTCTATTTTTCCTGGACTAATAGTACAGGTGAGATTTTTATCTTGAGACTGTAGTCGAGTCAATGAAGCTCAAAAATGGCCAAAACTTCGGAACCCTCAGAAACAGCACCGAATTTGAAATCAGAAACATTCTAGTCGTCGGATTTAACCCCCCCCCCCCCCCCCCAAATTTTGGAAATTTGTATAATTTACTGGTTTTATATATTAAGCCCGATTTTCGACTAAATTTTTTTACCTGTAGGGGTTTTGAGGGTCGCTGAATAAGAATACTTTGTCAAAATAATGATTTTCCGGGAATTTCCCGAAATTTTCCAAAAGTTTTTTTTAATTTTTGTCTAAATTTATTGAAAATTTTGATAGAAATGTGTATTCGCGGTGTTTCTCTTCACAAATAAAGTTAAATTATACAAAAATTTTCAGGAATTTTCCAGAAATTTCCCAATTTTTCCTCAAAAATTTTGAATTTGTAATAAATAACATTGTATTATTTAAAAAAATTAACCTAGAGGGCTAAAAATTTAGAAACATTAGGTAAATGTATTTTAAATAAGCATAATTTTTTTTGTCAAAATTGTTTGTTTATTTGCAAAACGGCAAACTTTTATTGTGTTATATGCGGCACGAGCGGATAGTAAATTTCGTAGCCTAACTAGTTGTAAAATGAAAAATAATGCTAGTGACGTGCTCTTAATTTTTTTACTGCTAAATTAAAGTATTTCAAACAATTATGTAAGATTTCATCAAAATTCAGTAAATTTTTTAACAGAGTAAAAGGATCTTGTCGACGCACGAAAAATCTGAGTAGTGGTTGTAAAATGATAAATAATGTTAGTGACGTGCTCTTAATTTGTGTACTGCTAAATTAAAGTAATTCGAACAATTATGCAAAATTTTATAAAAAATCAATAAATATTTTTTACAGAGTAAACGATCATAGTGACGAACTTACCGCTGACGCGCGAAAAATCTAAAGAATAAACTGCTCTAGAGTTGAAAATAATAAACCTAGAGAGCTAAAACTTTCATAAACGTTAGGATGTATTTACATCTCAAATAATTACAATTTTTTTGGACAAAATTGTTTGTTTATTTGCAAAACGGCAAACGTTTATTATTTTATTCGCGGCATGAGCGGATATGAAATTTCGAAGCAAAACTTGCTGTAAAATGATTATTAATGCAAGTAACGTGCTCTAAAATTTACTACTATTAAATACGGGCATTTCGAACGATTTTGCTAAACATCAATATTCAATAAATTCTAAATATGTATATTAATTTATGAATTTTTGCATCAAAATGTCAACGATAATTTACTAAGCAAATTATTTAAATAACTGAAAAGTAACGTTTGCCAATGAAAATTAAAAAACAATTTTTTGCTCATTTCCTCAAATAATATTTATTCAACTTAGTTATAAAAAAAAAACACACTTTTGCTCAATTATCATCGAAACAAATTTTATTTATATACCTTTTTTTTGAGCAAAACAAATAATTTTTTGAGTCCGACGGCTGGAATGTTTCTGATTTCAAATAGTAAGGTATAATGAACATTTAAAAAAAAAATTCATAAAAATCAGTGCTGTTTCTGAGGGTTCCGAAGTAAAAACCTTCATTGACTCGACTACTGCTTAATATCTGGAAAATTGTGGATTTTTACGGAAAATGTTTGGTACAAAAGTTTCAGGATTTGGAGAGGAAAAACTAATGGAGCTAACAATTTTGATCTTGAGTAGGGGTTTTAAGGTCATTTTGGGGTCAACTAAATTTTTTCAAATAGAAACCTTTACTTTTTGCAGATTCGTACTTTGCAAAAATAAAGAACAACTTTTGCCTAAAAAGTTTATAAAAAATCTTCAATTTTAAGGTAATTTATTTTTCCTTTTTTTATATTAAAAAAATTTTTTTTTGCGTTCAAAATTTTTAGAAAATTTAATACAAAAAGAAAATACAGATTAAAAAAAAAATTGTAAAATTTCAGTGTTTTTCAACGCAAATTTTTTTTTTATTATAAAAAATGATAAAAAACATTCAAATTCATTCTTTAATCTGCAATTTTTCCTAAACATCTTGTATAATTATTTCAAAATTGGCCCAACTAAAAGGAAATGGCCGCGCTTTTGGTCAGTTAAAATAAGATTTTGAAAAAACGCTCGATCACGTCAATTTTGTTTTCAAGGGGGATATTTTTTACTATAAAATTTTTGCAAGAATCTTTTTTACCCTCTGTACTGTGAGCACGACCCTTAAAATTTTAAATAGCATGTTAGGGCATGTTATACATCATTTGAAAAGTTTTTTCATTCTAAACAAGGTGCTTTTTTTTTTTAAATCTGTTTAGTTTTAGTCAAGTTCTTTACATTTTTAATTTCATGAATTCATTGATTTTCTGATCAACAAAACAAACATTTACAACTAAAATTCAAACCAAAGTAGGCTTATTTTCTTATAATAATTCAGAAAAAGGACCCCACAGAATCCTTATGGGAAAGGGGTTGCGGTCAAACTCTTTAAAACTTTGGATATGATAGTCCTTGATGAGTAGATCAAAAGTGTCAATGGGCACTAAGTCCTAAAAACTCAAACTTTTAAGATATAGCCCTCTGAAGTTGGAGATCATGCTCGCCTTTAATTTACAATAAAAAAATTTGTAGTACCTTAAATTTCGCTCAACTTTTTGTATGTGTTCCCAAAGACATCTATAATCGATCGCCACCATAAAAAAGTCAACTTTTCAATTCATTGAGAAATGACAACACTTAAATTTTATTGTTACATTTTTTTAATTATAAAAATCCAATTGTTTTATAATAAAAAATTGGTTTATAATAAAAAAAAACGTAATAAGATTTAAGTACTACCATTGGTTAAAGAATTTAAAAGTTAACTTTTTTATGGTGACAAAAATATAAGTCTATGGGAACACATATAAATAGTTGTGCGAAAATTAAGGTTCTACAAATTTTTTTATTGTAAATTAAAGGCGAGCATGATCGCCAACTTTAGAGGGCTATATCTTAAAAGTTTGAGTTTTTAGGTTTTAGTGCCCATTGACACTTTTGACCTTATCAAGGACTATCAGATTCCAAAGTTTCAAAGAGTTTGACAGAACCCCCTTTCCCATAAGGATTCTGCGGGGTCCTTTACCAACAAAACATTAATTACTTCAATAAATGTTCAAATTAGATGTTAGCAAAATTGACGTGTTCAAGCGTGAAAATTTTCTCATAAATTTATATGGTAACGGCAACTCTAATCGTAAAATTTATAATAACAAATTTTATATTTAATCTAATAACCATTGTTTTTAATGTGCTCTATTTCTTTCCGAATAACATTTTTGAGATAATTTTAATAACAAAAATTACTTACTCTGAATTGTGTTGGCATTGTAACTTGAGTATTCATATTCTCTAATTGAATTCTTAACTGTTCCTCTTCAGGTTGAAGTGCCATGCCAATTTTTCTAGTCATTTCTTGTTTTGTTAATACCTAACATAAAAACAGATATATTAGTCCACGCGGTAGGTTCGAGATTTTTACTGCAAATTGTGTTATAACCTAAAAACTGTGTATAGACATTTGAACCTATCATAGAATATTAGAAGAAGACCTCAATCAATATTTATTAGTGATGTAACGAATGTATGATTTTAAACATTTGCCAATATTAGCTGTTAATATTCGCAAATGCGAATGCAAATACGAATATTGACTTTTTGTAAAAAAAAGCTAAAAAAAGAAGAAGAAAAGGTCTTCTGAATAAAATAGATTAAAAAAACGATATTTTTATATATTATAATACATCATAATATATTTGCAACTTTACCTGCGAGTACGAATGTTTAAAAATGTGCGAATATTCGCGAATGCGAATACAAATATTCATTACATTACTAATATTTATTAGCATACACAAAAATTCCTTCATCAACGAAAATTGGTACAAACATAGTTTTATACCTAAACTTTAAGAAACCGTTGAGCGTAGTTGACTAAGGGGTGCAGGGGTAGTTTGGTAGGGAGTGAACGGGGTGAAAATGTGTTTTTTCATAAATAACATCAAGATGGCTTATTTTATTGAAAAATATTTCAAATGGTATTTTGTAGCTCTGTCTTAGACCTTTAATTTGTTTATTATTTTATTCCAATACAATACTGTATAGTAAATTTTCTATCCTAAAACTTCAATAGTTTGGGCGTAAAACACAGTAGACGGGTGGTCTGGGACACTGTATAATAAAATATTTCTTTGTAACTCCTGATGTTAAAACGGGGCATGTGGGGCGGAGCCCTCCACAACAGCTCTAATAAAATTTTCTTATGTAACCCCTGGAGCTAAATCGACAGGAGGTCGCTACAAAATATCGAATAAAATATTCTTAAGTAACTGATGGCATTAAAAGGGATAGGAGAGAGCAGGGGTCGAAACAAGTTCAGTGTTCAAAAATACTGATTTTACTGACACAGAAATCTAAAAATACTGACTTTTACTGACTATCTGAACCGAGTTAAAAAAAATGAATGAAAGATGCAATTGAGAAACGGGCAACTTTTCTCTTGATTGCTCTTTATGTTTTTGAGTCTTGAGATTATGCATGTTGCTCAATTGCCTTGAAGCCCCAAGTCATAGAAATTTTTTTTAAGCACACACAACAAAAAAGTCACTTTCACCATCCCTTTTCCCCATTCAAAATATTGATTTTGTATCTTTTTTATTCAGCCAATCAAGTGCATATTTAACAAATATTTATGTTCGGTATTATAAACGACCTAACAAATTTGTTAGCTTGCTAACACTCTCAAATGAGATATCAAACTTATATGACAGTTCTGTTGATGACTTTGACAGATTTCGCGCAAGCGCTGTATGTAAAAACCAACGGTATTAAAACAGTTGTGCTATTATGAAAATTATTTTATATGGTCAGAGTCGCCAACTGTGTTACAATACGTTGAAGTGTCGCTGCTCTAAATTCCATAACTAATCCATAGATACTATAACAAAATTAATAACCTCATGTATGAGTGCATGCAAGCTAACAAATTTGCTAGGTCGTTTATAATACCGGACATTAGTGTTGTGAATTCATAACAATGATTTATTTAAATTTTAAATAAGTAAATCATTGTTACAAATTCACAATCAAAACATTATTAATAATTTGTATATATTTTTCACGGTGACTGTATCGTTTTGAAGTCAAATAGTGAGTTTTTTCACGATAAATTGGGCTCTGGTGTGAAAACTTTGAGTGCCAAACCCAAAAAACTGACAAAACTGACCATTTTTCCAAAAAACTGACTTTAACTGACCAGGTTACAAAAAACTGACTTTTACTGATTTTACTGACCAGTTTTGACCCCTGAGAGAGAAGCCCCCCCACAAAAGATCTAATTAAATATTCCTAAATAACTTATGGGATCTCGCGACGAGTTTGCCGCGGCAAGATGTCCTAAACCGCCTTTTTACCCCTGTAGGGTTTGAATTTAGAAAAAAATAAATTAAACTTACTCTTAGAACTCGATGTTGCAAACTTAAAAATTTCCGTCTAAGTTCTGAAATTTGGGCAACAGATGCGGCGTGTTTTTGTCTAATTTCTGTAATATCTTCTGTGACCCTTTCGAGATATGCACGGTGTAACGATGTCTCAGCTTCTTGTTTTTCAATTCGCCACTTTAATTCTCCAAATCCTACCACTGGAACCGGTATGAACTTATCGGGATTCGGATTATCCAGTTGAGCTTGATTCCATAATCGCAAATCAACACCTGTTTTCATTAATTTTATATAAATTTTGCTGATCGTTTTTATTATAATAAATAATTTTTTTGTTACATTATAACAGGGATCCACAGATTAAAAAAAAAATCCCTGAATTCCGGATTAGATTAAAAATTTTTTTTAGTATTTTTTATGTCACTCATCAAGCTCTTTTACCTCATTTTGACACCCCTCTGTAACTTGGCACTCAGCACAGACATAACAATTTTATTTTTGAAGTTATACTTCTTTAGGCGCGTTAAGGAGGAATGGGAGTACTTTTGAAAACATTACCGTTTATCTGAAATTTTGTAGAGTGAAAGATAACTATACCAAATGTTCACTGTCAAAATTTGAAATTGATTGTCCACACCGTTTTTGAGAAAATAATTTTTAAATATTTCTCTTTAACATGGTCTTAAATGGGAAATATTTTTGAATGATTGTAGAATCTATACTAACATTACAATTTACTCACAATTCACACCAAGAGTAAATATGATATTTATGAATCATTAGCCAAAAAATCGTTGACTTCTTCCACACCGTTAATATTATTTTCAATAATAAATACAAAAATTTAACATAACCTCAATGTGATTAAAAATAAATTATTAAATATGGCAACATCGCAAAATCTTCGAACGGCGCGAAATTTAAAATATTTCTGTCAAAGAATAAAATTAGTATATTTACAAATAAAAAACTGCGAATAATTAAATGTATATTTATATAAAAAATATGATTTTAATTATCAAATTATACATTATTTTGTAAATGTTGTATGATATGTTTAATGACTTTTGTAGTTTTTATTTATTTATCTGTCATAGTCATAGCACACTATAATTATTGCAGCCAATGCGCTGTTGCAACTTATTTATAGATTTTAAAAATATTTTTTTTGATATTAAATTGCTTAGTTACCATTCACTACTCCCATTCCTCCTTAAAGAAACAAAAATTTTTTTCATTATTTCTTTTTTTTGTTTATTAACAAAATATTTTTTTTTTCTTTGAACAAAAGAAATGTATAATTTTGTGATCTACACATTTGTCATTACACATTTTGTAGATTCCATTATGGTTTTTGAAATATAATGAAAAAATGTGTTTTTGTAATTCTTCGCAGACTATAACACGCAAACTATAGGTTTTATAAAATGACGGCTGATAACAAAAATATTGAAAATCGAGAGTTCTAAAAGATTGACTTATAAATTTTTTCAATATAATTGCTACTTTATGAAATAAATGCAAAAAATCATTTTTTGTGAACTTATTTACAATACAGGGTGATTCAGCACTGCCGTGCCAAACTTAAACAGGAGATTAAAAAATATATTTTAAGCAAAAAACTTCATGTGTCCGGAAATTTTATGTAGGGAACTACAGGCCTCCAAAGATTTTCCACAAAATGAGTTTTTATTTAATATCTAAAGAACCCTTTGTGATAAAATTACGAAATTTGGTATTCTGTTTAGTAATAATAAGTTTTATCGATTTCTTGTATTAAACAATTATAATTTATACCGGGGATGTATGGGGCCAGCGGGCCCATCGTTTTTATCTAGTATTTTTTGTTCTTTAGTTTTTTTATAAAGTAGAGTTCCCACTTTTTTACGGTGACAGTGGTGGGGGACTGTAAAGCCTCCTTTGGGAAATGGGGGGGGGCTTTGCAGTAGTAAACGAATTCAATATTCATAGTTAAGACAGGACAACGTCTGTCGGGTCAGCTAGTATGATATAAAATATGCAATAATATATTTTGCTTATTTGTCATATGATTAACCGTTTTCGAGTAACATCGATAAAAAGGAAGCATGCAGAATTTAACTTAATATGGATGCTTCAAATTACAAATAATACATTTATGCCCGTTTGCACCGTATTCTACAATTTCTTAAGTTTATCTTAAATCTAAGTCCTCGCTGACGAAGACTTAAGCCGAACTCAGAATAAGGAACCAATAGGACACGACTGTACGCGCATGATCATTACATCGTCTGTAGATGCGTATACAGACGCCGAATTTTTATTTTACCTGGGGGGTAGAGTAAATATATTTTTTTCTGAACTATTCAAATAACTAACTTTAGAAATAATGATCACAATGAAATTTTTCAAGAAGGAAATTAAAGCTTGAAGTCTTTAAAGATTCTCTCAAAAAATGTAATTTAATTTACGATTTGACAACTATGATTGCAGCTGAAAAATTCAATGACTGCGAAAAAAGATCGTACATTTTTTTTATAAATACCAAGCTATCAATTGTCATCTTTCAGTTTTTTTAGACTTTTCGAATGCCTCCAATGTTTGATATATATATTTTTTTATTTTTCGCCGCACCCATTATGGACCATTCTTTTTCAGATGTATATAAAAATACATTTTTGTTAAGAAAACAAGGAAGATGTTTCAAGCGTTAATTTCCTTTTATTTTAATAGTCGACGCCTATGAATACACATAATACCTGCCTAGATATTGTATATTTTATGATATGTACATATTTTGAATTTCGACTAACGCATGCGTGTGCCAGATGTGTTTTTGAAAAATCAGTCTCATTTTGTATGTACTCAAACGTAAGATATAAAAAGTTACTAGATTTTTACAGTGTTGTCATAGTTAACGGTTATATATCTAAGTATGACGGTTTGAGAGACGGTGCAAATGAAACAAAACTTAAGCTTTGCTCAAACTTAAACCAGACTTAGCTAAGCCTGACTTACGTGTAATACGGTGCAAACGGGCATTATATTCTTGTTCTATGATTAAAGGTAATACAAAAAGTTTATATAAAGAAACATCCTAATATGAATCCTCTAAGATCTATAGCCAGTTGTATTACGCTAATATGTATTTTAATAATTTAATAATTTGACTAAAAAACGAAACTAAAAATGGCTATTTGTTGATAAGGATGCATTTTTTGAGGTATACTTATGTTAACTTTTTGTCTTAATTTTTTTCATAGACAAGAATATAATTTTATTATTTCAATTTGAAGCATCCGTATTAAGTTAAATTCTGCATGCTTTCTTTTCCATCGATATTTCTCGAAAACGGTTAATCTTATGACAAATAAGCAAAGTATGTTTTTGTGTATTTTGTGTCATATAACCTTAAACAAGTGCCCAACTTTATAAAAAAATTAAAGAACAAAAAATACTAGATAAAAATCGATGGGCCCACTGGCCCCATACATCCCCGGTATAAATTATAATTGTTTAATACAAGAAATCGATAACACTTATTATTACTAAACAGAATACCAAATTTCGTAATTTTATCACAAAGGGTTCTCTAGATCAGCGGTTCTCAAACTTTTTTCGCCGCGGCACCCTTGTCGGGCAAAAAAAAATTCACGGCACCCTTGCAGGGATAAAAAAATTTCGCGGCACAGTTATCCTTAAAGCGGTTTAAAAAGTTAGGAAAATAAGAAAAATTAGTGCAACTTTAATGCTCAGGTGTCTTTAATGCGACGAATGAAACTGTTCTGATGAATTTTTCATTATTTCTTTTATATTTATAGGAAGTTTGGTTAGATACCTAAATATAAGTGAAGTTGGGTCTCTTTTTACGCGGACTTTTTTATGCAAATTCAGAGATTCCCCGTTTCGGCGGTGAGATATGGAATGAAAGCTGACATTTCAAGGAATTCAAATATGTCAACGTTTTGTTATTATTAAAATCTTCGTTTAACAAATTTAAAAAAAAATCGTAAAAAAATATATCCGAAAGTAACAATGAGACAAATTTGAAAAATTGGGAATATACCAATATCACAAGAAAATAATCTGCAGTCACCGAACTTACTAAAATTTAAAATACAATTGTTGTTAAATTTAAAATCAATTGTAGTAAAGTTTTAAATCCAATTGTTAAATTTGCAGTTGTTTCGTGTCACAAAAGCAATAATAACGTCGGTGTTTTAGTTGTCTTTTATTTTCAAATTTTTTTTACTTTTCAATAAAAGTAAATAAATAAAATTAAAAAACAACCCTTTTTTATAGGCATTCGTTTATTTCTAGAAACTTTCTTATGCTATTTTTGGCTTATTTTTAATTCATTGATTTGATTTTACACGGTTTTAGAAAATTATGGAACGTATCCCTGACTTTACAATGTAAGCAATGTCTTTTTTTGAGCGATTTTTTTATATGCGGTTTTCTGTGAAAAGTACCTACCGCGTAAAAAGAGACCTTACTGTACTTACTTGATCAGGCTTACAGTTACTGTTTTACCGACCAAAATTTCCACCTTAAAACTTCACTCAAAATGTAATTACAACTTTACTTATCAACTGCACCTTATGCTTTTTTTTATAAAACACGTCTGAATATGAAACAAAAAATAAACTTTTTCGACAGTGGTGATGGAAGACAACTTAAATTTTAGCTTTTAGCATCTTAATTAAATGCCGTTTTTTAATATTTTCACAATTTTAGCTGATCATTGCCGCGGCACCCCTGGCATACGCTTGCGGCACCCTGAGGTGCCGCGGCACCCAGTTTGAGAACCGCTGCTCTAGATATTAAATAAAAACTCATTTTGAGGAAAACCTTTGGAGGCCTGTAGTTCCCTAACGAAAAATTTCCGGACACATGTTCATTGGAAGTTTTTTGCTTAAATTATTTTTCTTAATCTACTGTTTAAGTTTGGCACGGCAGTGCTGAATCACCCTGTATATCTCGTCACTAAGTGACGATAGAGAATTGGGCCTGTGGATGAAATTATAGATTCGACCCTGATAAATCAAAAAGGTTATGACAAATCTTATCGTAGGATGCACGGTTTACGAGATAATTACGTTTAAAGTTTTAGCGCTTATGGCGGACAACGCTCAAGGTCATAGGCTGCGCCAACTTAATGTAGTACTCAGAACACACCCCTTAATAATTTAAATTTAAAAAAATGACTCTGTAGAACAATGTCTTACGAACTACATTTTTTGATAATTTGATTGGACTAGTCTACCTAATTTGATTTTAATTCTTTAAATTTCTATAACACTTAGTAGGTGCAACTACCATCTACTGGCATCTAAAAACAAGTGTTTGGAATCTGAACAGATCACTGATATAATTACCTGGTGGTGGTGTGTTTAAATATTCTTTTATTAGATCTGCATCAGGTCTAACGTTAGCATATGTCTTAATTACTGCAGCATTTGAAAGTTGTTGTTTTTGCATTGGTTGATTCAAAAACAAGGTTAATTCTGAAGCAGGTATTCGTCTAACACCACTACTTTGGTTTTTCTCTTCAACATAAAATGTTAACTGTGTTCTGTTATCATTGATACCTTTAATTTCAGTAAATGTTATCGAGAGATCTGGTTTATTTCCCAAAATATTATTAAGTGTCATTAGAATTTGCTGTTGTTGCGCTCTAAAAAAAATAACAAAATGAATAATGATTAGTGAACCCTGTACAAGTTCTATTAATTCACAAACCCAATTTGTGATTTTTAATGGGCTATACTGCCGTGCTAAGCACAAAAGCGGTATCTCAAAAAAAATCGTAAAGTTTATTTTTATGT
Organism: Sialis lutaria; assembly: GCA_949319165.1. NCBI lineage: Eukaryota > Metazoa > Arthropoda > Insecta > Megaloptera > Sialidae > Sialis > Sialis lutaria. The sequence goes on along the minus strand of OX439231.1, from coordinate 1,788,256 downwards.
CATCAAATAGCTTAAAAAAATACGAATCCAATGAACTAAGCCAAATAGCGGTATCTTATTTAAAACATATGAAAAAACCGTTAAAAAAGTTTTCCCTATCTCAGGTTTACCTTAAATCTCTAAGAGAATTAGAAGTATATTAATAATACGTAGGCGAATAACTGTATATTTAGATACCGCCAAAATTCCCAATATAATGAATAAATAAAAAAAAAAACAATCTGTAAAATAAAAATAAAACTATTTTAACAAAACTTTGATTTTCTCGAAACTCGCTTTTACTGTGATACCGCTTTTGGGGTTAGCACGGCAGTATAAGTAACATATGTCAGGGTTACTTGAACCCAAAATAATAAAATGATTAAAGTCGCTCCTGACACTGGTTTATTAAAGTAAATGCCCAATCTAGCTTATCTGACGCTCCAGATAAAAAGGCTTTTTGCCACTCATTAAAGTAGTACCAATTGTTGGCCAGTAAAATGACCAAATCGACGCGGCTTACACCCAGAAGCCAAGATCCATATCAAGATTACCGCGGAAGCCTGAAGACCTGTAGTACCAATTGGCCAATTATTAATATTTGTTAACTCACAGGGGGTAAAAATTAAAGGAAATTTTATCTTCTTTTCGAATTCAGGGGTATTTTTGAGTTATTAAACGTTTGTTTATAATCATATGGTACTGCAGTTGGATAAAAAATAAAATATTTTATTTTTTTGCAATTTTTAAAGTTGCCCACTTCAGCAGTCATATTTTGACACATAAAATTGTATTACAGATATACAAACATTCATCTCCTGGATCTCCTGTCTCTATTCTCCATGTTGCTACAGCATTTTTTAAAATGTGGCACTAAATCATTTTGTTAGGTTGGTATTTCTCATAGACTTATAGAATGGACTGAGCAATAGCCTCACAAAATTGAACACTCTCTTTAAAGAGACAAAGCGAATATGTAGCCAACACCTGTATCTTTTCTGTAGTGACTGCAAACCTGTGACGTGACCAATTAGAAGGTATTGGCTACTTTATCGCTTTGCCTCTTCGCCATTATTTACTACACAGTCCATTCTACGTCTATGGTGTTACCCCTTAAATCTCTACTTACTTAATTTCACTTTCTTTCTTTTGAAAAACAAGAACAGTGAGTCCTTCTTTGTTATCATGACCAGGAATAGCACTATAAGCTATAGCTTTGAAACGGCAATATGGATTATCTGGCGTAAATTCAACAGGAGGTTGGGTTTGACTGTAATAACCTTTGCCTGTTCCCCATGATGCTTGTAAGAGATTCCACTTAGCTAGAATTTGATCTCGCTCATCACCAAATATTTTAACTGCGAGTACTGCATTTGCAATCAGCTGATTCTGATCTGGTGCAGGCGGCTGTTGTGATTGGACTAAAGATGTACTAGTTCCAAAAGCTCCTGTTCCGCCAAAGGTTGAAGCTCCGAGACCAGTACCTGGATTATATTTTAATGGTTACGACAATAAATAGTTTCATAATCTAACCATAGTTCAAAAATTAACAATAGGCATGATGACTAATTTTAAAAAACAATTCTATAATGATCTTCTATTTAAAAAAAAAAAAAACTTATTTCTGCAGAAAATAAAGGTTTAATCGCAAAAATTGACTCTTTTAAAATTAATTTTGAATTTGACGCCAAAACGCTCGCAGGTTACATTTCAGAGTTGTGACGTCACACACCTTGTCAACAATATTCAAACATTCAGTTAGACCAGCGGTTCTTAAACTAGGGTCCGCGGACCCCCGGGGGGCCGCCAAACTTTTGCGGGGGTCCGTGAAACATTTTTGGTAAAAAATTAATTTACATAAAGTACTTTTTTAATTCTATTTATCAGTGATTAATTAGTATCTAACGACCTTTTTTATTTTTCTATCAGTGATGGGGGTCCCTGAAAAATAATTGTTCAAAAAAGGGGTCCCTGGACCACATAAGTTTAAGAACCGCTGAGTTAGACAATAATTTTATTATTTTGTGTGTTAAAAATTAATTCCAAAGTATAAAGTCCATAAATAATGTATGTACGTAATAATCTTGTAAGAAAAATTGATATTTGTCTAAAATAAGTTAATAACTTTTGACTTTTATTGATGCGTGACGTCATTCTCTCTGATTGGTGTTCCATTTAACATGGCGGATTGCTGTATTTTGCATTTTTATTTTAAGGTCATTCGATCACTAGACGAGTTAACAAATAAAAATGTGAATTTAATGTATGCCATAAAACAATATTCAATGCATTGATATTTGCAATTTGAAAAATATCTACCGTACAGTTTAAAAGAAATTAATTATTAAAGTTAGTATTTTTAACATGAGAGATATGGCAAATCATACCGGCAACTGCATGTATTTGCATATATCGGATTAAATAAATTAGACAAAAGTTTAAAAAACTAAATACTTGATTTATTGAATATAACAGATTATGTCAAAAATAAAAAAAAAAGTACTTATATCGTTTAGTTTTAGATAAATATTGATTTTAAAATTATACAAATTGTATATGTCATTCATATTTGATTTTAATTAACATCACAATCTGGCAACACTGCATTCAAAACCGTAGATAAAGAAAAAACAAACAACAACACTTGCATTTAACGATATTTTCTCTGGCGAATTTACCTTTATGCCGATTCTGCATTATTAATTTATTTACACAAAATCAAATATAAATAATATAAAACACAAACTAAACTGACAGCGTTTGTTTATTGTTTTCACAACTAACGGTACAATGTTGCTAGATTTATTTTGAGTTGAAAATAAGCAGAGTCAAATAATGAACTTTTTAAATATTTAACAGTATTATTGTTTTTTAAATCAAATGACAAATAATCTTATAATACGAGTAAATAAAAAAGACATTTTTTGATATTCATATATTTTCTATATGTTGCATAAAAAATAGTTGTCTTTTCCATTAGCGTAGTATATTCTATGGCACTGATCGAATTACCTTAACATGACCTTAACCTATTTCATTATTTAAAATCATAATTTCAATGATACTTTGGCAATGGCATCATGCCTATTGGGTCATTCCTATTCAACTCTACCAGATAAAAACGCTACTTTTACGGATTTTCATATTATTTACACATGTTTTTTTTGCTCAAATAAAATAGGTCAGGCAGTGGCGTAGATAGCTTTTTGCGATGGGGGGGGATATCAGAGTCATGGAGGGGGATATGACAGTATTAAATCATCTTTTATATGGTGAAAAGTATGAAAAATGGACTCATGGGGGGGGGATTGATCCCCTTAATCCCCCCCCTATCTACGCCACTGGGTCAGGGGTCCGGAAATAATTCCGGAATTTAATAACAGCTATTCGTTCCGGAACTTAAAAAAATCTATTCGTTCCCTATGTTAAAAACTCCGGGACTTACAGATTTAATAAACTCTGAAGAGAATTTGTGCCGGGACTTTAAAAACCTATTCGTACCCTGGCTTATAAACTCCAAAACTAATAGATTCTATAAGTTCCAGAGGGAATTAATTCTGGAATTTATTAAATCTATAAACATATCGTCCCTTCGCTAACAACAGGAGTCAAAAATTAGCAGTTTTTACATTTTAATGCCATTGGATAGAGCTACTCATTGCGCGTCAATCTACCAATCACATTCTAAACGTTTCGGACAATAAGAGACCAGAATTCAAAAAATAGTGACGGGGCGCAAGCCGGTAGCCTATATAAAACATACACGGTTTTTTCGCTCTCCTGTAAAGTTGGTCAAAACGACTTGAGCGGTGTTGTAAGCTAAGGGACGATATAAACTCTGAAACTAATAGATTCTATAAGGTCCCTGGCTAGTAAATTTCGACTTTATTGTACTAATGTAGAATTTGGGAGCGTATAGACTCTAATCGTTCCGGAAACACTAAAGAACTTATAAAATCTATCTACTCCACTGATTTTTTATTTGGGAGTCATATAGATTTAATAAGTTTTTAAGTCAGGGTACAACTAGATTTTATAAGTTCCGACACAATTGCCACTTGGAATTTAATAGATTGTATTAGTTCTGCAGTTTACTAACCATGGAACTTATAGAATCTATTAGTTCCGGAGTTTATATGTCAGGGAACTAATAGAATTGATAAAATCCAGAATTAATTCCTTCTGGAACTTATAAAATCTATAAGTGCCGGAGTTTATAAGCCAAGGCACGAATAGATTTTTAACGTTCTTCGGAGTTTATTAAATTTATAAGTTCCGGAGTTTTCAGCGTAAGGGAGCGTTCAAGTATTACGTAACGAATTTAGGGGGCGGGGGGGGGTCTTGTAAATCGTTATGATGCGTTACAGGGGCGGGAGGGGGGTTTTGAACTACGCGTTACGTAACAGTTTTTAGGTAAAAACTAGGGGGAGGGGGGGTGTACAGAAAAACGTTACGGCGCGTTACATGGGGGGGAGGGGGGATCAAAAATCTCCAAAAATTGCGTTACGTAATACTTGAACACTCCCTAAGGAACGGATAGATTTTTTAAGTTCTGGAACTTTATCAGAGCAGGAGTCAAATAGGCATTAATTCCGGACCCCTGAAATAAGTTACATTTCATAAAATTTCACGTTTTTTTTTCTTTAAGAAATGATACATTTAAATAATAATTTTTATCTCTGAACACCGGCGCCGACTACGGGGGGGCGATCGAATCCCCAGATATTATACCAGGGGGGCTTCGCCCCGCCTGTGCAGCTGAACTCTAGTTTCTTTTAAATTAAAGATACTCTTGTCAATAAGATTTTTAAAAAAAGTGTAAATATTCAAATACTTGTCACTTGAGTAAAAATGATCACTAAAAATTTCTTCAAAAAGGAAATTAATACTAAAACATCTTTTATTTCCTTTGCAAAGCTTATAGTTAGAACAACAGCTTTAAAAAAAATTCTATGACTTTTCTACAATTTACTATATTTTCAGCTAAAATCGTCGTTTACGTTTCATGAGCCTAAAATTAAATATAAATGTCCACTTTTCAATTATTTCAAATAATTAAAGTTTGATCGATTTTTATCGAAACTACAATAAATTGATGAAAAAAATTTTTTTTTTCACATTATTAGTTGCGTTTCTGAAATTTTTGTCGTTATTACAAAAGTTGGATATTGCACATTTTTTAAGGAAATTTTTTGCACCCCCCACCTCCCCCTCCCCCAAATTATGAAAATCTCGCCCCCCCCCAGGTTAAACGAAAAGTCGGCGCCTATGTCTCTGAATATACTTTTAATAAGTTCCCAATGCTGGTAAGTTAATAATCAAAAAAGTTAATCAATATATCAACAGATCTTTTGGCAAGTTACTAATTTTATGATACATATTTCATTTATGGCCGATCTCACCGCTTATACTTAGTGATTGTGGAACACATAAAAATTTAAAACTGTTGCACCAACGTTTTAAGTGATCCTTAAGTCGTTAAGTATCACCTAAATTTAAGTGGTAGTCAAAGTGATACTTTAGTTCCACTTAAACTTAAAATTGTACAGATATATGACATACACGCCATACGTTCATTATCAGAAAATTTTAAAAATTGGTATCATCGCTAAAAAATAAATATTGCAACCATCTTTCATGAAATTATGGACGAAAACAATGAAATTATCATGGATATAATAATTTATGGTATGCGTTTCTAATCTTATAAATAACAAAAAATAAAATATTTGAAATTATTGTACAGGAACAATTCAGTATCACCCATGAACAAACTTTTAAAATGTCTTCGATTTTATTCCACCAACGGTCATTTACAAAGCATTGCTGATTTACAAATAATTTATATTGATAATTATATTTTGACACAAAACACCATAGCAACGTACACAAAAATTCAAAATTCCCCAGAATTTTGTTCTTAAGTGACACTTGGCTAATTATATGATAAGACTAACCTGTGAGATCGAAGTAAAATTTAACTTAAGACTAAGGAACACTTTGCTAAGGAACAGAAATAAGTTTGAGCGGTGAGACCGGGCATTAAACAATTACCTAAAGAACCAAATCCACCAAATGCAGTACCTCCTGGTTTTGCACCGAAGGGAGTTGACCCGAACAAAGAACTACCTGTGTTTGTTGTTGTTCCAAGTCCTCCAAACAAAGGAGCACTGGATGTGGTGGTTGCACCAAATCCACCAAATGTTCCTAAATAGAAATAAATATATTACATAATATATTCACTAGAGATAAGATAAATGGTGGCGGACTAGGGGGGAGGCAGCCCGCCCAATTCAATTGCCAAGGTACAGGGGCAGTGGCGCGCCAACCCGAGGGTGCAGGGAGTGCACCGCACACGGGCGGCAAAAAGCTGCCTCATTAGTCGTTGTTTAATAATATTAATAATCGTAAAAAACGTTTATCATTTTAATTAAATAATTGTGGAATATAAACAAATATTTTTGTTATTATGACGAAAATAAATGAAGTAGGTAATGTTAGATAATTATGGAAAATGCAGGTGGTATTTTAGAACGAGTACTTACAATTAATTAATCATTTCTAAGGTCCAATTTTGTGTGTAAATTTTAAAAACAAATGGATTGTATAAAACACGTGTCTTTCCCGATTATGCCATGAAATTGGATTCTTTCCCAACTATTCAGTCAGTCCCTTATAGGTGACCCCTAATTAGTGATTGCTTATTGGGGAATCGCGAATTTTTCATCATAGTTTTTTTTATTGTGTTTTATTGTCGACATACATATGGGCGGCAAATAAAGTCTTGCACCCGGGCGGCAAATTTCATTGGCCACTGTACAGGGGAGGTACCAAAATGAGGTAAAAGAAAATTAAAAATGGGTTATATTTAATTGCACTATAAATTAGATTCAGTGGTTCTTAATTTTTTCGAAGTCACGGAACACTTCTGGGTCAGCCTGCAGTAATTGATACCAGATAGTTAAAAAAATATTTTATAAAAATGAATACTAAAATATAAAATTAAGGGGGATGGCCACTGTGACGGAAAAAAAATATAACCATTTGTTTTCTTATATTTTTTTAAAGTTTACATATTTATAAATACGTATACAAAAAATTAAATTTTGAAAATTGACGGAGTTACAGTCAATTTAGTGAGACGATGTAGCACGGCCGGTTATGACATAACAAAAACATTAAATACGTTTATCTCGGAATGACATTTTTCGACCTGGTCGACACGATTCCTCAAAGACTAATGAACCGATTTCAATTTTTTTTATTTATAATTTTCGTAATTGTAGCAGCTATCGTTGCACGTAGGCGATTTTTGAAATTTTGATAATTACTATTTTTAAAACCGCTCTAATAACAAAAAATAGGTCTTAAAAATGAAAAAAAATTTCAAACAATCGCCATTTTGTGAAAAAATAAAATAAAAAAAAAACGACTACGTGCAGCGATAGCTACATTAGATATTGATAAAATTTTTATTTAGCTTTTTCATATAACCCGTCTCGAAATTTTGAGTCGACCATAGAGAAAAATATTTTTTTTGGTTTTCACATTGAGGCTCATAACTTTGTAAATATTTAGTATTTTTCAATAAAAATAAGTTGAATATATACTTAATAAAATGTCCTTTACCTGATTCAAAAATAATTAGTTATATCTGTGAAAAAAATTCCCAAACATTGACAATTTTCTGACCCGTCACAGTGGCTATCCCCCTTAACAGGTTATTTAACATCAATTTTCATTAACCAAAAGAAAATTAGAAAAATTTTAGTTAATTTTCAAAATATTTCAAAACAGACAACAAAGAAGGTGAAATTTCAATAAATTACTTAAGAATAAATGACGATTGTGTCAAACAGTCAAACTATTAAAAGTCTTTGACAATGACATATCAAACGTGACGTTTGACCAAATTAAAAAAAAATTACCCTCACCAACATTAATGACTAAGGGTGACCTAACAAGTCTATTGATATATTTGATAAATAATTGTTACAAGTATTAGTTAATAATATCAATAATCAATTAAACACACAAATAGTACTTTTATTGTATTATTTTATTCAACTTGTCACAACACCCGTCACAATGTTTGTTGACAATAACCAATTAAATGGATTCAAATGCAATTGTGTTACTAAAAAATAATTTATTCGTAACATATTAAAATATGATTATTATGAAATAACTTCAATATTTTCGCTAAATTTTTGGGATTTTGGATACAGGTTGCAAGACTTGCAATAGTTAGCGTCACACCCGTCACAGGGCTTTGAACGCAAATTTTTATTTTTTTTTTGTAAAATTACTGTAGACCTTTTATTCATTCAATATACATGTATTACATTAAGATCTACAGAATAATAAAACGGGTAAGTGCATGTTGGGCACGCACATGTTAGGATTCTCACTACGATTTATTAAAATCAAAGTCATTTGACTTTTATTATTGCATTTTAGGAGACCTATCAAATGACACCCCACTCAATGGGGCAAATAAAAAAAAAATGAGTTCACTTTTAATTAAAATCTACATTCTGGAATTTTTTCAGATTTTTTGAATGATAGTTTAGAAAATAGAGGGGGGGACGCTTTTGTAATGACTTTGGAGAGAAAATACATCATGATTGAAGGATTAAAATCAAAAAGTTCTGTTACATTTTTCGTTGCATTTTAGGAGACCTTTCTAACGACACCCCACTCAATGGGGTACGTGAAATTTTTTTTTAAAACACTTCATTTTATGAATTTTTTTTTTAAAACCTTATCATTTCTGTTTTTGAGTCATTAATCTACGATTAATTTCATCTTATTATGTCAAAATTTTTCAAGACAGACGGACGGATGGACATGGAGAAACTATATATAATGGTTCCTAGAGAACCCTAAAAATGGTAAAACCATGTTATTAATGAGTATTATTTAGAAATTATGAACTCTAATCCAAGTTGAAATGTCATACCCGTTACCGCGGACTGACACTTCTGATTTAAAAAATAACTGATTTTATAATAACTTTTTTCATATTTTTAATCATAGAATCATCCGTACTTATTGTTAGTAAAATTTGCAGTACTTTCTTTTAATCAATATTTCTCGAAAATGGTTGGTTCCATGAGAAATCAACAAGGCATATTTTGACGACCCAAAATTTTCCGCGGGACGCACATAAATATGAATATTTGACTTATTATTTGGAACGCTATAATAATATTGCAAGCAGTAAGTATTAATAGAGAAAGAGAAAAATGCAATATAAAAAATGCTGTTTAAAAAATAACATTGCGAATAATAATAATGGTTCTAATATATCAAAAAACTATGTTTTATTCAAGGGATTCTCCCAAGAAGGCGAACAGTCTACTAAATTGTTTCCAAATGTTAAAAATATTTTTGTTCATAAGAGAACAATTGCACCCTGACATCTCATCCTCCGTTTTAGTTTTAGAGACCATAAAAATGAAAATAAATAAATAAACATTATATTCTTTTTCACTACAGAGCATATAGTACAGAATAGGTATATATAAATGTGTTTTCTTTCTCTTATTATTTAAAAAACGCTGTGGCCTAACAACGAATTAAGGGAAAAATTAATTAATTATTATATGTGAATTAGGCATAGGTGGGCATTAACTCGTTAATCCGTTAATCATTAATTAACGAAGTTAACAAAATGGTTAACGGATTAACTTTTAAGTTAACTCAAAAAAATGTTAACGCTTTTGTTAACTTCCGTTAACTTTAGTCCGTTACATTGGTTGTTTGATGACAAGTACATAAGAAAGTTGTTGAAATAGTAAAAAAGAGGTCTTCAAACATTTTGGATGGTTAACTTTTCAACGATTAACTTTAACTTTCGTTAAATTTTCGGTTAACTTTAACTTCCGTTACATTTTCGGAATTTTAACGCTTTAACAGTTAACGAAGTTAACTTTTTTATTAACGGATTAACGAAGTTAACTTTTCGATTAACTGTGCCCACCTATGGAATTAGGCAATCAAAATATTGTCGAGCATACGAATTTGATAGTAAAATTACCCAAATCATGAACTGAAATGAAGGAAACAAATATAAAAAACTTTGAGATGCATCATTTAAAACAAACCTAAGCCTGTTGATCCTGTCCCTAGTCCTCCAAAGCCTGGAAAATTTGATGATGTGGTATTAGTTGCACCAAACCCAAATGCAGATGGAGCTGCACTAGTTGTTGTTGTTCCAAATCCACTAAACAGTGACGGTGTCGATGTAGTCGTAGTGCCCAGACCTCCAAACCCTACAGATGGAATGGACGTACCTGTACCGAATCCAAACCCTGAAGGCGTAGATGTCGTAGCTGCTGTCCCAAAACCTCCAAAAGTTGTCGAGGTAGGAGCTGTCGATGTTTGTGCTCCAAAGGAGAATCCTGTGCCACCTAAACCGTATTTTGTTTTTATAAATATGTACTTTACTATAATCATCAGTCAAATAATATACAGTAGAAACTGGTTATAATGACATCTAAGGGACCGGTCATATTAGGTTGTCTCAATAAAGCACTCCACAATTTCAGATAATCTAGTTTTTATAATATTTGGGTAGTGCTTGTAATATTTATAATCACATGATTCTGTTATGCATACAAGTATTTACTGTAAATACCATTGTGAGAAAAAATGATAATATAATTTATGAAACAAAAATGAAGAATTGACAAACGATGTGAGATGAAATATCTTCACTCAAAATTTTTTGTAACTAATGTCATTTAACAATATTCTCATATGTAAATATTAGTCCAGTAACTTTAGGTTTTCACTAGGAATAAATTCGCATAGAGCTGAATTTTTTATACACCTTCGTTTTGCCTTTATAAATAAATTACCAAAAGTCCCCATCGATCCCCTGTGAGCATACTTTTTTACAGCCCACACAAGGTGCTAACAATTAGTTTTAGCTAGATATCTCTGTATACAGGGTGATTCAGCACTGTCGTGCCAAACTTGAACACTAGATTGAAAAAAATATTTTAAGCAAAAAACTTCCAATAAACATGTGTCCGGAAATTATTCCTTAGGGAACTACAGGCTTCCAAAAATTTTACTAAAAATGAGTTTTAATTTAATATCTAGAGAACCCTTTGTGATAGAATTATTAAATTTAGTATTTGGTTTAGTAATAATATGTGTGATCGATTTCTAATATTAACCAATTATATTTTAGGCCAGGGCTGTATGGGGCCAGTGGGCCCATCGACTTTGATCTAGTAATTGTTTGTTCCTTAATTTTTTTCCTGAGTTGGTACTTTTATAAGATTATATGACACAAAATACACAAAAACATACTTTGCTTGTTTATCATAGGACAAACCGTTTTTGAGAAATATCGATGGAAAAGAAAGCATGCAGAATTAACCTTAATACGGATGCTTGAAATTATAAAAAATAAATTTATATTCTTTTTCAATGATTAAAGATAAGAATAAAGTTCATATAAATAAACCTCCTAATATGAATCCTGTAAGATCTATAGCCTGTTACATGTACTTTATTAACATGACTAAAAAACAAACTAAAAATGGCTATTTGTTGATATGGATGCATTTTCGGAAGTATATTTATATTGACTTTTTGTCTTATTTTTTATCATGAAATAAGAATATAAATTTATTTTTTATAATTTCAAGCATCCGTATTAAGGTTAATTCTGCATGCTTTCTGTTCCATTGATATTCCTCGAAAACGGTTTATCCTATGATAAACAAGCAAAGTATGTTTTTGTGTATTTTGTGTCATATAATCTTATAAAAGTACCAACTCAGGAAAAAAATTATGGAACAAACAATTACTAGATCAAAACCGATGGGCCCACTGGCCCCATACAGCCCTAGCCTAAAATATAATTGGTTAATATTAAAAATCGGTCACACATATTATTACTGAACCAAATACTAAATTTAATAATTCTATCACAAAGGGTTCTCTAGATATTAAATTAAAACTCATTTTTAGTAAAATCTTTGGAAGCCTGTAGTTCCCTAAGGAATAATTTCCGGACACATGTTTATTGGATGTTTTTTGCTTAAAATATTTTTTTCAATCTAGTGTTCAAGTTTGGCACGACAGTGCTGAATCATCCTGTATATTGTCTCTATGACTAAAATAGTTATAATCAAATAGAAAGATTAGAAAATTATCTACAACAAAGATCTGATACCTTTTTTCGTACAAGTAATTGTTTTCACGTAGTATGGGGGTATTCTAGTCTAAAAATGTAAAATATCGATTTTATTTTTTTGCATTTTTTTAATAAATAGGAGTTCAAAAAAGACATGTACCAAACCCTATACCCAAATTCCCAAAATTGACGAAGTTATAGTGGATTGAAAGAGATATGTAACATTGAATAGCCAACTATACGTAAACTTTGAACGTGTTTTTCTCAAAACTGAAAACTGAAATCGGCTGCCATACCTAATAACTCAAGATCTACTAAACCGATTGACTTCAAATTTTCTGTGTACACAAGCTATTACTATCTGTAACAGAATTGAGTAAATCAAATATTTTTGTTTTACGGGCAATGAAAGATTGAAAAAAATAGTAACGAAAATTCTATAGATACTTTTCTAAACGCCGCCATTTTTTTAATTTTCAATATTTTTTTTTTAATTTTTTGCCACCCGCTATAGTCACACTTATATAGATAAAGAAATTTATTGGTTTTGTTTTTTCCGATGAACAGAAAAGCTATAATCATGGCAATCATTTGGAGACGTTTTTTTCACGTTGTACGTGGTTCCTGTATAAACGTAATAATTACTTTTTTTTTTAATTTGTATAGCTTGTCTAAACTTATACAGGATCCTCCAATAGTGTGTCCGGCATTGTTTTACGCCCAAACTATTGAAGATAGAGAGTTAGGATAAAAATTTTACTATACAGGGTGTCTAAATACCAGGGGACACCATGGGGATCTCGGAAACTATAAGAGATAGAGATTCGGTTAAATGAGAGAAAAGTTACCTTTAAGAGGGAACAGTTCAATAGTGCATTTACATTTAAAAAAATTTTCATAGCTCACTAGATATTAGCCAAAAACCATTTTACTCCGAAATCTTTCATCGTGAATATTTCTTAAGCGACTTGAAATTTAAAAAAATGTTTCAAATAAATACTGTAGGGTTTAGTATTGTCTATTTAAAAATATTTTTTTAATTTCCAGAAATCTCATTGTTTTTGAGATATGACACTAACTTATGTTTTCTTAAATAGAAGTAATATGAAATTTTGTAATTTTTGAATAGAAGATTTTATTACCTTTTCAATGATATGCAGCTTGATATACTTATTTTTCAAAATATCTCAAAAAATGATGAAAAAGTACTTTTTATTTATTTAATACACTGGATCATCCTAAGATGGCTATGACAAATAACAATAAGATTAAAAAACAACTGAAAATTTACTTATAAGCTTACATAGCATGAATTAACTACTTTATTTATAAAAAGAAAACATATTTCTATTTATTTAATACGAAATACCAGCCAAAGATGGCTATGGCTATCGACAACAATATAAAAAAAACAATAAGCTATTTTATTTTTTAAAAAAGAAAACGCATTATTTTTATTTCCAGTCAAAAATGGCTGTGGCTGTCAACAATGAGATTTTTAAATCAATTGAGAAATTGTTATTTTGCCTGTTTGTAAGAATACTAAAAAGTAACATCATTATTTGTGATACGTATTTGTTGATAATTTTTTTTAACATTTTAAAAATGCAATATTATTCACCAGACATAACTTCGTTAGATTTTTTTCATATGGGGTACCTATTGTTAAAGTTTTTTCTTTAATTTTCCACTAATGATAAGACTGGTAATTCTGTATTAAATTTAAAAAAATCAGTTTTTTTTTGTTAATAACCATAGCCATCTTTGGTTGATATTTTGTATTAAATAAATAGAAATATGTTTTCTTTTTATAAATAAAGTAGTTAATTCATGCTATGTAAGCTTATAAGTAAATTTTCAGTTGTTTTTTAATCTTATTGTTATTTGTCATAGCCATCTTAGGATGATCCAGTGTATTAAATAAATAAAAAGTACTTTTTCATCATTTTTTGAGATATTTTGAAAAATAAGTATATCAAGCTGCATATCATTGAAAAGGTAATAAAATCTTCTATTCAAAAATTACAAAATTTCATATTGCTTCTATTTAAGAAAACATAAGTTAGTGTCATATCTCAAAAACAATGAGATTTCTGGAAATTAAAAAAATATTTTTAAATAGACAATACTAAACCCTACAGTATTTATTTGAAACATTTTTTTAAATTTCAAGTCGCTTAAGAAATATTCACGATGAAAGATTTCGGAGTAAAATGGTTTTTGGCTAATATCTAGTGAGCTATGAAAATTTTTTTAAATGTAAATGCACTATTGAACTGTTCCCTCTTAAAGGTAACTTTTCTCTCATTTAACCGAATCTCTATCTCTTATAGTTTCCGAGATCCCCATGGTGTCCCCTGGTATTTAGACACCCTGTATATATCGACCCTAAAGAATTTCAGGAAAATATTTTCAACCCCCTAAAACCGCTCCTTGGGGGGTAGTTTGAGGAGTACATGCCTGTTTCTCAGTAAAATCAAATGGAATGGTATATCAAAAAGTACATATTTGTAAAGATAATGAAAAATATGGCGACTTGTTATCAAATTTTAGAGTTTTACTCAAAGTGCTCTAATTTCGTTAAATATTTATGGAATTTTATTATTCTTTAAATTTAGAAAGTAGAAATAATGAACTTTTAGTTCAGGAAACTTGTGTAAAAGTTCGGACAAATTCCAATAGTAATGAAATTTTCCGGGGTTTTAGAGACAGTTATGAAGAGTATTTTTTTAAAAGTCCCCAGTCCTAAGTGTTGAGCAACCCCTGCAATCAGGGTTGACAGAAACAGATTTAAGATTTTATAAAAATCGTAATAGCACCTGAACGGTACATAGAACCAATTTGCAATTACATTCAAATGACGCAGAATTAAATTATACACATACCATAAGAGCATTTTTTTTATTTGGTCTCGATAAGTACACCTAATTTGTAGTTAAACATTAAAAATATACATAATTCCATCTTTTACTTCAAATATAACCTATTTATCGGGCCCCAATTAAAAATAAATGTTATTTTTGTGTGTGCACAAATTAATTTTGCATTATTTGGGCCTAATTGCAAATTTGTACTATTTACCGTACAGGAGATATGTTTTTTTTTCGAAAACCTTAACCTAGAAAAAATCTTTAAAAAAAGATATATTTTTATGTTCATCCAAATTTAGACTCAATATAATGTTTGTTTATTTGTAAGATTCTTGTTCAAAATCTTATATATTTCCTTAGTTTTATTAGAAGCAGAATCTAAATTTTTTTATTAATGGTAAAAAGGTGTTTAAAAATTATTTATATCTTATCAAGAAATAAAATGACTTATTTAAAAAAAATGACCTATTTAAAAAAAATCTGATTCGAGCTGAGAACTATTGTCATTATAGTAAAAGAAAAATAAAGTAAAAATAAAATAAACACCTGAGAACTATTTACTAAACACATAAAAAAGGTTTCTAAAAGCAATAGAAAATTTTGTTTTCGAAATATTATTTCGTTCAGGAAACAAAAACACAGCTCCATATAAACTTGTAACTAATTCCAATAGAAATGATACTTATACATATTGTTCCCAGTACTTAGATGCATCTTTTCAGAAATATCCCCATATGTAGGTGTTGAGCAAAAAAAGTTACACTTGTTTTAATTTTAATTTTTGGTAATTTTTTTGAATGGGTGTATCTTTTGAAATAAAGAACTTACAATTTTTTTTACTGACCAAAATTGTTTAAAATAAAATATTTTAAAAGAATAAAATTTATTATTTTATGTATTTTATAATACAAACACTCAAAAATCCATATTAAGTCGAATATTTAAAAAAAAAATCAAAATTGCGGTACGTTCTTAAGGTTCTTACATAGGTATGATTTAAAAAAAATAAAAAAATTTGTTTAATCATTTAAGGGAACCTTTCTATCGAAAAATCAAGTTTTAGAATTACCCTGAAAAATTTATTTACTTGTCTGGGAGCAAATGTTTCAATTTACTATGTAAATTATTAGCACAGTCAAGTAAACAAAAATTTAAATAACTATCGGGAACTAATTTGGACCATAATGATTTTTGGTAAAAATGTTCTACTAGTATCCTTTGTTATTCCCCAAAAAGTCCTAACTGATTCGAGATGAGCTACTAGTCCAGTGCCAATCCGACTTTTTGAGGTCAAAAAACAGGAAAATTCTCTACAGGATAGCGATGGTGGGAATCGTTGCTAAAGATGATTACAAAAAGAGGGGAAAAAATGCACCTCTGCACATATAGCGGTTTCGAAGGGGGGTGGTTTTTAAGGGTTGAAAATGGTTTTTTGCGATTTTCGGCGAAGTACGACTTTTTATCGAAAAATGGTCTACAGTAAAGTTGTAGATAAAAAATAAATCTACAATTTTGTTTCAAACCAATTTACAACATAACCCCAAATTTTCCGAGATAATGGCGAAATACCGTTTTTTTGAATTTTCGAGTTTTTTATATCAAAAAAAACTTCAAAATACTTGAAATTTTCATGAAATGTATGTTTTGAAGTTCTTTAATTTTACCGATCTGGTCGGAATTTTAAAATTAAATATTACCTGAAATATTAACGTTTCCCGAAAAAAATGAAATTTTTTCAATCGAAAAATTGATCGTAGAAATTTTCGATTTTTTAACTTTTAGGGGGCTCAATTTTTTTGTATTGAGTCGAACTTTAAGATAGATAAAAAATTACAATACCTTTACATTTAAAAATTTTGTGAAAAATTAAAAAAACCAAAAATAGCGATTTGTAAAAAACGCAATTTTATTTTTCAATCACTATAAAAATTTTGTACTAATCATTTAATTTTTGTGCTAAAATACAAGAATAAAATATATTTAATTTTATAAATGGATAATTTACGAAAAAAATGTAATACGGTATAAATTGATTGAAAAGAATGCTATAATTAATTAATTGAAAAATTTTAACATAATAATAAAATAACTTTATTAAAAATATAATAATAGTGTATTAATTTTCTGTAAAATTAATATAAGTACTATGTAATGAAACTTTCCTTTTATTTTTTAGAACAAAGTAATTTTAAATATATGTAAAAAAAGGTCAATTTATAATGCTTTTACGATTTATTACCGAAAAATTACTTATTTACAGCATCCTATTCCTATCAATTTACACCGTATTACATTTTTTTCGTAAATTTTCCATTTATAAAATTAAATATATTTTATTCTTGTATTTTAGCACAAAAATTTAATGATTAGTACAAAATTTTTATAGTGATTGAAAAATAAAATTGCGTTTTTTACAAATCGCTATTTTTGGTTTTTTTAATTTTTCACAAAATTTTTAAATGTAAAGGTATTGTAATTTTTTATCTATCTTAAAGTTCGACTCAATACGAAAAAATTGAGCCCCCTAAAAGTTAAAAAATCGAAAATTTCTACGATCAATTTTTCGATTGAAAAAATTTCATTTTTTTCAGAAAACGTTAATATTTCAGGTAATATTTAATTTTAAAATTCCGAACAGATCGTTAAAATTAAAGGACTTCAAAACATACATTTCATGAAAATTTCAAGTATTTTGAAGTTTTTTTTGATATAAAAAACTCGAAAATTCAAAAAAACGGTATTTCGCCATTATCTCGGAAAATTTGAGGTTATGTTGTAAATTGGTTTGAAACAAAATTGTAGATTTATTTTTTATCTGCAACTTTACTGTAGACCATTTTTCGATAGAAAGTCGTACTTCGCCGAAAATCGCAAAAAAACATTTTCAACCCTTAAAAACCACCCCCCTTCGAAACCGCTACATGTGCAGAGGTGCATTTTTTCCTCTCTTTTTGTAATAATCTTTAGCAACGATTCCCACCATCGCTATCCTGTAGAGAATTTTTTTTCTCCTCAAAGGCTATGGCACTGGACTATACCGCTGCTATCTTAAAAAAATATCAAAAATTTGCAAAATTTCGTATTTTTTGTTAACTATGTTTTTTTCAAATCCAGCGCTCCTTACGCTACAACACAATTGATTTTAATGAACTTGGTCTTATTTTAAAGAAAATTTAATGGTCTACAAAAAAAGTTGTATATACTTTGTTCATATAGTGAGCCTTTTCATATAAAAACGAGAAAATCTCTAGAAAAATTTGACCCATTCGCCATTTTTTTACGTTAGCACATCTCGAATCAGACCCAATTTAAAAAAATATTCTTATTGTCTGTGCAAAATTTTATTCTGCGTCATTTGAGCGTAATTGTAAAATGGTATAATACACCGTTCATGTGCTAAACCGATTTTTATAATATTTTTAACTGTTTTTTCCAACCCTGATTGCAGGGTTTGCTCAACACTTAGGAATGGGGACTTTTGAGAAAATACTCTTCACAACTAACTCTAAAACCTTAGAAAGTTTCATAACTATTGGAGTTATTTAGTACTTTGCACAACACTTCTAAATTAATAGCATTGAGAGAAAGAAGTAAAATTGAAAAAAATGTGAAAAAATCATATTTCGTTGACTATGTTCTCAAAAACTCGGAGCTCCTAACGTTACTATTTAACGGATCTCAATGTTCTTGATCTTTTTTTAAAGGAAATTTTATGCTCTACAAAAAAAGTTATTTGCTGTATTTTCGTAGAACGTACGATTTCAGATAAAAATGCGAAAAACTGTGGTAAATTGTCACCAATCCGCCATTTTCTTAAGATGGCAGTGGTAGCACATTTCGAATCAGTTCAGACTTTTTGGGGAATAACAAAGGATACTAGTAGAACATTTTTACCAAAAATCATTTTGGTCCGAATTAGTTCCCGATAGTTATTTAAATTTTTGTTTACTTGACTGTGCTAATAATTTACATAGTAAATTGAAACATTTGCTCCCAGATAGGTAAATAAATTTTTCAGGGTAATTCTAAAACTTAATTTTTAGACAGAAAGGTTCCCTTAAATGATTAAACAAATTTTTTTATTTTTTTTAAATCATACCTATGTAAGAACCTTAAGAACGTACCGCAATTTTGATTTTTTTTTTAATATTCGACTTAATATGCATTTTTGAGTGTTTGTATTATAAAATACATAAAATAATAAATTTTATTCTTTTAAAATATTTCATTTTAAACAATTTTGGTCAGTAAAAAAAAATTTATGTTCTTTATTTCAAAAGATACAGCCATTTTAAGAAAACGCATCATTAAAAAAAATTACAAAAAACTAAAATTAAAACAATTGTAACTTTTTTTGCTCAACACCTACATATGGGGATATTTCTGAAAAGATGCATCTAAGTACTGGGAACAATATGTATAAGTATCATTTCAATTGGAATTAGTTACAAGTTTATATGGAGCTGTGTTTTTGTTTCCTGAACTACTTTGTAAAGATGTATGATTATTTGAAATTTTAATATACCAAAAATTGAAAAGTTCAATTAGGGATAATTCAAAATTTTTAAATACAATGGTATATCAATTAGTACTTTTTCTTAAAGAAGTTATGTAAATAAACAACTTTTGATAAAAAAATTTAAAATTACAAATTTTAATTTTCAGTTATCAATTTTAAAATTATAATTTTAAATTTTCTTAACAAAAGTTGTTTATTTACATATCCTTTTTAAGAAAAAATACTAATTGATATACCATTGTATTTGAAAATTTCTAATTATCCTTAGTTTAACTTTTGAATTTTTGATATATCGCGTATGACACTTTAAACTATCAAAATCACAAATAGTCATACATCTTTACAAAGTTCATTATTTCTACTTTCTAAATTTGAAAAAATAATAAAATTCCATTAATTTTTAACAAAATTAGAGCACTTTTAGTGAAACCCAAAAATTTGAGAACAAGTTAGTTAATTATTTTTTTACAAACATTTTGATAGTATTTTAACTAAAAATTAACTAATTGTTTTCAAAATGGCAGCCAAACTATAAAATTTTTCTTAAAAAAAATATTTTTTTTAGTTTCACCGCAATTTTGAAAGGCATACAATTTCATTTGGATAAAATATTAATAAAAAGGTTGTAGAATCTGTCTAAAATGTGAAAAAAGATGTTGATTGGATATTCCGTTCACTAGATACAGCTGTTCACAAAAGCCGTATATAACAAAAATTTGGGGCCTTCAATGGGGATGTTCCGGGGCCTACTTTGCTAGGGAGTTTTCAGGAAATACACTTGTCGGTATACTCTAACTATTGACAAAATTTGGAACCTCGCACATTCAGCATAATATTTTCATTAGTCAAAAATTCCACATTTCTTGTGTTAGTAGTATTTGCTTAAGTCGTCACCTTTGCATCCAGTTTCCGTGAAAATTATAGTTCGTATGAAAAACTATGAATAACCTTTTTTGTAGAGAATTTTCTAGCCTTCCCATTGTTATATGACTTTCACTATCGTAAAATCTATAAATACAGAGATATTTACATAAAACTAATTATTAGCACCTTTTGAGGGCTATAAAAAAGTATACTCACAAGGGATCGATGGGGACTTTTGGTATCTTATGTATAAAGACAAAAAGAGAGTGTATACAAAATTCAGCTCTATGCGAATTTTATTTTTTCCTAGATACAGCTATTTTTCGTCTAAATGCTCTGGACTATATGTAATAAATACATACTTAATATTTTTTTAAAACATAACCTATAATTTATTTAAAATAAAAAATTGTACTAACTTTTTTGTTGATTACTAGCAGCACCAAAATTTGGTTGACTTGTATTACCGAAACTAAATGCCATTTTAATACTTTTATAACAAAAATAAACTTTTTAATTTCATAGAATTGTCAAATTAAAAACAATCAACCGCCAACACCCATAGAGATAATATAACCGTAGATAAAAAAAAACTAGGCAACTCTTTATAGATGGGGAGGCAACAACCAAATGTGGTCATCATAGCAACCCGCCAAATTTGTTATGAAATTTGTTAATTGGGATATAGGGAACTCAGCTAGATAGGCCCTAAGATCAAACGACGCTGTCCGTCAGATATGTAAAAAAAATAGGCGAAAAATTCATAGCAACCCGTCAGATATTTATAAAATTTGTTAATTTTGATTTTTTTATGAACTGCCATATAAACATCTGACGCCTAAATTGTTGTTTTATTTTTTTATAATAATTTAAACATGTAAAAAAATAATGACCGACATATTTATAGCCGCCCGTTCTTTTTTATTCAATAAATTTCTGAACAAGAAAATAATTGTATCTGACGCCTCAGTAGTTGCTTTATTTTTTAATAACAATTTAAACATGTAAAAAAATAACCGATTAATGAATGTATTTATTTTTATTATTATTATTATTGTTATGTATTTCAAAAAAAGAGGTCAAAAAAATCAAGCCTAACCACTAAAAAAATTGTTTTTACAACAGTAAAAAAAAAAATATGTTGCCTGAGCTACGAAATTGTCTGACGGGCTCTCCAAATTAAATGCAGCACTTTACGCGTCAGATTTATATATTTTTTGCATAAGAGGACATTATTCTACAAGATGGTATGAAAATCTGACAGGCTGCTAAAAATTAGTTGCCTCATTTTTTTAACATCTTTGTCCCACTATAAATTAAAAACGCAGCGGTGAACCCGTCAGATATACATATTCTGTTCTTGCAGTGGCGTAGTTAGAAAAATTTTCGGGGGGGGGGGGGATATAAACATCTGTGTTAAATTTTTGATGGTATTTTGAACTGATGTTTTTTTTAGAACTCTGAACATTTCGGGGGGGGGGGGGGTTGTCCCCACCCCCCCCCGTTACTACGCCACTGTGTTCTTGTAATAATCAAATCAACCTAAATCTTAAATATCTGACGGGCTGCTAAAAAAATTTTTTTTTGGTCATTTTTTTTTTCTAATTCACTCTAATAAATTTAAACAGTGGCTTAGGCGTCAGAAAACTATATTTTCTTGATCTGGAAAACATGTACTTACCTACCAAAATGCATTTATCTGCCAGATTGCTATATGTCACCCTAGGTCAAAAACTTTACGACTTTGACAGCCTATCAGGGGTAAAAGCAACGTATTTTATGACTGACAATTTACTTTTAATGTACAGCTATACTAAATTAACAAATATCGTAA
The DNA here is from genome assembly GCA_949319165.1 of Sialis lutaria. NCBI lineage: Eukaryota > Metazoa > Arthropoda > Insecta > Megaloptera > Sialidae > Sialis > Sialis lutaria. Next base: position 1,766,033 of record OX439231.1, on the reverse strand, counting down.
CAAATTTTGTGGGCTGCTATGATGACCAAATTTTGGTTGCTGCCTCCCGGTCTATTAGATAAGGTATGTAGCCACTGTTTGTGCCTTAGAGCATATACTACTAGAGCCAGCCATGCCGCTCGGCCGTACAAAACAAGCGTGCGCGTGCGAGAGAGAAAGCGTAAAAATGCTACATCCTTTCTCTCTCGCAGCATCAGTACGCGGAGCGAACGAGAAAGGATGTAGCGTTATTGCTCTTAGATTTGAAATTTGGCTGTATGTATTATACACTTAACACTTAAGAGCATATACTGGAGCCAGCCTTGCCGCTCGGCCGTGCTAGAGAGATAGCGTAATGCCGGCTCTACACATTGGCGAATGCGTTGGTCCAACGCATTCGCCAACGTGTAGAGCCGGTGTTTGTGCTAAGTTGGCTTGTATAGGAACGTTGGCCCACACGTTGGCGCGAGATCCGTGTGGTGTCGGTTTTTTACAAAAGATCAAAGGGTTGTGGCAGAGCATTGGCGCTGCGTCTACACGTTGGCGAACGCGTTTAGTTTGCTACGAGCTCTCGTAGTGATCGCACGCACCTAATTTAATTTTGATCACCCTTTTCTTATACAGGCTGTTCCAGACCACCCGTCCACTATGTTTTACGCCCATACCATTGAAAATAGAGATTTAGGATAAAAAAATTTATTATATATATCGACCCTAAAGAATTTCAGGAAAATATTTTCAATCCCCTAAAACCGCTCCTTGAGGGGTACATGCCCGTTTCTCAGCAAAATCAAATGGAATGGTATATCAAAAAGTACATATTTGTAAAGATCATAACAAAAAAAAAGAAACTTTCGTAAAACAAAAAATTTCATACTTTCAATTGTTTAAAAAATATGGCGACTTGTTCGCAAAATTTAGGGTTTTACTAAAAGTGCTCTAATTTCGTTAAATATTAATGGAATTTTATTATTTTTTTAAATTTAGAAAGTAGAAATAATGAACTATGTAATGTATGATTATTTGAAATTTTAATAGTTTAAAGTGTCATTCGTGACATATTAAAAATGCAAAAGTTTAATTAGAGATAAATCAAAAATGTTAAATGCAATGGTATATCAATTAGTACTTTATCTTAATAAAGACATGCAAATAAACAACTTTTGTAAAGAAAATTTAAAATTATAATTTTAAATTTCCAACTACGTGAACGTATACAGGGTGATACGTTCACGTAGTTACGGTATGCTGTGAATAAATAAACCGGAGCAGCAGTTAGCGCCTCAATATCCATTTTATTAAATTCGTCCGCACATTGACCTGTACCGAAACAAACTGAACGACTTTCCAACGTGTGGACGCATCACGAACGTGTTGGCCAACGCGTTCGCCAACGTGTAGAGGAGCCATAAAGAGTACTACCTCCTTTCTCTCTCGCTCCGCGTGCTTATTGGTCGGCAGAGAGAGTGTTTCCCGCTATTACCGGTAATACACTCATCGCTCGATTTCACAACGTTGTTGGTAATTGAACCGCTTGAATTGACAACGTCGAGAGGGGTCCCCACCACCGTGCTGACCTTAACGTTGATTGGTGAATTTAAATTACGCGCGGAGATAGCAATCACGGTAGTATTATGGAGGGGATTGGAGAAGGTTGGCAAATCGCGCGTTTGGCCCGTTTCGGAATCAAGCGGTTGCGAAATCGAAGGTTTCGAAATCGAGAGATGAGTGTAGCGGGAAACACTTGCCCCTCTCTGCCGACCAATAAGCACGCGGGAGCGAGAGAGAAAGGAGGTCGTACTCTCGCTATCTCTCTAGCACGCTTGTTCGCAAGGCCGAGCGGCAAGGCTGACTCTAGTATATGCTCTAAGGTTATACATATTCATATTACACCTCTATGGTTCTATCCTATGATGACGTGTGTTAACATGACGTGTACGTAACCTGTACATATTTGAGAAAATTGAAATTAAATCAGTAAAAACAATAAGTAAATCTTGTAAATACTCTTAACCAAAATGGTTTTACTAACTATGATAGCAAGAGTTGTTGACGGTCTTCCTTTGGCGGCGACAATGCAAGAAGATGAACAGGTTGTAGTGTTATATTATATATAACATATATAAATAAATAGCAATATGTTTTATTTTCAGTCTGGAAGAAGCATATTAGATTATCAAAACCAAGCAAAAATACTATTTCGTAAATTAGGTCCACAATCACCTACAAGATGTACAATAGAAACAGGGCCTTATTACTTTCAGTAAGTATTTTTTGTATACACCAGTATATAACTAATTAAAATGACGCATGATTTTTTCAGTTATTTAATAGAAAATGATGTCTGCTATTTAGTATTGTGCGAAAGAAATTATTCAAAGAGGCTTGCATATAGTTATTTGGAAGATATAGCACAGGAATTTCATTCTCAATATGGCAAACGGGTGAATACAGTGACAAGACCGTATACTTTTATTGAATTTGATACATACATACAGAAAGCAAAGAAGACATTCACTGATTCAAGAGCCCGAAGGAATATGAATGCATTGAACACGCAGTTACATGATGTTCAAAAAATAATGGTTCAAAATATTGATGATGTATTACAAAGAGGAACTGTCCTTTCAGGTAATTTATTGGTTATTTATCGTTTTAGCGTCCCAAATTATTTCTAGATATATAAAGTGTTCTTATCTATGGATATAATTCAAGCATATGTTGAGAAGAGTTATAGTAAAGCAGATCAGAAAGTCGCTTCACTAAACTATTTTTTTTAAATTTTATGTAAAGTGTCTACTATTACTTTAAAATCAGTAACGCACTGGAGGAGGCTAGGGGTTACTCCCCCCGCCGAATTGATATGCATTATTTAGTTTAACAATAATTATAAATAAACAAAATGAAAATCAGTAACGCACTTTTGGATCACATTTATTATAATATTTTTTAACATCTGCCACACTGTATACATAGATTATAAGTGGAGTAGTAAATACAAACGTCAAAATAATTTGGGACGCTAAAATGATAAATAACCAATTTATTTAATTGAAAAATACATTAAGTGAGTATCCTGCTTTATGAGACCAAAAATAAGCGTTTTTTGGGGAATTTTTTTAGGATAGAAAAAAATAAGCTAGTGAAGCAAACTTTTCAGATTATTTTATTGCATATTTGAACGTTAAAAAAAAAAATTTATTAAGACAAAAATATTCAAACGCAACCAATTTATATGAAATTTTGTACAACGCCTTGCAATCGCAGTCTCCAATCGGCGGGAAAGATGAAGCTCGTAATTTTTGTCCGACACAAAAAAACCAAAGTATGTTTTAATTTTTATATATTTTTCTTCTATATGAACTAAGAAAAACCCAAAAAATTTCAAAATTAAAAAAAATGTCAGGTTTGAAAAAAAAAGTGCTTTTTGCAAGAAAAAAAATCATTTCAACTTGCTAAAAAAGTTATTTAGAATTTTTTCTTCATGAATCTTTTTAGTTCATATAGAAGAGAATTTAAAACTGAAGACAACAAACTTTGGTTCATTTTGATTGGTCGTTTAGTTTTCTTGCAATCACGCCCGCCAGTTTAGAAAAATGATAAAAATTAAAACTCGAGAAAACACGCTTCAAAGTTTACGGTCAGAAAACGCACTTAAACGGAGAGGAAATATATCATTATAATTTGTACTATAGCTTGACCCGGCGCTTATACAAATTCAAAATATTGTTTTAGACGATAATTGAACCTTTTCAGGTAGGTACATTGTTCGGATTTATTCGACCGAGGGGAAAAGCGAGCGCTCAAAATGCCCGAGCGCTCGTATACCTTCTGGACACTCCACTGCGATGAATGCCATATTTTTGAAAATATTTCGAACTTGCCTATAAAACTTTACAGACATATTCTTAGATATATTGGGAAGAGATTTAAGCAATAAAAAAAAAATGGATTTTTTGAGACTCATAAAGCAGGATACCCCCTTAAGTGGTTGTATGTACTTATGTACGCATGCTACAAGTTATACACTCATCGCTCGATTTAACGACGTTGTTGGTAATTCAACCGCTTGATTTAAGGGACTATACCAGTGTCAATGCTGGAAATTTGGGTGATTTTCGGAAATTTTTTTAAAGAAAAATACTCAATGAAATATTTTGAAAAATTGAGAATATATTTAGCTATATTAGAGGTGTATTTCATAATTTTTTCACGTAAAAATATCGATATCTAAGCGACTTATGCTTATTATTTGGAGGCGCCAAAAAAAAAAAAATCTCCTCCACTGCGGTCATGATTCCGAACGATGGAGTAGTTTTTCCTGTACGATGAACTAAGATTTTCTCTAACAAAATGGCGAAGTTATGAAAAAAAAGTATGTTTTATTGCATATAAAATGGTTGTATTTTTAATGCCAAATCGTCAATTTTCATCCAATCAAAAATATCCTAGTTCATCGTAGAGTAAATATATTCAAGAGTACTCAGTTCAAATTTCAAGTAAATCGGATAATTGCTCTTAGAGTTACAATGTCAGCAAATTTCAAAAAACTCGTTTCGAGAAAAACGCATTTAACGTCAGCTCCTGGGCATTTCATATCTGCGACTGGTCGCTCTTTAGAAGGCTGCTGTTTAGAGAGTATTAGAGATACGGCCTTGAAATTTTCACAGAATATTCTTGAAACTATAAACTCTCCAAAAAGGCAAAAAAAATTAATTGATTTTTTGAAAACTTCACACTGGTATGGCCCCTTAACAACATCGACGAGCTAAAGTTGAATATTTCCTTACAACTGAAACAGATTGTACGCATGTGTCAACAGTCACGCTAGTATTATGGTGGGGATGGGGGAAGGTTATTAAATCGCGCATTTGGCCCGAAGTTAAATCAAGCGGTCGTTAAAACCAGGACTGTGGAGTCGGTACAAAAACCCACGACTCCAACTCCGACTCCTTTATTTTTCTAATGTTCGACTCCGACTCTTTACTGTACAAATTTTTTTTTGAAAAATATTCCGTTTTCGGGAAAAACATTTTTAAGTGAATTCCGGTGATTCTAGTTCCGGCCAGAATTGAAAATTTCAAATCATTGTACTTCAAAATTCAAAACGAACAAAAAGTATAAAGTGTGTAAAGAAGTAAAAATTATTGTTTAATTAAAGGAGCCGGAGTCGGTACCTTTTTACCGACTCCGACTCCACCCAAAATTACTCCGACTCCACAGCCCTGGTTAAAACGCGAGATTAGTGTACTTCTTTCGCATGCATTTTTCACCCATTTGATTCTCAAGACAATCAAATTCAAAAATATCAAGTCAAGACAAACACTTTATTTTTAATTTTTGGAAATTATACAGTAAAACCTCGATATAATGGACTAATTTGGGGGAGGGGGTGTTCGTTAAAGCCGAAAGTCCGTTATATAAAAATAGGTTTAAAATATATCAAAAAACTTCTATTCTTTTCTATTTGTCCATATTTAAAGGGTAGGGTTGCGAAAATTAAAATTTATTCACTGGAGTACATTAAATGTGTTCATTCACTTCGAGTAAACAAGTTAAACTGCTGTAGAGTTGCGTGAATCCCCGGCCAGCGTGGCAAACACCAGTCTAAACCTACGCGTTATTATATCAGAGAATCCTCTAATATAATCCCTCTGACTATGTGCAGTCTACGAGCAGGACGGCATTATGTCTCAAATTCTAGTGCTAGACATATAACATGATTAACATGGTATAATATCAACAGGACGTTTTTAATTTTTTTACATTTGACTGAATTTTTTGTCCGTTATATCGAGGTTTTACTGTGCTATAATTTCTCTACCTAAAATCAGTATGAAAATATTGAATCTCTAGTCCTGTCAAACTCTTATGCTAGCAGTACACACTCGTCGAACATAAGCACGTGTGTGTTTTTTTTGTTATTTAATTTTACAATTTAAAGATCGTACTCATTATGTTAAGAGGGAAAGTCACTGTGACGGAAAAAAAAATTTTTTTTCTTACATTTTTTTTAAGTATACATATTCATGAATATGTATACAAAAAATTGTGTTTATATTCCGAAAATTGACAGAGTTACAGTCAATTTAGTGAGACGAGGTAGCACAGCCGGTTATGAAATAACAAAAACATTAAACATATTTATCTCGAAATGACATTTTTCGACCTGGTTGACACGATTCCTCAAAGACTGATGAACCGATTTCATATTTTTTTTATATAATTTTCATAATTGTAGTAGCTATCGTTGCACGTAGCCGATTTTTGAAATTTTGATAATTACTATTTTTAAAATCGCTCTAATAAAAAAAATTGGTCTTAAAAATGAAAAAAAATTTCAAATGATCGCCATTTTGTGAAACAAAAAAAAAACAGCTAAGTGCAACGATAGCTACATTCAGGCCCGGATTTACCATGCAGGCAGTGTAGGCACGTGCCTAGAGCGGCAAAAATTTACTTAAAAAACTTTTTTGTTTTTGTTCAAATAAAATATTTATTTTCAAAAAGGGGGCGGCAATTTTCGCAAATGCCTAGGGGTGGCAAATTTCTAAATCCGGGCCTGGCTACATTCATATAGATATTTATAAGATTTTTATTTTTTTTTTTTCGTATAAGTCTTCTCGAAATTTCGAATCAACCATAGAGAAAAATATTTTTTTTGGTCGTCACATCAAGGCTCATAACTTTATAAAAATTTAATATTTTTCAATAAAAATTGATATTAAACAAGTTGAATATATACTTAATAAAACGTCCTTTACCTGATTCAAAAATAATTAGTTATATCTGTGAAAAAAATTCCCAAACATTGACAATTTTTTGACCCGTCACAATGACTATCCCCCTTAATACAGAATATGCAGTCCATGTTTCTGTCTATGGTTAGAACAGATCAGTTATGCCCGATCTACACGAGGCTAGTTTTTCAAATCTAGGATAGCAAGCTAGTAACTCTAGCACCGTGTGGACTAAACTAGCTTTGTTTTTAAGCTAGCATTTCAAGCCAGGATAGTTTAATAGGATAGGGTTCTGTTAACTGGCTTGAGATACTAGCTTGAAAAACTAGCTTCATGTAGATCAGGCATTAGGGATTTTCAGTACTTAATATTTTTAAAATTTCAGAACTTGATACAAAGACTCAAAATTTATCAATGCTTACACAGAAGTATAAAAAGGATGCCACGTATTTGAATCAAAAGACAATGTACATGAAGATAGCAGCTGTTTCAATTGTTATTTTAGTTTTTGTTCTGTATTTCTGGATTTTGTAAGCTATTACCAATTAAATTAATTTATTTATCGTTTTCATGTTTTATATGCTATGTAAATAATTTGGTGCCAGGATTGAAATTTAATTATTGGCATACAGTTAAGTGTCCGACCGAAGCTTTGGCCAAAAATTGCATCTTCAGCCTAGGCTACGGCCATATGTATTAACTCGTTAATCGTTAATTAACGAAGTTAACAAAGTGCTTAACGGATTAACTTTTAAGTTAACTAAAAAAAATGTTAACGCTTTTGTTATATTCTGTTAAATTTAACTTCCGTTAACTTTAGTCCGTTACATCGGTTTTTTGATGACAAATACATAAGAAAATTGTCGAAAAAGAAAAAAAAAGGTCTTTTTGGATGGTTAACTTTTAACGGTTAACTTCCGTTACATTTTCGGAATTTTAACGATTAACGAAGTTAACTTTTTTATTAACGAAGTTAATTTTTCGGTTAACTGTGCCCACCTATGGCTACGGCCTAGATCAGGGTGAAACCGAATGTTGAACTATACAGATATTCATACAATTTTTTTACACATTCGAAAATATGTAAAAAAAATTAAGTTAAAATCTGAGTTAGTCAATTTAGTGAGAGCAGATAGCGTGGCCGGTTATGACTCTCAGAAAACTTTAAATGCATTTATCTTGAATCAACTTTCTTATGAACCAATTAAAAACAAAAAAAATTCTAAATTTTCGTAACCGCAGTGGCCAAGCTACGTGTAGCCGATTTTTGAAATTCTGATATTTAGTATTTTTTAAGGCCGCTTGAATTAGAGGTTAAAAATGCACATAAAAAATTCAAGTCGTTGCCATTTTGTGAAGAAATTAAATTTAATAAAAACGGCTAAGCACAACAATAGCTACAATCATATAGATATTGATAAAATATGAATTAATTTTTTTTCCGATAACCAATCCCGTGATTTCGATGGAAGCATGGAGAAAAATATTTTTTTGGTCGTCGCATCGAGGCTCATAACATTGAGTAAAACTCAATATATTTGGAGTTAATTAATATAAAAAAACTGCCACGGGACTTTCTTATACATAATACTGACATTGAACAGTGTACGTGATTCTTATTTTTATTGAAACATATTTCTGACAAACTAATAAAATTAATGGGCCTAGAATGAATTTTGTTGAACGTAATTGCTAAACTGGGAACGGATGTTTACTTTTGACAATTTTTTGATTTTCTTATTATTTTTGAAATAAGAATAAAATGTTTTGAATAAAAAAATGTCAAGTGTACTATTATCTATAATTTATTCCTTCTACATTTTCTCCAACATTTATGATTTTGCCAAAAAGAATTTTAAAATAATTATTTAGAATCACCCATTATTGTTCACTCTTCATTATGTATAAGAAAGGTCTTTCTAAGACGGGACATAAACTATAGAAATATTATTTTATACATTATGTATCAAATGAATTTTGTTGAACATAATTACTAAATTGAAAACGAGTGTTTACTCTTGTAATTTTTTGAATTTTTGATTTATTTTTGAAATAAGAAAAAAATATTTTAGATAAAAAATGTCGAGTATATATTATTATCTATAATTTATCCCCCATACATTTTTTTCCAACATGTATGATTTAGCCAGAAATATATTTTTCTAACTTTAGCATTATACAATTCCTTCGATTTCCGACGTAGCTAAAAAAAAAATGAAGTTCGGCTTCGGCCAAAAAATGACCTTCGGTAGGATACTAGATTGTTATAAATTATAAGATAAACAAATTTCATTTTGTATTTTTAGAACTTTTTTATGTAAAATGTACAGACAATTTTAAATGATATATCAGAATAAATAATGGTACTTATCAATTATGGTCCCAATTTTTGAAAAAACTAAAATCACTAGGAACGAAACAAAATTCGTCTATAGATAGGTAAATGTCATGTATTATATATACACGTATGATGAAATCAGCGCCAATGTGACTAAAGTTTGTACTATTAATTTCAATATTTTTAAATAGGTAATTAAGGTAATTATTATAATTTTGGGGCGAAATCGTGTTGTTTACTTAGGGTAGGTTATTAATACGGTTAGGGGTTAGGTGGGTTAGTAGGGTTATATATATTTCACTTCCTACCTCAATTATTATTTAAAAATTTAATTGTCGTATTAAAATTAATAGTGCAAACTTTTGTCACATTGGCGCTAATTTCATCATGACATATGCCTATCTACGCACGAATTCTGGTTCGTTCCTAGTGATTTTAGTTTTTTCAAAAATTGGGACCATAATTGACAAGTACCTAAATAATATATTATTTATTTTATATTATTGATAATAATAAATATTTTTGGTTGTTTTCATTATTGTATATTAATTAATAAATATTAAAGTAAAATTTGTAATTATTTATTTTTCATTTATGACACAAAAATAATTTCAGAATTAAGTTTAAACATCCTATACCCGCATCAAATAAAATAACACATATAGCCGCACACGGTCTCTGGGACTAAAAGTTCTAGAGCCTGTTTTTTTATCCTTTTTTTTATAACGGCCTAGTAAAATTAATTTTTATTAGTGGCAATACGCTTCGAGTCGACTTAGGCAGAGTTCACAGCACCAGCGGACTCGCATAAAATAATCACGTGTAGACATTAAAAAGCAAGATAGTATACAGCATGCTATCTTAACGGGCCTCCTAACAGGCCACGGGTACATGAACAGTCATCTCCACACTATAGCACCTAACCCACAGTGCAGGAAATGCCGCACAGAGGAAGAAACCTCAGAACCTTGGTTTCCCCTTTTCTCGAGTCAAAAGACATTCAAGATCTTTCGCTGAAGCAACGAACCTGTTGAAATAGTCTTAGAAACCACAAGGGGAGCACAATGGACCCTAATGGCCTAAGTGCCGGAGCCTCGCTCCACCTTTCTATACAAAATACGTTAATGTCACATACTACATGTTGCCTGAATATTGCTTCAGTTGAATTGCGCCTTCACGTGTAAGCAAGAGAGACGTAATGATTATTGTAAATACCAGGGCCCGATCTAGGGGGGCGCAACCGGAGCAACTGCACCGACCGGCAAATTTGAAGGGCGGCAAAATTAGTAGAAAGACAAAATTAAAATCAATTAAAACCAAGAATAATGCCATCTTTTTAATAATATTTAAATTGTAACTTTTATATTGGTTCTAAATTACAATTATTATAATTTTTAATTTGTGTTAACTAGTGCCATTGTTAGATATTGTTCACAAGTGCAAAAAAATAAATCGAAACATTTTTCTAAATGATTTTCCTTTAGTTTGAAATATTCATGTTGTTATTTTTGGATTACATTTTTTTTAAATGGTTGTAGCATTTTTTTAGTGCTGAGATATTTAAACTTGAATGAAAAAAGTACACTAGTAAAAATAAACATGATCCCAAAATATTGATAGATACAAACAGAGCTGTGCAGTACTCGATTACAAGTGCTCGAGTACAAGTACTTAAGTACTTTTTTTGAGTAATTGTACTTGTACTTAAGTACTTTTTCTAACGAAAGTAATTGTACTTGTACTTAAGTACTTTTTCTAACGAAAGTAATTGTACTTGTACTTAAATACTTTTTTGGAAAAAGTACTTTGTACTTGTACTTAAATTTGTTTATTAAAAGTAATTGTACTTGTGTACTTGAAAATGTACTTAAGTACATACAAATGTACTTAAGTACTTTTACATTATACAAGTACTTTTTCAGTAGTTACAAATATAGAAAAAGAAGCATTGTTTTTAGTTAAAAAAGTGCAAAAGATGTTCTCCTTGTCTAAATATGTTCTCAATCTATAAATATTTGTTGTCTATGAGTGCAATTTGAATGATGTTAAAAAAATTCAAACAATCGTTTCATTTAAAATTTAATTGTTTACAAATAATACTAACCGTTGTATTTTGTTACTTTAGATATATATTATTTTTGCCTCAGATTGTACGTCTATAACATCGTTAAATTTAGTTGTTTGGAATTCCTGATATACATACATACTTATGTAGCGATATTTATCGATTTATCTCCTACCCAAAAGATCTTAAAAATATCCAGGGCGCGGAAATAGACATTACTGCTCTGAAGTATTTTTTAAAACAGTAAAGAAAAAATATATAACAAATGTAATTGTAATTGAAATTTAAAAAATTTAAGTACAATTACAAAAAGTAATTGTGTTTGTACTTAAGTATATTTTTGTGATAATGTACTTGTACTTAAGTACTTTTTTTTTGCAATGTACTTGTACTTGTAATTAAGTACTTTTTTTTGCAATGTACTTGTACTTAAGTACATTATTTTGTAAAGTAATTGTACTTGTACTTAAGTACTTTTTTTTTGTACTTGTGCACAGCTCTGGATACAAACCATCTGAAAAAATATGAATATTCTTTTACAAAAAAGTTTAACTTTTTTCATCTTGTACTTTTTCTCAAAAGTTGGTTGTTTTTTTTTTAAAAGTTTTAATTTGAGAAAGCATTTTATAGCTATGAAAATTTCCTTATAAATGACCATCTAGAAATTTGTAAAAACAATTAGACATCCCCATGGGCAACTTTAAAAATTGCAAAAAAAAAATATTTTATTTATCCAACTGCGGTACCATATGGTTATAAACAAACGTTTAATAACTCAAAAATACCTCTAAATTCGAAAATAAGATAAAATTTCTTTTAATTTTTACCCCCTATGAGTTAACAAATATTAAAAATTGGCCAATTGGTACCACTTTAATGAGTGTATAAGGGGCGGGCAAAAATCCTTTTTGCCCGGAGCGGCGGAAAAGCTAGATCGGGCCCTGGTAAATACTAGGTTAATAAATAAATAAATTGTAAATACAAATAAAAACAAATATTTATTGATTCCTCATCTCCAACATAACACTCATAAATAGTTCATCTCATTTAACCAATCTCTTACCGATGGCACGCAAGCTGTATTCATGTGGGTCTACTGACAGTTAAAGTTAACATCAGACTATTCGACATAGTTCATATGGCGAGAACACAACAAAATCCAAAGATATCCGATCTACAATAGCAATTAGTATGGCCTCACGTGAATACAACTTGCGCACTGCTACTATAAGATAATATTATTTTGAGTTTGGGTGGGCAGGTCTGTAACAAGTCTTTCTGTTTTGTTAATCAACTTTCTAAAACGAAAACTTCTCGTAATAAAAAATCGTAACACTATCATGAAAGTCTCACAGACTGCAGTTAATTTTTTATCAGCGCCTTTCAAGGGAACCTTTTCAAGTTGAAAATTCGTATCGAGTTTAAACTTTGTATATAGTTAGAGGAGGTCAAGGTAAGTAACAAAAAAATTATCATAGCCTATGAAAATGTGCAAAATAATCATATTTTTTCAAATAACTCTGAAACTAATGAAAATTTAAAAAAATCTACAATACAAAATTTTCACGATTTTTTATGCTCTTTTGAATGGTGATAGTTAAAATGCAAAAAAATTAAATCGAAATCACCACATCCAACCCACATTTCATAGATTTCATTTTTTCGAATTTTGACTATCGCCATTCAAAAGAGCATAAAAAATCATGAAAATTTTGTATTATAGATTTTTAAAAATTTTCATTAATTTCAGTTATTTCAAGTTATTTGAAAAAATATGATTATTTTGCACATTTTCATAGGGGTGTTTCACTCCCTTGAACCGTTTTACCGCAGCTAAGATAATTTTTTTGTTACTTATCTTGACCTCCTCTAACTACATACAAAGTTTAAACTCGATACGAATTTTCTACTTGAAAACGTTACAAATCACATAAGTGGAGCAGTCTGTGAGACTATTAAAGATTAAAGCAACGGTTTCCTAGAAAAGCGGCGTCGTTATCTAGCGGCCGTAATGTAACGGTGAGTGACGTCACCAAAACGTTGTCTAGGAAAACTAATGGTGTTGGTTTCCTAAAAAGCGTTGAATGTAATTATATGACGGTCGCCATAGCGGCGACGAACATTTGTCGAACGTTTTTTCACGTGTAGCGGTGGACGTTCCATTAAAAACAATGAGTGAAAACGTGATTTGGACCTACGAAAAAATTGATTTTGTCAGAAATCATGTAGTATTATACAAGTAAATGCAGAGTATAGAGAAGCCCAGTTTAAACAAAATCTATGGAACAATATTGGAACTATACATTATAAAACGACCAGTCTATGGATGGGGGGTGAATTTTTTTTTACAGTATTCGTTATAATTTCCATTGAAAGAACTACTTTCTGAATATTTTTCAGATTTTTTACATCGATAGTTTAGAAAAGAGAGGAGGGGATGCTCTGATAATGACTTTGAAAGCAATATACAGGCTGATTCAGCAAATTAAAATATTGAGAAAAATATTTTAAGCAAAAAACTTCCAATAAACATGCGTCCGGAAATTATTCCTTAGGGAACTACAGGCTTCCAAAAATTTTACTAAAAATTAGTTTTAATTTAATATTTAGAGAACCCTTTGTGATAGAATTATGAAATTTAGTATTTGGTTTAGTAATAATATGTGTTATCGATTTCTAATATTAACCAATTATATTTTAGGCCAGGGCTGCATGGGGCCAGTGGGCCCATTGATTTTGATCTTGTAATTGTTTGTTCTTTATTTTTTTTCCTGAGTTGATACTTTTATAAGATTTTATGATACAAAATACACAAAAACATACTTTGCTTGTTTATCATAGGATAAACCGTTTTAGAGAAATATCGATGGAAGAGAAAGCATGCAGAATTAACCTTAATACGGATGCTTGAAATTATAAAAAATAAATTTATATTCTTGTTGTATGATAAAAACTAAGACAAAAAGTCAATATTAGTATACCTCAAAAAATGCATTCTTATCAACAAATAGCCATTTTTAGTTTCGTTTTTTAGTCAAGTTAGTAAAGTACGTGTAACAGTAATAGAACTGGCTATAGATCTTAGAGGATTCATATTAGGAGGTTTCTTTATAGAAACTTTTTTTCTTACCTTTAATCATAGAAAAAGAATATAAATTTATTTTTTGTAATTTCAAACATCCGTATTAAGTTAAATTCTGCATGCTTTCTCTTCCATCGATATTTCTCGAAAACGGTTTATCCTATGATAAACAAGCAAGAATGTTTTTGTGTATTTTGTATCATATAATCTTATAAAAGTATCAACTCAGGAAAAAAAAATAAGGAACAAACAATTACAAGATCAAAATCGATGGGCCCAGTGGCCCCATGCAGCCCTGGCCTAAAATATAATTGGTTAATATTAGAAATCGATAACACATATTATTACTAAACCAAATACTAAATTTCATAATTCTATCACAAAGGGTTCTCTAGATATTAAATTAAAACTAATTTTAAGTAAAATCTTTGGAAGCCTGTAGTTCCCTAAGGAATAATTTCCGGACACATGTTTATTGGAAGTTTTTTGCTTAAAATATTTTTCTCAATCTACTGTTCAAGTTTGGCACGACAGTGCTGAATCACCCTGTATACAGGGTGAGTCATATCAGGTGGAACAAACTTAAACCGTTGATTGAGAAAAATATTTCAAGCAAAAAAGTTCATATAAACATGTGTCCGGAAACTCTTCGTGAGGGAGCTACAGACTCCCAAAGATTTCGACTAAAAATGGTTTTTATTTAATATCTGGAGAACCCATTGTGATACAGCAATGAAAATTAATACCTGGATTAGAAATAATACGTGTTATCGATTTCCAGTATCAAACAATGGTTATTTAGACCAGGGATGTATGGGGCCTGTGGGTCCTCTGATTTTTATCTAGTATTTTTTTGTTCTTCACTTTTTTCTTATGTTTGGTACTTTTATATGGTCATATGATACAAAATACACATAAATATACATTGTTAAGTTGTCATAAGATCAACCGTTTACGAGAAATACGACGGAGAAGATAGTTTTGCAGAATTTAACTTAATACGGATGCTAAAAATTACACAAAATAAATTTATATTCTTGTTCTAGTACTAAAAATAAGAAAAATAGTTGGTGTAAATATTCCTCCTAATATGACTCCTCATAGAATTATAGCCAGTTTTATTACTTTAATTCGTGCTTTATTAATTGACTAAAAACGAAACTAAAAATTGTTATCTGTTGTTAAGGATGCATTTTTTTAGGTATATTCACATACACATTTATTCTTGTTTTTAATTATAGAAGAATATAAATATATTTTGTGTAATTTTTAACATCCGTATTAAGTTAAATTCTGCAAAACTATCTTCCACATCGTATTTTTCGTAAACGGTTGATCTTATGACAACATAACAAAGTATATTTATGTGTGTTTTGTATCATATGACCTTATAAAAATACCAAACATAGGAAAAAAGTGAAGAACAAAAAAATACTAGATAAAAATCAGAGGGCCCACAGGCCCCATACATCCCTGGTCTAAATAACCATTGTTTGATACTGGAAATCGATAACACGTATTATCACTAATCCAGGTATTAATTTTCATTGCTGTATCACAATGGGTTCTCCAGATATTAAATAAAAACCAATTTTAGTCGAAATCTTTGGGAGTCTGTAGCTCCCTCATGAAGAGTTTCTGGACACATGTTTATATGAACTTTTTTGCTTGAAATATTTTTCTCAATCAACGGTTTAAGTTTGTTCCACCTGATATGACTCACCCTGTATATCGTGACTAAAGGGTTGAAATCAAAAGGTCCTAAAATATATTTTATTGTGAAATGCACACCTTTTAAAATGTGTTAATTATAACTTGAAAATTATATTTTCTCAAATGAATATGTCACAAAAGAATAAACAAATACAAAAACTGAAAAAGTATTGTACAAATAATAATTATATGACATTTATTATACGTTAATCCTACAATTATAATTTTTCAGTTAAATAAGTGATATTTTCTAGGAAACCATGACTTTGTCACCGTTAAGACGGCCGTCAAAAACTCCTGCCATATCACAGCCGTTAGATAACAGTACCGTTTTTTTAGGAAACCGTAGCTTATGGAGTACATTCCTGAGAAACGTGTAGTGTATACATTACACATTTATCAAATTGTTCACGTACAAGGTTAGTAAATACACAGGTTGCCTCAGTAGCTTTGACCAATTAGCTTGAGCACCCCAGATGATGTGTTTTTCTCTATTTGTTATGATTGGGCAGATCATTACCCCTCTCCACATTTAAGCACCCTCGATGACGTATTTCCTCTCTCGCGCCAGCTACTGAGACTACCTTGTACTTTATATACCTTGGTTCACGTACATTTATAATTGAGAAATTGTTAAATTATATTTCTCTCTTAGGAATTTTAATTTTGGTTGGATTACATTCTTCATCACTACTTGATAATTCCATATCTGAATATTCTGAAACGAAAAGTAAATTTTTATGGTTTCTTTTTTTATCTTCTTTTTCTCTTTTGATACTAGATAATCTCAGTAAAACATTTTCATTCTTAATTTTCTTATCATCTATATTCTCTGTTTCTGCAACTTCATCATCTGGAATAAATGTATATTAAGTTCTCGATAATAAAACTGATTAAAACAATAAATAACTTGTCTATTATAACCTCCGCAGTTTGAAAAAACCAAAATCACTAGGAACATAACATAATCAGGTGTACAGATAGGCAAGTGTCATATATTATTTGAGATAATCGGCATCAATGTGAGTAAAGTTTGTACTATTAAATTCAATATTCATTTTATATAAGTATTACATTTTTTATTATTTTTGAATGATAATTTCTAACTGTCCTTGGTTTGGGTAATTTATTGAGGCAGCATCGAGTTTTGTTTAGGGTTGTTTAGTTTTCGTTAGGTATATATTAACCTAACAAAGAAACTAACCTCCTTATTTCGCCCCAATAGATTACTCTTACCAAAATTGCAATTCAAAACAATTAAATCTTCAACTCATAATATAAATAGCAACAGAATACTTATAGTATCGGTCTAAAATACGTGTTTCAGCCATGTTTCGGTTTTGGCCAAAAACGGCCGTTACTTTCGGTTGTGCCGAAATTGTGTTCATCACGTTTTTTAATGAAAAATATGATAATTTTCATTAAAAAATGTGATGATTTGATAAAAATATGATATTTTTTATACATATATACAGGGTGTTCGCGGGAACCGAGTGATCATTGCTAACTTTGTTATTATTGGAGCTAGAAGATCGGTTAAATGGACAAAGTATCAGTATTTCAATAGGGACGAATAATGGCGGTGTCAAAAAAACAATTGAATGTCAAATTTCAGAGATATATTGAAATATAACATTTTTTTAAATGGAACACACTGTATATTATTATTGAATTTTATAGCTGAGGATGTTCTCTTTATAAAAGTGTAATACATGTATGATGGTAAAATTGATAGAAAACAAGTTATAACAAGTATAAAATTAATAGAAAATATCGAAAAATAGTGTGCTATGAAGTTTTAATAAATTGAGAACAAATGATTAAAACATTTAAAACAATAGTTTAAGGTTTTTATGTCATTTGTTCGCAAATTTTAAATGTTTTTGATTTTAACTGATAACGAAAAAAATTATTTATTATAATTAATTATATTTTTTTATGAATAATGCTCAAAAATGTTAAAAATCTGCGAAATAAGGCACAAATATCTGAAATTATTGTTTTAAATTTGTTTATCATTTGTTTGTATTTTATTAAATCTTCATAGCACACTAAAGTTAGCAATGATCACTCGATTCCCGTGAACATCCTGTATATGCATTATTTTTGTTTAATAATTAGGTTAAAAAATTACCGCCAAAATTTGAATTAAAAAAAAAATTGAATGTTATCTTTATCTAATTTCCAATTGTAGAGTTTTCAATGCCCCTTCAAATGTGTATTTACGTACCCATACATACTGGAACAAAAAAATTATTTATGTTTTTCTGATTTTTTTTTCGAATTGTTGCCGTAAATAATTTAAAAGATGAGTGTTTGTAACAAATTTAACATATTTTTAATATCTTAATTAGTAAGTTGCCACAAAAATTTAAAAATGTTCTGATTTCACCCGCATAAATTAATTATCCACAATCTTTGATGTAGACTTTTTTAAATCAAAAACTCGCTGTAAGTATAGATTTTTTATATGATCAGTGACTGAAATTTTTTTTGTAAAAAGTTTTTGGTTTCGGCCGAAACTGAGATGAAAACCGAAATTCGGTTTCGGCTCAAAAATCGGTTTCGGTCGGTCACTACTTATACAGGGCATCGAAAAGTATCGGACCCCCCTGATATCTTGAGTTAGAATGCGTTTTGGAGAAAATGTCCAATAACAAAGTTGTATGGTTTCAAGCGGGGAGTAAGATGATGACCTTGAGTTTGACCTTGAACATGTTCCTAAAGGTCATTTCAAGGTCAACCTTATTTTTTTAAATAGAACCCTATACATTTTATTGCATATTCTTATAGCTTATCTTGAGGGTTTTCCAAAACACTAATAAAATATTTTTTCATTAAGTACTTTTTGAATTATAAAGGTTTGAAGTTAACAATTTTTTGATACAAATATAAAATATTTTGTCAAATATTATTAAGTTTTCAGTAATCAAACCTTAAATATGGATGAAATTTATTTCCAACAGGATGGAGCTCCACCTCATTAAATTTCATCCATATTTAATGTCATTTTTGACAAGATATTTTATATTTGTATCAAAAAATTGTTAACTTCAAACATTTTTAACTCGAAAAGTACTTAATAAAAAAAGATTTTATTATAGTGTTTTGGAAAGCTTTCAAGATAAGCTATAAGAATATGCAATAAAATGTATAGGGTTCTATTTAAAAAAATAAGGTTGACCTTGAAATGACCTTTAGGAACATGTTCAAGGTCAAACTCAAGGTCATCATCTTACTCCCCGCTTGAAACCATACAACTTTGTTATTGGACATTTTCTCCAAAACGCATTCTAACTCAAGATATCAGGGGGGTCCGATACTTTTCGATGACCCAGTATGTATAATATTTACCTTAGTTCAAACTTTACTCACATTGGCGCTGATTTGATCATGACACTTGCCTATCTACAGACTGATTATTTCTTGTTCCTAGTGATTTTAGTTTTTTTCAAACTGGTGAGGTTATAATAGACAAGTACCAAAATAAATACCTGTGTCAACAATATCATAAGAATCAGCATGCTGATTTAAAACTATATGTATTGTAGGGAATTCAATAATTATTTTAAATTTCAAACATTCTTTAAGTGTCATTGAATGATCTAGTTCATAAAACTTCCTTCCTGCTTTTTGTTCAGCTTTTAACAATATTTTCACTGAATTCAATCCAGTTGATTGATAGAATTTCAATGATTCTGAGAGATTCTTATCTATTAGTAAAGGATTAAAGTATTTACTTAATAATGTTCCGATTTTTTCAGATTCTTTGCAATGTTCATCAATGCACTTAATATTTTCTGCATTTGGAAATATCCATTCAACTCGCCAATTTATTATTTGTGTTTTCCAGTCTAAATATGTTGTGTTTATTTTATGTCTTGTAAAATTTCCTGGTAAAAATTTCAACATCATATCACGTCTAGCAGCGGCAGCTCGTAATCGAAATAAATGCTGTAAAATAATTATAATTAAGAAAGAGAGTTCACTGTGTTTTAAATCAATTGTAATTTTAGTTAACGAGAAGAGATTATTTAATTTTTCCACGTAGACACTTTGGTTAAAAAAAATTATCTTTTTAAAAAAAATGTATTATAGCTCAGGCAATAGACTGGATTTTGGTATACTTTTATTTTGATGTCCTAAACATACCCTAAAAAGTACCCTTAATTTGGATGGCGGGTTTTTGTTTTTTTTAGGGGGTAAAGGGGGGTTCATTATAGTTTTTTGCAAATATCTCAAAAATTATTAATTTTTCGAGAAAAATTGTTATGAAGAAAATTGTAGCTTATAAAATTCTACACAAAAAAGGTATTTATACTTTTTTCGTATAATCAATACTTTTTAAGTAAACTGTTAACCCACTTAAGGGTGCAGTGAAGAGTGCTAAAATACGAACTTTTAGGGGCAAGCAATTTTATGGTTGATTATTATAGATTTTGGGGCATAGAATTTAAAAAAAAATAACCCGGACTAGCGAAAAGCAGTGCAACACCCTTAAAAAAGGGGTTGAAGGGTGAAAACCCCGTTTTCAAGATTTTTTCAATTTTTATCAAAATCTAAATCGATGACGGGGTGTTTTTATGATTGGTATTTGTTGGGGACACTTAGACGAATCGATTGGGACCACATATATTGAATTTGACAGAAAAATACTCTTTCTAGAGGGTTTAAAAAACGTAAAAATGTTTATTTCAAGGAAAATAATTTAAAAATTAATAATTTTTGTTAAAATCAAAATTGGTCTCAAATTGTTCCTGAAGTTCTAAATCTAAAGAATACTGATCAACCATAATTTAAAAAAATATTAATATTTTAACCAATGAAAATCGCTAATGTTTAAGGGTAGGTAACATAATTTTTTTATCGATTTTCATTGATTAAAATATTAATATTTTTTTAATTAAATTATGGTTGATCAGTATTCATTTCCTGGGCTATTAGTTATATTCTATTTACAAGTCTAGAGTATTCTCAAACCCATATGGACCTATGGCATACAACTATGGAGTTCAGCCTGTGAATCAAATATAAGCATCCTCCAAAGTTTCCTATCAAAAGTGCTAAGAACAATGTTGAGTGCCCCGTGGTTCGTTCTTAATGTAAATAATAAAACTTCACTCATTATTAAGTATTATTATACTAAGGTGTATGCAAAATTTGGCCCGTTACAAATTTTTTCCTTGGACTATCCAAGACATAAAAAAACATTGAGTGTGTGTACTTATGTACACGCGTTAGAAGTTATACTTCTTTGGCATGATTGAAAAACGACTATGAATAATCTCAATTTTAACTTGATTAAATGAATAAAATAATGTAATGCATATAAATTTATAAAGAACACTAATATTTTATTTAATAATTCATAACATTATTTCACTATACTATTTAATCAAATTAAAATTTACTATTTGACCAATCAAATTTAATGTAAATGTCGCTTTTAGTTGGTTCAAGATGGCAGCACCAGTATTAAATCGAGTTTAAAAAAGTTATTTTTTATATAGGCAATACTCTTTACAGTTGTGTTATTTAAGTAAAAGACACAATTTCTACTTATCATGCCTATATAGTTCACCGCGTAACACTTCGTTACATAGCTTTTCATTTCCGTTACATTACTAAATTTCATTTCCGTTACATTATTAAATTTCATTTCCGTTAAATTACTAAATTTTTACCCTCAACGTGCCTAAAGAAGTATAACTTCAAAAATACAGTTTCACCGTGAAATAATTTGTAATTCAGAATAAAGTTGATGCTTTAATAATATATACGTTAACTCTCCTTGGTTACGCCAATCTATTGGGGTGAAAGGGGGTTAAGGGGGCAGAACCAGTTAGAATTTTGAAAAAATCAATTTTTTTTATTGCATTTTCTCAAAGTAGAATATTTCAAAAGTATTCCCTAAAAATTTCAGACAAATTGGACCGTTATTTATGGAGATATAAAACTTGGAACAGAGCCGTCTCTAATGTATTCAAGTAGGCAGGTAGCGACAACTGTGTGCTTTTTCTCAAAGTCGATGATCACTGCAACTTGAGAACGACTTTGCCGATCGGTTTGAAATTTTTTTCACTTATTCTATACATAATTGTCCTCCGGATGGACGAAGGATTTTTTTTTACGATTTTTTTTTAATAGCCGAAAATGCGAGTGAAATTTTAGTCGAATAAAAAGCTTTGACTTTCAACATCCGCCATTTTGTGGAAATTCAAAATTTTTCAAATCTCTTCGTCCATCCAGAGCATTATGTCATTAACTAATGATTTACTTTTGTTTTTCTTTTGATTTCTGATGATCCAGTGATGAACAGCAATGATCATGGCAAAACACTTCTTTTTTTTACCCCTCCCAAATTTGCTGTATCCTACTTATTTTTTAATATTTTGCCATACAAAAATTATAATATTTTCTGTAAATACATATCTTTCGTGTGGAAAAACATTTGTTATTAATTATTTTAACACGTGGCAAAAAAATCCTAAAAAAGAGCTTTTTTGGAAGTCCCAACTGGGTCTGCCCCCTTAATATAGTATTGAATCTCTATCGCAACAAACTGTTTAAATGTAAACATAAAAATGTTGCTACCGATGTTCTCCGTATTAAGGGGGATAGCCACTGTGACGGGTCAGAAAATTGTCAATGTTCGGGAATTTTTTTTACAGATATAACTAATTATTTTTGAATTAGGTAAAAGACATTTTATTAAGTATACTATATTCAACTTATTTAATATAAATTTTTATTGAAAAATATTAAATATTTACAAAGTTATGAGCCTCGATGTGACGACCAAAAAAAAATATTTTTCTCTATGGTCGACTAGAAATTTCGAGATGGGTTATATGAAAAAAATAAATAAAAATTTTATCAATATCTATATGAATGTAGCTATCGTTGCACGTAGCCGTTTTTTATTTATTTTATTTTTTCACAAAATGGCGATCGTTTGAAAACTTTTTTCATTTTTAAGACCTATTTTTTTATTAGAGCGGTTTTAAAAATAGTAATTTTGTCAAAATTTCGAAAATCGGCTACGTGCAACGATAGCTACTACAATTACGAAAATTATTTTTAAAAAAAATTTGAAATCGGTTCATAGTCTTTGAGAAATTGTGTCGACCAGGTCGAAAAATGCCATTCCGAGATAAACGTGTTTAATGTTTTTGTTATGTCATAACCGGCCGTGCTACATCGTCTCACTTATGTAAACTTTAAAAAAATCTAAGAAAAAATTATTTTTTTTTTCCGTCACAGTGGCCATCCCCCTTAACTATGTTATTAACTCACAAGTGGTAATAGCCTGTTTATCCTAGAAAAGTGTTTTCCTTCATCTTTTTTAAACCCTTCTGTTGAACGAGTTATTTCTTCTATTAATCTATAATCACTGAGAAGATCAATATTGGTAAATTTTTTGATAGGAATAAACTTTGTTTTGTCACGTATTCCATCGCATTGTAATTCTTCTTTGTGAATATTGACACATTTTAAACAGCATGTTCTTACTTCACATTTAGGGCATGTATATACTGCATTGCTGTTGCCACAAACTTCACAAATTCCAATTCTAATAAAATAAGTATAATATATAGATCATTATATATTACATAATATGATAATATACTAGTAGTGACGTTAAAATAATAAATAAAAACAACTAAGTTGTCTAAACGTCAAAAAATTTAATAAGCAAATATATAAAGCAAGCTTTCGATTCACAGAATCATCTTCAGGCTGAAAAATATAATAAATAATAATTAAGTACAAGTTATACAGGGTGATTTACAACTAACATCGATTTCCAGTATCAAAAAATAATAATTTAGACCAGGGGTGTATGGGCCCAATGGGCTCGCTGTTTTTTATCAAGTATTTTTTTGTTCTTTAATATTTTCCTGAGTTGGATACTTGTAGAAGATTATATGATACAAAACACACAAAAATATACTTTATTAATTTATTATGACCTACTGTTTTTGAGAAATATTGAGAAAAAGAAAGTATTGCAGAATTTTACTTATTAGGGATGCTTCAAATTATAAAAAATTAGCTTATATTCTTGTTCTTTGATTAAAAATAAGATAAAAAGTTAATATAAATATACCTCTAAAACTGCATTTTAATCAACAAATACTCATTTATTGTTTCATTTTTAACAGTTATAACCTGCTATAAGTCTATGGTGACAAGAATTTTGAGTATTTTATTATTATCTTTTTCCTTATTTTTAATCATTGAACAAGAATATAAATTTATTTTGGGTATTTTGAACAGTGCCGGCCTTTGCGATTCTGGCGCCCCAGGCGAGATTTTTTTGACGCCCCCCCCCCCAAATGGCGAACGACAAAAAAAAGTCTGACGGACAAAAAAAATCAGTGATAATTTGAACAAAAAATATTTATTAAAATTAATGATTAAAAAATGTAAAGAGTTGAGTAATCAATGTTGCCATTACACACTTTTAATTGCTGAAGAAGAACATTATTGGTTTTCAAACTTATTTAAAGAAGCTATTGTGGTCTTCCACCGCCCCTCTCGGCCTGGCGCCCCGAACGATCGCCCCCCCCCCCACTCTAAAGCCGTCACTGTGCATGTCGATAGTGCAGTTTTTATTTGACACTTACTATTATTCCAGTGTCTTCAGAAACGTCACACACAAAGATTGGAAATTTCGTAAACTATTTTTGATATTAAGCATTTTTTTATTTTATTATTTTGCAGAAAAAATCAAAATTATTATTAAAAAAATATGTAAGGCTTAAATTTGGCGCCCTAGAACAGAACATAGAAAATAAGTTTATAACAATTGGCGCCCCCACGAAATTGGCGCCCTAGGCTGTCGCCTGGGTCGCCTGGCCGTTCGGCCGGCTCTGATTTTGAAGTATCCGTATTTAGTACAATTCTGCAGTACCTACTTTATTTTTATCAATATTTCTCGAAAATGGTCGGTCCTATAATAAATGAACAAAGTATATTTTTGTGTGTTTCGTGTCATATAATCTTTCACAAGTACCCAACTCAGGAAAAAAATAAAGAACAAAAAAATACTTGATAAAAATGGTTGGGCCTACTGGCTTCATACACCCCTGGTCTAAATTACTATTGTTTGATAGTGGAAATCGATAACACGTATTAATACTAAACTGGTTATCAATTTTCATAACTGTATCACTGAGGGTTCTCTAGTTATTAAATAAACATTTATTTTAAGCAAAATCTTTGAAAGGCTGTAGCTCCCTCACGAATAATTTTCGGACAATGTTCACACAAGATTTTTTGCTTAAAATTACATCCTCGATCTGCTGTTAATTTTTTTTACACTAGTTGTAAATCACCTGTATAATATAAAATATTGATATTTTAAAAATAAAAATTCAGAAATGCGAGAATCATGATGTCGTTATCTCAACAATATTTTATTAGCTACGGAATTGTTTGAAAAAATAACAAATCTCTTATGTCCGGTATTATAAAGGACCTAGCAAATTTGCAAGCTTGCAAGCACACTCAAATGGGGTATCAAACTTATATGCCAGTTCTCTTGAAGTTTTTGACAGATAGTTTCATATATAGGAAGTAAAAAAAAAAGTATGTAAAGTGTATTTACTAACCTTGCGTAAAAATGGTAAAAACAAACTTACTCGCCTGCAACTATCTGTTAAAAACTCAAAGAGAACTGTCATATAAGTTTGATATTTCATTTGAGAGTGCTTGCTAGCTTGCAAATTTGTTAGGTCCTTTATAATACCGGATATTAGTAACTCAAATAGTTACTAAGGAACGAATATATACAGGGTGGTCCAGTTTGGGATACAGATATTTTAGGAGCTGATTCCCTGACTCATTGTAAGTAAGAAATTGTGCGGGAAGTGGGGGTCTATCTTTAACACCCACTGAGTTACAGGGTGTTTAAAAAAATTTCTTCAGAGTAGTTCTTACAACAACAGTAACTTAACAGTAACGTATCTAGAGCAATCAAAATGAGTCAGTTTCATAGGTAATTAACTAACATATTTTTCAGTATTACGGTTATTGCTATCCGTATTTCTATTTCCGAGTTATAGCTCATGAAAGTCGAAAAATATCTTTTTTTGTTGAAATTTTTTATGAAAATGTCATTTTTATCCAAAAGTACCCCTTAACATGTTGTATTTTTTATCATTATTTTGGTACATCATAATGTTACCTACAAATTCACTATACAAAGTTTGGACGTGGGTCTTACAGTTTTCCGGAAAATAATTATTTTTATGGTAAATAATAATAAATAATAAAATTATGTAGTTATAAACAAATAAATTTATTGACTGTTTCATTTAAGGAGGAATGGGAGTACTTTTGAAAACATTACCGTTTATCTGAAATTTTGTAGAGTGAAAGATAACTATACCAAATGTTCACTGTCAAAATTTTAAATTGATTGTCCACACCGTTTTTGAGAAAATAATTTTTAAATATTTCTCTTTAACATGGTCTTAAATGGGAAATATTTTTGAATGATTGTAGAATCTATACTAACATTACCATTTACTCACAATTCACACCAAGAGTAAATATGATATTTATGAATCATTAGCCAAAAAATCGTTGACTTCTTCCACACCGTTAAAATTATTTTCAATAATAAATACAAAAATTTAACATAACCTCAATGTGATTAAAAATAGATTATTAGGTATGGCAACATCGCAAAATATTCGAACGGCGCGAAATTTAAAATATTTCTGTCAAAGCATAAAATTAGTGTATTTGCAAATAAAAAACTGCGAATCATTAAATGTATCTATATATTTATATAAAAAATATGATTTTAATTATCAAATTATGCATTATTTTGTAAATGTTGTATGATACGTTTAATGACTTTTGTACTTTTTATTTATTTATCTGTCATAGTCATAGCACACTATAATTATTGCAGCCAATGCGCTGTTGCAACTTATTTTATAGATTTTAAAAATATTTTTTTAGATATTAAATTGCTTAGTTACCATTCACTACTCCCATTCCTCCTTAAGTTAGTATAGATTCTACAATCATTCAAAAATATTTCCCATTTAAGACCATGTTAAAGAGAAATATTTAAAAATTATTTTCTCAAAAACGGTGTGGACAATCAATTTAAAATTTTGACAGTGAACATTTGGTATAGTTATCTTTCACTCTACAAAATTTCAGATAAACGGTAATGTTTTCAAAAGTACTCCCATTCCTCCTTAATAGGACAGGTAGCAAAATAGTAACTTTGGGGATTAATTAATAACTGGAAAACTATAAGACCCACGTCCAAACTTTGTATAGTGAATTTGTAGGTAACATTATGATGTACCAAAATAATGATAAAAAATACAACATGTTAGGGGTACTTTTGGATAAAAATGTCATTTTCATAAAAAATTTCAACAAAAAAAGATATTTTTCGGCTTTGATGAGCTGTAACTTGGAAATAGAAATACGGATAGCAATAACCGTAATACTGAAAAATATGTTAGTTAATTACCTATGAAACTGACTCATTTTGATTGCTCTAGATACGTTACTGTTAAATTATGAGATAATATTTGTTGTAAGAACTACTCTGAAGAAATTTTTTTAAACACCCTGTAACTCAGTGGGTGTTAAAGATAGACCCCCACTTCCCGCACAATTTCTTACTTACAATGAGTCAGGGAATCAGCTCCTAAAATATCTGTATCCCAAACCGGACCATAAAGCTTGTTTTATATATTTGCTTATGAAATTTTTTGACGTTTAGACAATCTAGTTTTTATTTATTACATATTAATAATATGTATATTATTATACTTTCTAAAAATATAAAGATACTGAAGAATATGCGAGTACTAATTCACAATTGTTAAAAATCACGTACAGTAGAAACCGGTTGTAACGACCTCGAAGGTACTGGTCAAATTAGATCGTAAAAGTCAATAGTTGTAATAACCGGTTAAAATACAATTATATGGGATTCAGTTGGACTTTTATTTAGTCACTAAAACCGGAGTCGTTATATATAGTTTCTACTATATATAGTTATTCAGAATAGAGTTGATGTTCTAATAATATAGATGTTAACTGTCCTTGGTTAGGGCAATCTATTAGACTAAAAAGCTAGGTAAGTCTCTCTATTCAGTTAAAAACGGGGATTTGAACTCCGTCACAACGTTAAATAATTCTGTCAAATAAAAAGTACATGTTACTGTTTAGATACAGCACATTATACGTACCGTATTCTAATACATACACGTGATTTTTGACAATTGTGACGTAGTTTCCGCATATTTTTCAGTTTAACTGATACTGAAAAAGTGTATTGCTTGTCATATAAAATATACAACATTAATATATTTTTCAAAATATGTATATAAAAGGTTATGTATACTCACTTGTCATTAAAATTATCCATGCTTGTACCACAGATTAAAGGCGATTACATAAATTACATATAAAATTACACTCATCGCTTGATTTACCGGCGGGCCAAACGCGCGATTTATCGGCTTTCTCCTATCCCCTCCATAATACTACCGTGATTTGTGTTTCTGCGCGAAATTTCAATTCACCAATCAACGTTGAGGTTGGCACGGTGGTGGGGGCCCCTCTTTACGTTGGCAATTCAAGCGGTTGAATTACCAGCAACGCCGGTAATTACATACACTCACCGCTTGAATTGCCGACGTCGAGAGGGGCCCCCACCACCGTGCCAACCTCAACGTTGATTGGTGAATTTAAATTACGCGCAAAGATAGCAATCACGGTAGAATTATGGAGGGGATTGGAGGTCGGCAAATCGCGCATTTGGCCCGTCGGTCATTCAAGCTGCCGGTAAATCAAAGGTCGGTTAATCAAGCGATGAGTGTATCACATCACTACGACAAGGACCGCATTCAGGCGATCGGTTATTGACCGGTGTTTTGATTGGCTGATTTATGGAATTTCCAGTAGAATGTACCAAAAATTTAAAGTATGTCCATTGTATTTCTCCGGTCAGACGATTTAACCGGTCAGTGAGGGAGGACATATAGACACAATTTTGTGTTCTATATTTACGTTATATTTGAACTTTTTTCTATATTATATTATTATCCTTTAATTTATATTTGAGTATTCCTGTGAGATTATTTTATTTGATGTATTTTATTATTTATAAATACCAACTACCTTAATATGATGATTCATAAACTCCAGTACCTATATATACAATTATCGCTTGATTAACCGACGATTTGCCGACTTTCTCCTATCCCCTCCATAATACTACCGTGATTGCTATCTCTGCGCGAAATTTAAATTCACCAATCAACGTTAAGGTTGGCAAGGTGGTGGGGGCCATAGACATAGAGATATAGACAGCGCATTCGTATTTAACATAATGGTGTAATATGGGTGTAACATATGTTCTGTAAGTGAGAGAGAGATGCATGTCGTTTGGAAAATAACATGTATGATTTCCAAACATCTTCTGTCTCTCTCATTTGACACGGCTCTTTTTACGAGTCAGATGCGCTGTCCATTTCTTTATGTCTATGGTGGGGGCCCCTCTCGACGTCGGCAATTCAAGCGGTTGAATTACCAACAACGTCGGTAATTCAAGCGATGAGTGTACAGTTATTACATAGTTCAGTCTAGTAATTTTAGTACAGTTTACATACAAACATCAACGTGACGAACGTGACAGTTGTGTTGTCAGCTGTCTTTCCAATCCCTACCACCGGTTAGTTACACTCACCGCTTGATAAACCGACGAAGTTGGTAATTGAACCGCTTGATAAACCGACGTCGAGAGGGGCCCCCACCACCGTGCCAACCTCAACGTTGATTGGCGAATTTAAATTACACGGAGAGATAGCAATCACGGTAGTATTATGGAGGGGATTGGAGAAAGTCGGCATATCGCGCGTTTGGTCCGTCGGTCATCCAAGCTGCCGGTTAATCAAAGGTCGGTTTATCAAGCGATGAGTGTACCGATAACCGGTTAGTTCACTGAACGCACCCATTCTTCATGTTTAATTGTTATCCATGTTGTTATCTATGCTTATTGACGTGTCATGTCAAACGTCGAATAAATACGTGTATATTAATTAAAATATAACAGAAAAGTTAGAAATATGCTGACAAAATTTGAAACTAAATCTGCTCGAGTAAAAGGAATATCCTTTCACCCAAAAAGACCCTGGGTTCTTGCGAGGTAATAAAAATTTAACCAAAAAAAACCGATGGATGTGATTTTATAATTAAATGTTGGTTACAGTTTACACAATGGAGTCATCCAATTATGGGACTATCGTATGTGCACATTATTAGAAAAATTTGATGAACACGATGGTCCAGTCAGAGGAATCTGTTTCCACAGTCAACAACCGTTATTTGTATCTGGCAGCGATGATTATAAAATCAAAGTATGGAATTACAAACAGAGACGCTGCATTTTTACATTACTTGGTCACTTAGATTATATTCGAACAACAATGTTCCATCACGAATATCCTTGGATTGTTAGCGCTTCAGATGATCAAACAATTCGCATATGGAATTGGCAGAGTCGTACTTGTATTTGTGTTTTGACCGGTCATAATCATTATGTCATGTGTGCCATGTTCCATCCATCAGATGATTTATTAGTTTCAGCATCACTCGATCAAACTGTTCGAGTGTGGGATATATCAGGTAAATATGCCCTAGTTACGGTGACCAGATTTCAGATTATGTAAACCCTGAGAAGAAAATATTGTCCACGTTAATATCTGAAGACCTTTTTTAGGGTTCCGTAGAAAACTAGGAACCCTTATAGTTTCTCCATGTCCGTCCGTCTTCAAAAATTTTGAGATAATAAGATGAAATTTGGCGTACGGTCGTAGATTAATGACCCAAAAACAGAAATGATAAGATTTTTGAAAATAAAAATTTTTTAGACCCCTCTTTCATAAAATGAAAAGTGTTTTCAAAAAAAAAATTTCACCTACGCCATTGAGTGGGGTGTCATTAGAAAGGTCTCCTAAAATGCAACAAAAAATGTATCAGAACTTTTTGATTTTAACCCTTTAATCACGATGTATTTGCTCTCCAAAGTCGTTAAAAAAGCGTCCCCCCCCTCTATTTTCTAAACTATCAATTTAAAAAATCTGAAAAAATTCCAGAATGTAGCTTTTAATTAGTACTTTCACTGAAAATTATAACGAACATTGTCAAAAATATTTTGAACCCCCCTTCTATAGACTGAAAAGTGAACTCTCATTTTTTTCTCCACTTACCCCATTGAGTGGGGTGTCATTTAATAGGTCTCCTAAAATGCAATAAAAAATATCTGATAACTTTTTGATTTCAACCCTTCAGTCACGAAATATTTGCTTTTTAATGTCGCTGTCAGAGCGTCCCCCCCCCTCTATTTTCTAAACTATCGATTCAAAAAATCTGAAAAAAATTCAGAATGTAGCTTTTAATTAGTACTTTCACTGAAAATTATAACGAACATTGTCAAAAATATTTTGAACCCCCCTTCTATAGACTGAAAAGTGAACTCTCATTTTTTTCCCCACTTACCCCATTGAGTGGGGTGTCATTTAATAGGTCTCCTAAAATGCAATAAAAAATGTCTGATAACTTTTTGATTTCAACCCTTCAGTCACGAAATATTTGCTTTTTAATGTCGCTGTCAGAGCGTCCCCCCCCCTCTATTTTCTAAACTATCGATTCAAAAAATCTGAAAAAAATTCAGAATGTAGCTTTTAATTAGTACTTTCACTGAAAATTATAACGAACATTGTCAAAAATATTTTGGACCCCCTTTTTATAGATTGAAAAGTGAACTCACATTTTTTTCATTTACCCCATTGAGTGGGGTGTCATTTGATAGGTCTCCTAAAATGCAATAATAAAAGTCAAATGACTTTTTGATTTTAACCCTTCAGCCACGAAAATTTTGAAAAATACTTTTTATAAATCGTAGTGAGAATGACTAC
Organism: Sialis lutaria; assembly: GCA_949319165.1. NCBI lineage: Eukaryota > Metazoa > Arthropoda > Insecta > Megaloptera > Sialidae > Sialis > Sialis lutaria. The sequence goes on along the minus strand of OX439231.1, from coordinate 1,734,151 downwards.
GGAACCCTATCATGTGCGTGCCCAACACGTACTTGCCCGTTTTATTTTGTTATATTTACTATCGAAAATAAGTAAGAATATTTTTCTTGTGATACATTCACCGCTCATTTTAACGACGGTGTTGGTAATTCAACCACTAGGTTAACAACGTCGAGAGAAGCAGGGCTGTGGAGTCAGTACAAAAACCTACAACTGCAACTCCGATTCCTTTATTTTCCTAATGTTTGACTCCGACTCCGATTTTTTACTGTACAGATTTTTTTTTTTAAATTCTGTTTTCGGGCAAAATTTTTTGAGTGAATCCCGGTGATTCTGGTTCCGGCCAGAATTGAAATTTTCAAATCATTGTTCTTCAAAATTCAAAACGAACAAAAAATAATAAGTGTGTTTAGAAATAAAAATCGTTATTTAATTAATAGTACGTCTGGTACATGGCAAATAAAGCCAAAATGCTGCACTTTTTGATAAGGGTTCTCGACAATTTTCGAAAATCTGAAAATTTCACTTTTCTTACGAACTTAATTGTTATATAACTCTTTTGTCGTGCCCAATATCATTTTTTTTCTTCATACAAAAAAGAAGTTAATTTTTTTAGCATTTCATTAATATCAAGATAATACTATTTTAATGAATAACTTCTTTGGAAATTGCGAGTTAAACTAAGAAAAATGGACTAATTTTGGATTAATCTATGTTAAGTATACCTTTTATTATATGAAATTTTTTGTTGGTGTCAAATTTTTCATATGGGACAGTTAAAAAATTGTAAAATCTTTTATGAATGTCACTGAACTTTCTTATACAATAAAAAAATTGTACGTATATCTCCATATTTAAACAAAGTATTCTGGTTTACTGAAGACAAATATAAAAAAAATTATAAAACATAAACATAAACAATCTCTACAACTTTTGTTATAAAAATTTCATTCTATTATGAACTTTAAAAAAAAAATAAACTTTTTAAAAATATATTTTTTATTGGTAAGAGATACAAAAATGTACTCTACAATTTTTGTTATGAACATTTTATTCTATTATTAACTTTTTCAAATAAAATTGAATATAATGATCCAAAATTTGCCTATTTTTTTTAGTTTAACTGGCGATTTTCAAAGAATATGTTTATTTAAACAGTATTATCTTGATATCAATGAAATGCTGAAAAAATTATCTTTCTTTTTTATACGAAGTAAAAAAATTATATTGGACACGACAAAAAAGTTATTTAACAATTAAGTTCGTAAGAAAAATGAAATTTTCAGATTTTCAAAAAATTGGACCCTAAAGATTTAGAGAAAAATGGATAATGACAAAAAATAATCTTCGCAATTAGAACTTTAAAATAAACAAAAGAAAATTGAAATCGGATGACAAGGAGCTAAGATAAAGCTAATTTTATAACACTGTTGGGGGCCATCTTTGATAGCCGATATAACAGTGTTCTACATGGATTTTAAAGTGGCTCCCTATCTACAAATCTTTCTTTTCACCTTTTGTATGACCACAGAAAGTGGCATACCCCAATCAAAAAGTGCAGCATTTTTTCATGTATCAGACGTACTATAAAGGAGTCAGAGTTGGGACTTTTTTACCAACTCTGACTCCATCCAAAATTACTAAAACTCCAACTCCACAGCCCTGGAGAGGAGCCCCCACCACCATACCGACGAGTGAGAAAAGCTGGTAATTGTTTTTTTTTTAATGTACTTTATCTATGGGTTGTACAAAAACGCCACTGTTTCTCATTAATTTAAAATAGAAATGTATATTTGTAAATATTGTACATATGTACATAGTAATAGACATTTGTTTGATTTTTGCGATGGACTCTTGCAGCAAGAAATTTCAAACATGAAAATAACCAGTCACTCAGTAATTTTTTAAAATTTTCCTAATATTGAATGATAATCTACATAGATACATATCAGTGAATTTAAATTTTGTAGCAGTCACCGTAGTATTATGGTGGGGATGGGGGAAGGACGCTAAACCGAGCGTTTGGCTCGTTGTTAAACTAAGTCGTCGTTACATTGCAAGCTGAGTGTATAATTGGTATTTAGTACTTCGACTTATTTTCGAAAATAAATATGACGTGACATATCCAGGGCCGGATTTTGAAATTTGCCACCCTAGGCAGTTGCGAAAATTGCCGCCCTTTGATTGAATAAAAATAAAAAAGTAAAGGTTTTTTATAAAAGACCTTTTTTTTTAGGTTTCCATGTAAAAAGTTTACCAATTGTTAACAATAAAATTTGAAGACTTTTTTTTAGCTTTTCATGTTAAAATTGTATCAATAAGTGTGAAAAGACCTTTTTTTCGATAAAATTTGCCGCCCTTAAATTTTTGCCGCTCTAGGCACGTGCCTACACTGCCTGTATGGTAAATCCGGGCCTGGACATATCATTGTAAAGTAGAGTAAAAAACACGTTCAAATATGCTATAGCCAATTTAGTTGTCCATAAGAAAAACTAAAGTTAGGGTTTGTAACTCGGAAACTAAAAGTGATATAAAAATTCTAAATACACCAATCAATTCTAAACAAAAAAGTACTTCAAGAAACTGCAAACAGAAAGTTTCTATCTGTTATGACAAAAAAGTTATAGCCATTTAAAGAAATTCCGAATTTTGAGTTTTTTGGGTGTACTGCCTAAACCATGTAGAATTATTAATATTTTTACTTTCTTATACTATATGTATATGAAATATACATATAGTATAAGTAAGTATAGTAATCGCGATTTTTTTCGAAATCCGGATTTTGATGGAATTATCAATTTTGACCTTCCCTGAATCCATTCTGACTATTTTCGCCATGATGTCTGTGTGTCTGTCTGTCTGTCTGTGGGCGCTGTAACTCAAATACGACAAATCGTGGAAAGGTGAAATTTTATACTTAAGATTAATTTTTGCCTGGGATGAAAACCTCCTATTTATAAAAGCGATCTTTCAACCGGAAACGGATGTTTACCTACATCGATTTTTGAATTTTTTGAATTACATTGAAACAGTGCGAATTAGAGAAAAATGGCCAAGTTAAAAATTGTAGGTAATATTATTATCTATAATTTAGGTTCTATTCATTTTTTCGAAAAAACAAATTTAATTTTTTTTTTTTTTTACTAAGTATTCGATTTTAAGTATATTTCAAATGGTTCATAACAGAGAAGAATATCTGCCATGAGTGTCATGGGACTTTCTTATACGTATTACAGAGACTGTACGTGTTTGCCATAGGTACCATGGGTCTTTCTTATACGTAATATTGAGAATAAACACTGTACACTCTATTTCATTTAGTTTGCAGTGATTGCCGGGTGCCTTGACCGTATAAGTCGTGATCTGTACCGTCAAATCACCCGACAACCAGTATACATAATCTAAATAATTATTTTTAAAAATTCTTTCTGGCTAAATCATAAGTGTTGGAAAAAAATGTATGGGGAATAAATTATAGATAATAACATACTCGACATTTTTTATCTAAAACATTTTTGTCTTATTTCAAAAAATTCAAAAAATTACAAGAGTAACCATCCGTTTCCGGTTTAGTGATCATTTTAAAAATAAGGTGATTGTCTTCCCAGATGAAAGTTTATCTTAAATATATAATTTTAGCCTTCCATCATTAGTCGTTTAGGACTTAGAGCATTTTTTACTTTCTTATACCTATGTATATGAAATATACATATAGTATAAGTAAGTATAGTAAACGCGATTTTTTTCGAAATCCGGTTTTTGATGGAATTATCAATTTTGACCTTCCCTGAATCCATTCAACCGGAAACGGATGTTTACCTACATCGATTTTTGAATTCTTCAAATTACACTGAAACAGTGCGAATTAGAGAAAAATGACAAAGTTGAAAATTGTAGGTAATATTATTATCTATAATTTTATCACGTACACTGTTTACTGTCATTATTATGTATAAGAAAGTCCTGTGGCACACGGCAGATTATTTGATGTAGTAATACTCACTCCTTCCTTACAAATAATTCATCTCATTTAATCAAATCTGTATCTCTTACCTTTTACGATATCCCCATGAATTTCACGTTTATTCTTGACATTCTGTATATGCATTTGACACAAAAATTTTTTTTCACCCACTTCCAGTTCGAGTAACCTAAAATCTTCTTATGTACTTTTTGTGTTTTTTGTGATTTTTTATATTTTAACCTAATGTAAAAACTAAACAACCTCCTTTCGATCCAATAGATTTAACAATTAAATTAAAAAAAACATTTATGTATAAAATTTTAAGTGCAAAGTATTAAAATTTATGTTTGATGTACAAAAATCTAATATACAGGGTGTCTCAAAGAATGTACTCACACTTCGAATGAATATTATTTATTAGCATAAATTGAAATGAAATAGCTTCCAATACAGAAGACAAATTAATAACGGTATTTAAAAAAAAATCAGTTACTTTATTGAAGAAATATAGCAATTTTTAGCGGTTCTGATAGAAATACGCGAGTCTTTGACTATATAGTTTACGAGATATCTTTCTGTGGTGGACGGACAGACGGACGACATACATATTTATAAATTAACTAGCGGGATCCCGCGGCTTCGCTTGCGTAAACTTCGAAACTAATTAGAACCCTCCATACGTGATAGGGGATGACATATTTTTTATATTGATTTTTATCCATTACCTATAAAAAACGTAAATATCTCGGATTTTAGTTAAAAATTAAAAAAACTAACCCCGTCTACCCTCGCCATTAGGGGTTGAATATCGATTTTTTTTATTGCAGATTATTTTGCCTGAATCCACCATTATAACATAAGCAGCTATACAGATAAACATATCAAAAACACTGACCCTATCTACCCCCGCCATTAGGGGTTGATTGTCGAAATTTTTATTTTCTATATAGCTATTTTGCTCAAATTTACCTTTATAAGTAAAGCAGGTATACAGACAAACATTTAAATCCATCCTCGTCCCTGTCCCATGCTATTAGGGCTTGAATATGGATCTTTCAATTTTAATTGAATATTAATTTGTCCGAATTTACTTTAATTATCATCAAAAGTTATGAAGATAAATATATCAAAATTTTACCCCCCCCCCCCCCCCCATTCCCATAAGATATTTGTTTGTATAGTACCTACTGTGCTATGTTTCATTCGGTGAATACAAAAAAAATATATTTTACAAAATTAACCCCCCCCCCCAACACCTTAGGGGTTGAATTTTGGGAAATGCTGAAATTATTGTTTCATTATTTATATTGTAGAGTATGTTCGATATGTTTCAATTAAATGCGAACAAAAAAAATATTTTTTTATATAAACTTTGACACCCTGTTTTAACTCTGTAGGGGTTGAATTTCGAAAAATCCTTTCTTAGTGGGTGCTTACATAATAAAAGGAAGACACCTACGAAATTTCACGTTTCTAGGTCTAGGGGTTTGGGCTGTACGTTGATATATGAGTGAGTGAGTGAGTGAATGAGTGAGTGAGTGGTTAAGGACAAACTCTTTTATAGATATTAAGATATTATTCGTAGACCGCCTACTACCCCAAAAAGGTTCACAATGTCGCGATATTCCTCATGACCTATTTTATGATATTTGCAAATCTCTTGGTGCGCGTTATCACCGTTGTCTGAACAATAATGGTCATCAATTTGAACATTTATGAACATGATTCTTCAATTACATTTGTCTTCTGTATTCGAAGCTATTTCATTTCAATGTATGCTAATAAATAATATTTTTCTCGTCATTCGAAGTGTGAGTACATTTTTTTGAGACATCCTGTATAGTGCAATTAAAAGAAACCCTTAATTAAAGTGTTAAGCAATGCTGGGCACAAGAAAACTGTACAAGGAGAGTCGACTAATGTGGAAAGGGCAGTCAGAGAATCCATGGTAATTTCCCCGCCTGTGATTCGCTATCGCGTTGCGCATAGCCCTCAAAAATACCATCTGCGCATTGTTTACATATTGCCACGTAATGAGATGCGCAGTAAACGATTTTGAGCACTATGCGCATGGCCACCACGGAGGGGTTAGAGGGAAAGTTACTCCGTATAGTTTGACGTTGCTTAATACAGGGCGGGATAGGAAGTCGATTCTCCTTATACAGGGTGGGGCATTTAAAGTGTTACAGATTTTTATCTCAGAACCACCGCATATTTGAAAAAAAATGTTCAAACCAAAAAATGTATGGTTTTGAAGGGGTAATCGAATAGTAATATTTATTTGTTGTTTTAGTGTGGCCTTCAAGGATATTTGAAGGTCAGCATCATTTTTTTAAATAGGAACCTATAGTTTTTATTTAATAATCTTATTCTATGTAAACAAACACGAAACTTCCATTCACGAAATGTTAAAAAAAAATTATAGAAATATTTTGTTTTGTTTTATTAGAACGAAATAAACATTTTTTGTATTTTGTACTTTTTTCTAAAATTGATGATTTCTGAGTAAAAAATTATTGAATTTGCAAATTCTCAAAATTATTTTGTTAGATATCATGTAAAGCCTAAGTTGTTCAAAAAAAAATTTTGAATGAAAGATTTGTGTTTTTTCACGTAGAATAAGATTATTAAATTAAAACTATAGGTTCCTATTCCAAGGATCCTGTGGAACCAATTGGGACAATATTGAAACCAAATGGCAAATACACAGAAACGGGCAAGGAAACCTTAGAGTTACTACTGCAAGTACACCTGCCAAACTCAAATGCAGCATTACCTGCAGATGAAAACCAGCTTGATTTTGTAAACCCCATTATCAGGGCAACAAAAACAGACTGGCAAACGGCAAACAAAATAATAACCCACAATACAACCGAGTGGGCTATAGATTCATTCAAACCATACAAAGCGCCTGGTCCTGATGGAATTATACCCGTGCTATTACAGCAAGGGAAATCCATCATAATGCCAAAACTTTGTAGACTTCTAAGAGCAAGCCTAGCAACGGGACACATTCCCACTGCATGGAAGCGATCTAGAATTGTCTTTATACCAAAACCTGAAAGAGACCACTCTCAGGCGAAGGCTTATAGACCCATCACTTTAACATCTTTTATGCTAAAAGTGATGGAAAAACTGATAGGAAGACACATAAGGGAAAGCTTACCGAAAGGAAGCCTTTTCCATCCCCACCAACATGCTTATCAAGTGGGGAAAGCATGTGAAACAGCACTTCACCAACTAGTGAAAAAAATTGAGAGTGCAATCAACCAACAGGAAATTGCACTAGCGGCATTTATAGACATCGAAGGAGCTTTTGATCACACCTCCTTCGAGTCAATGATAGCCGCAGTGAGAAATCGTGGAATAGAAGACACCATATGTAGGTGGATCAGTAAGATGTTACACGACAGAAAAATACAATCAACTCTATCTGGTGAGACGATGGAGATAGTAGCTGCCAAAGGATGTCCGCAAGGGGGGGTACTATCACCTCTACTGTGGAACCTAGTGGTAGATGAACTCCTAGTCAAACTAAATGAACAAGGCTACTACACCCAGGGGTATGCTGATGATTTAGTAATACTAATCCAGGGAAAGTTTGACGACACAGTCTCAAGGCTCATGCAAAAAGCTCTTGAAGTTGTGGAAACATGGTGTGCCAAGGAGAACCTAAGCGTAAATCCACAAAAAACGGCACTGGTACCATTCACAAGACGAAGAAAATTGGACGGGCTCAGACTGCCAAATTTCTTCAATGAACAATTACAAGTGAGTCAGGAGGCTAAATATCTAGGTATAATCCTAGATTCAAAGCTAACCTGGAAATCACAGATACAAAAAACCGTAAACAAAGGAAAAACAATTCTTATGGCAACAAAGCGAGCACTGGGTAAATCCTGGGGACTTAAACCAAGCATGGTATACTGGCTATACACAGCAGTGGTGAGACCCATGATTACCTATGGATCGCTGGTATGGTGGCCGAAAGTTGAACAAAGACAAGTCAAACTGGAGCTATCTAAAATCCAGAGACTTGCCTGCGTCTGCATCACGGGAGCGATGAGAACCACCCCAACTGCAGCTATGGAAACCCTGCTAAGCCTGCCTCCTCTAGATATTATTATCAAAGGAGAGGCGAGGATGGCGGCGTACAGGCTGGAAATCAACGGGAATTGGCAAACCACTACCAACCCTGGACATACCAGGATAACTGAATCCATCACAGACCCATTATTAGAAATGAGAAGTGATGTAATGCCAATAAGGCACAACTTTAACAAACCCTTTAACATCCAGCTAGACTGGAATGAGGGGCTAGTACAAAGACGCAGTCAGGAAGGCAAACTTGTATGGTATACAGATGGATCCAAAACTGACAGCGGCACCGGTGCTGGAATATATGGGGAGTCCCCACAGTTTAATGCATATGCATCTCTGGGGAAATATGCCACAATATTCCAAGCAGAAACTCATGCAATAGATGTTTGCATGCAGGAGAATATACACAGGAACCATCAAGGTAAAGATATCCTTGTTCTGACAGATAGTCAAGCTGCACTGAAAGCCTTGGCTAGTTATCAGTTCAACTCGAAACTGGTCTGGGATTGCCTACAAAACCTCACTAACCTGGCAAACCACAATAGGGTAACCCTTATGTGGGTGCCAGGACATAGAGGGATAGCAGAAAATGAAAAAGCTGATGCTCTGGCAAAAAGGGACTCAAGAACAACATTTACAGGCCCTGAACCAGTATTTGGAATTACCAAAAACACTATTCGCAGCTGGCTAGCTGATTGGACAAAAAGACAACATCAAAACCACTGGAATAATGTAGAAGGCCAAAAACACAGCAAAAATATGCTAAATAAACCATCCAGAAAATTAACAGATGAAATACTACAACTAAGTAGACAACAAATTAGGCTAGTGACAGGAATGATAACCGGTCACTGTAACCTACGGAAACACATGCAAACAATGGGAATCTATGATGAAGAACCCATCTGCAGACTGTGTAATGAAGAGGACGAAACAGCCTCCCATATTATATTCGACTGTGAAGCTCTTGCTCAATGGAGACATGCACTCCTAGCAGGAGACAACTATCGAGAAGCTCTAACAAGAGAAAACTTGGTGGAAAGGATGTTAAACCTGATAAGAACGGCAAACCTTTTCACTGAATGAGTGAATTGATGAAGAACACAATAAGCCAAAGGCTGCAGTGTTAGAGGCATCTAACCCTCATCATCAATCACAACCTAATCTAATCTAATCTAATCTAATCTAGGTTCCTATTTGAAAAAATGATGTTGGTCTTCAAATAACCTTGAAGGCCATACTAAAATAAAAATATTATTAATATTTGATAACACCCAAACATTTTTTGGTTTAAACATTTTTTTCAAATATGCGATGGCTCTGAGATAAAATTCTGTAACACTTTAAATGCCCCATGTATAGTCTTCTTGGCTGGGCAATTAATTTTGTTCATATTACATAATATGTATTTCTTATTTATAGGGTTACGTAAAAAAAATGTAGCTCCAGGCCCAGGAGGCTTAGACGATCATCTTAAAAACTCTGGTGCACCTGATTTATTTGGACAAGCTGACGCTGTTGTGAAACATGTTCTTGAAGGGCACGACCGTGGTGTAAACTGGGCATGCTTCCATCCTACTCTTCCTCTTATTGCTTCAGGAGCTGATGACAGACAAATTAAATTATGGAGAATGAATGATGCAAAGGTTGATGTAAAGTATAAGATAAAATAATTAATATAACTTAACAAATTACATTTGGTTTTGTAGGCTTGGGAAGTAGATACATGCCGTGGACATTATAATAATGTTTCTTGTGTTCTGTTTCATCCACGACAAGAATTGATATTGTCTAATAGCGAAGATAAGAGTATTCGTGTGTGGTGTATGAGTAAACGTACTTGCTTGCATACGTTCAGACGGGAGCATGAGAGATTTTGGGTTCTTGCAGCTCATCCGACATTGAATCTGTTTGCAGCTGGACATGATAATGGCATGATTGTTTTTAAGGTAAAACAATAAAATAATATAATCGTTAGTAATAAAAAGATTAAAAATTATTTAGAGATTTAAAAAATAACAGTGTAGTCTTGATAATCATAAATACATAAATACAATTTTTACTTTCTTATACTCATGTATATGAAATATACATATAGTATAAGTAAGTATTGTAAACGCGATTTTTTTCGAAATCCGGATTTTGATGGAATTATCAATTTTGACCTTCCCTGAATCCATTCTGACTATTTTCGCCATGATGTCTGTGTGTCTGTCGGTCTGTCTGTCTGTCTGTGGGCGCTGTAACTCAAATATGACAAATCGTAGAAAGGTGAAACTTTATACTTAAGATTAATTTTTTCATGGGATGAAAACCTCCTATTTTTGAAAACGATCATTCAACCGGAAACGGATGTTTACCTACATCGATTTTTTAATTTTTCGAATTAAATTGAAACAGTGCAAATTAGAGAAAAATTACCAAGTTGAAAATTGTAGGTAATATTATTATCTATAATTTATGTTCTATTCATTTTTTCGAAAAAACAAATTAATTTTTTTTTTTTTTTTACCAAGTATTCGTTTTTAAGTACATTTCAAATGGTTCATAACAGAGAAGAAATATCTGCCATGAGTGTCATGGGACTTTCTTATACGTATTACAGAGACTGTACGTGTTTGCTATAGGTACACTCTATTTCATTTAGTTTGCAGTGGTTGCCGGGTGACTTGACGGTATGAGTCGTGATCCGTACGGTCAAATCACCCGACAACCAGTATAGATTATTCTAAAATTAAATAATGATTTAAAAAAAAATATTTCTGGCTAAATCATAAGTGTTGGAAAAAATGTATGGGGAATAAATTATAGATAATAACATACTCGACATTTTTGTCTTATTTCAAAAATAAATCCAAAATTTAAAAAAATGACAAGAATGAACATCCGTTTTCGTCAGTAATTACGTTATTACTTGAAAAACGGAGAAACTGTGGTTTCTTAGTCACTTAAACTAAAAATACACCTTAACCACAAAATTTATGTCACTCGACACGTGTTTCTGGAATCGTTAGGCTCCTGATGAGGACTTCTTGTGAAGTCGAAACACGTGTCGAGTGACATAAATTTTGTGGTTAAGGTGTATTTTTAGTTTAAGTGAGTAATTACGTTAAACAAAATTCATTCTATACATAATGTTTATAATAATATATCGATAGTTTATGTCCCATTCATTTTTTTCTATCTTTTATTAGTTTGTCAGAAATATCCTTCAATAACATAAAAATCACGTATACTGTTCACTGTCATTATTATATATAAGAAAGTCCCGTGGCACACGGCAGATTATTTTAAATTCATATTATTAAACATTTCTTAGGTGGTAAAGCTACTGTGACGGAAAAAAAAATTTATTTTATTTTTTTCTTACATTTTTTTTAAGTATACATATTCATGAATATTCATTTTTATTTTTTTTATAATCTTCGTGATTGTAGTAGTTATTTTTAAAACTGCTCTAATAAAAAAAAATAGGTCTTAAAAATTAAAAAAAATTTCAAACGATCGCCATTTTGTGAAAAAAAAAATTAAAAAAAAAAACGGCTACGTGCAACGATAGCTACATTCATATATGTAGATATTGATGAAAATTTTTATTTATTTTTTTTCATATAACCCTTCTTGAAATTTCGAGTGAACCATAAAGAAAAATATTTTTTTGGTCGTCACATATTGTAATAATAAAATATAAATAAATGATTCTATTAATATAATCTTTGAACTTACTTTACAGCTGGAAAGAGAAAGACCAGCATATGCTGTTGTCGGAAACATTTTGTATTATGTTAAAGATCGCTTCCTTCGTAAACTAGATTTTACTACATCAAAAGATACTTCGGTGATGCAATTGAAAAATACTGGAGGCCGTACACCTGTTTTCAGGTAAAAAATAGTTCTACAGTAGATATTCCTTACTGTGAAATGGAGCCGATTCAATCAATACTATTAAATGTGACAGCTGTACAAATTATAGGGCTTTCGAGAAGCGAGAGCTTACAGTATGGAAGGTTAGGCTAGGTTATGCCAACCAGGTTCACAGTAGGAATATCTACGGTATTTGATAATGATAATGTGTACAATGTTAACAGAAACATTCGCTCTCATTACGAAATAAATTAGTTTGTGACGCAGTGGCGTAGCGAGCATAATTGGCGCCCGGAGCACGATACCTTTTTGGCGCCCCCTCCCCCAAAAAAACATATAGTAATATATGGTAATATATAGAATACCGTCGTTTAAGAAGTAACTTGACATAACTCATTTTTGCAGAAACTTTTATTTTAATTTTGTTAACGCTTTCAATGGTATTTCAATACATAAACATTTCAATGCAAAAAAATTCAAAAAATTATATTAACTTTGAGAGGGTCTACAGGACATGCAAAATTTTTTTGGTCAAATCAAATAAATGATTATAGTAGATTAGACTTTTTTCTTTAATTTACTTTTTTTTCTATTACTGTACGACCATTTTTGACCATGTTATGTGCAGCAAAGCAAGAATTATATGTTTAACTTTAAGCGCTTATAACTAGGGAACAAATAATCGTAAAAAAATATAAGGGCAGATTCAGAAAGCTGTTTGTTTGTAAACGCTCTTTAGTAGTTCATTTGATAAGAAATTATTTTCATTATGTAAAATACATTTGAAAATGACCTATAAAATCGCCTATATATCATTTTTCATAAAACATGGAGGAACTTTGGGGGAAATCACGGGATCATTAAAGCGTCTGTTTTTTTTAGTTAAAAGTATCCCTAAAATATCTGTGAAACCCAGAATCGCTTAGATTTCTTTTAACCCCAAGCGATCAAACATGCATATTGCTCTGAGACTTTTTAAAGGCATTTTTGAATGACTGTTTCTCCGTGAAAAATGCTATTAAAACAGTTTTAAAAAATATATTTAAAAGCTGAAGCGTTGTTGTTTTATCATCATTTGTTAAAAATATTGTTGTTCTTCAGAATAACCTATTTTTTTTAAATGATGCGCCGAAAAAAAATTAGCAAAAATTTATAACAAGTTTGAGAGCTTCCATGGACCGTGGTACACTTATTATATTATTATATTTATTATTAATAATTTCCGGAAAATCTTGTTTGTCTTGGGGACCATTTGGCGCCCCTCTGAGAGTGGCGCCCGGGGCATGATAGACCCCCTTGCCCCCCCCTCGCTACGCCAGTGTTGTGACGCAAGGATTACTATGTAATACAATTTTAAGAGGTGCTGCAAAGGAGAATAATGTTTCCCATTTAACCCTTTAAACTTTTAACCTTGAGCTCCTAAACTTTCTTGTAGTGTAACCTTAAGTTCCTGTATACAGGGTATCCCAGGACTGTGTCAAAGCTCAATATTTCATTTACCATAAGAATTGGGAGAAATCTTTAAATGCAAAAGTTGTCAGGCTAGAGGAGCGGCATAGTTTGAAAATAGTTACATTTATACAGGATGTTCCATAACTGCGTTACAAATCAAACTTATGTTTTTTTTAATACAAACTATATATTTTTATTTGATAATCTAAAAGCATTCATTTTTCTGAGTATTTTGCTATAGCATGTATGGGATGTACAGAGTGGTTTAGAAATTATGACCAATTTTGTATGAAAATAGGAGTATTTTTAACACCTTGTAATTTTCTAAATACAACATAAAAAAATTGTTCTCTGCTGAAAGTAGTTTTGTCATATTCTCTATTATTTCAATATTATGTCAAACACTTACAAAATTGTATTATTTGTACAGGATGTATCAAAACTCTGAACCTATTTTTTTTTCAAAATTTTCAAATGGAACACTCTATATATTTTTACATTTTCGAATTGCCTGTTCAATTCTCAACACATTTTACAAACCATGTTCTATTCCTAAATCCAGCCGTAAAAGAGTTATTTATTTTATTTTAAAATCTTAAGACGTTTTATAAAAACAATACAACTTTATAATAATCAATAAAACAGTTCACTTAAAAATAACTTAACAAACTAATAGAACTTACAAACTTTAACAACATAAAAATTTAATTATTTTATGGAATATAAATATTGTTTTTAAAAAAATCTTAAGATTTTAATATAAAATAAATAACTTATTAACGGCTGGATTTAGGTATAGAACATGGTTTGTAAAATGTGTTGATAATTAAACAGGCAATTCGAAAATGTAAAAATATATAGGGTGTTCCATTTGAAAATTTTGAAAAAAACTAGGTTCAGTGTTTTGATAAAGCCTGTACAAATAATACAATTTTGTAAATGTTTGACATAATATTACAATAATAGAGAATATGCCAAAACTACTTCAAACAGAAAAAAAATTTTTTTGTTGTAATTAGAAAATTATAAGGTGTTGAAAATATTCCTATTTTCTTACAAAATTGGTCATTATTTCTAAACCCTCCTGTATAATCCCATACATGATATGAGTCGTCCAAATGCAAAACCTGCTATTCACATATTTTAAGATTTTGAGGTTTTTGTATATTTGGATTCTACTCGTCTCAGGCTACAAGTATTATAATAAATTGGGCTGAAAACCCGACAAAAATCTCTTAAAATTAAATTTGAAAGATTAAGTCGGTTGCAGAAATTGCTATATTTTTGGTGAACTATAACATAAAAATTATTTTAATAAAAGTAATAAATTTTGTATCAAATTGAGACAAGAAAAAAAACATGACAGGTTTTGGATCCAGACTCATGAAAAAGGCATAAGGATATTTTACCTAGAAGCTGCAAAAACAGTTTATGCAATTTTGCTAGAGATCTGTTCAAACACATAGCAGGTTTTGCATCTGGACTACTCATATATCAAAATTCTCAGAAAAATGAATGCTTTTAGATTATAAAATAAAAAAATATAGTTTGTATTTAAAAAAACATAACTTTGATTTGTAACGCAGTTACGGGTCACTCTGTATAAATGTAACTATTTTCAAATTATGCCGCTCCTCTGGCCTGACAACTTTTGCATTTAAAGTTTTCTTCTAATTCTTATAATAAATGAAATATTGAGCTTTGACACAGTCCTGGGACACCCTGTATACATTCCGTTCTGGTATATAAAAGCACCGTGACCCGAGATTTTTTATAGATCTAATAAAAATAACTCGCTGCGAGATGTCTCCCCCCCCCCTTGCGACACCTCTTAAAATTGAATTACAGGGTAATCCTTGCACGAGGATTAACTTATTTTGTTAACTTATTTTGTAAATATTTCAGTATGTCTTACAATCAAGCTGAAAATGCAATACTTCTTTGTACACGTGCAGCAAATACTGAAAATAGCACATACGATCTTTATATAATACCTAGATCTGCAGAAAATCAGTCTTCGGTTGATGTTGAAAACAAGCGTTCATCTGGCGTAACAGCTTTGTGGGTTGCACGAAATAGATTTGCTGTTCTTGATCGTTCTCATCAGGTATTACTTTTACTCTATGTATACTAATAGCCCAGGCAATAGACTCAAAAAAACGGTCAAACTAAGAAATAATTCCGACCAAGCTGGATTTTGGTGGTCTTTTATTTTGATGTCCTAAACATACCCTAAAAAGTACCCTTAATTTGGATGGCGGGTTTTTATTTTTTAGGGGGTAAAGGGGGGTTGATTCTAGTTTTTTGCAAATATCTCAAAAATGATTAATGTTTTGAGAAAAATTGTTATGAAGAAAATTGTAGCTTATAAAATTCTACACAAAAAAGTATTTATACTTTTTTCGTATAATCAATACTTTTTAAGTAAACTGTTAACCCAGTCAAGGGTGTAGTGAAGAGTGCCAAAATCCGAACTTTTAGGGGCAAGCAATTTTATGGTTGATTATTATAGATTTTGGGGCGTAGAATTCGAAAAAAATAACCCGAACTAGCGAAAAGTAGTGCAACACCCTTATAAAAGGGGTTGAAGGGTGAAAACCCCGTTTTTAAGATTTTTTTCAATTTTTCTCAAAATCTAAATCGATGACGGTGTTTTTATTGGTTGATATTTATTGGGGACACTTAGACGAATCGATCGGGACCACAAATATTGAATTTGACAGAAAGATACTCTTTCTAGAGGGTTTAAAAAAACGTAAAAATGTTTATTTCGAGGGAAAAATTTAAAAATTAATAATTTTTGTTCAAATCAAAATTGGTCTCAAATTGTTCATGAAGTTCTAAGAATACTGATCCCCCTTTACCCCCTAAAAAATAAAAACCCGCCATCCAAATTAAGGGGACTCTTTTAAGGGTATGTTTAGGACATCAAAATAAAAGTCTCCACCAAATTCCAGCTTGGTCGGAATTTTTTCTTAGTAAAAATCATTATTTCCTGGGCTATAATGTTACTAATATATTTTTTATTTTCATACAAATTTTAAGACAAAACCTGCTATTTCCTGAGAGTTTGAAAATATAGTTTTATACCTAACTCAACCTAAAGCTACCGTTTCCTAGAAAATATTACTTATTTAACTATTTAAAAATTTTAATTGTAGTATTAACGTATAATAAATGTCATATATTTATTATTTGTGAAATAATTTTTCAGTTTTTGTATTTATTTATTCTTTTGTGAAATATTCATTTAAAAAAATAATATTTTCAAGTTGTAGTACTAATTACTTTAATGTAAGGTTATGTAATTTATTAATTATGTTTTCAAATTAACTTACATAATCACCATTATTACTGTTTATTGTACCATATTTATTGACAAAGTTGACAACCTTATTAATTAATACATTTTAAAAACTTTAAAAGGTGTGTATTTCACAATAAAATATGTTTTAGGACCTTTTGATTTTAATCCTTTAGTCACGATATATTTGCTTTCAAAATCATTATCAGAGCATCCCCTCCTCTCTATTTTCTAAACTATCGATGTAAAAAATCTGAAAAATATTCAGAATGTAGCTTTTAATTAGTTCTTTCAATGAAAATTATAACGAACACTGCAAAAGACCGGGCTGGGTCCTGACCTTAGTATAAATGGGACCGGATTGGACTACACCGAAAAAAAAGTTTCAAACCAGATTGGCGGTCCGATCTGATCTCTAGTAACTACATAGGTGGGCATTAACTCGTTAATCCGTTAATCGTTAATTAACGAAGTTAACAAAATGGTTAACGGATTAACTTTTAAGTTAGCTCAAAAAAATGTTAACGCTTTTATTAACTTCTGTCCGTTACATTGGTTGTTTGATGAAAAGTACATAAGAAAGTTGTCGAGAAAGCAAAAAAAAAAGGTCTTCAAACATTTTGGATGGTTAACTTTTTAACAATTAACTTTAACTTTCGTTAAATTTTCGGAATTTTAACGGTTTAACAGTTAACGAAGTTAACTTTTTTATTAATGGATTAACGATTAACGAAGTTAACTTTTCGATTAACTGTGCCCATCTATGAGTAACTACTAGCTCAAAAAATCTGAAATGGGGTTTTGGTGGGACTACCGACAGCAAATACTAAAATCAACAATATCATTAATATGAAATAAACAAACAGGTAGACTTTCATTTTTAAGGTCCGATGAAATCATATTAATCTCACTTTTTTGTCCTTGTAAAATAAGCTAAAAATGTGGGGTGTCAAAATTTATTTTTTAATTTTTTTTAAATGGCGCCTTCAAGGGGCTCCAAGCAGTAATTTATTTTACCCGACCCCTCTCTCTTTTGGCTCAAAAAATCTGAAAAAAAAAAATGATAACGAGACTTTGGTGAGACTACCAACGACAAATACTAAAGTCAACAATATCATCTCAAATTTCTGAGAAATAAAGAAAGGTGTCATAGAGTTATTTTATTTAATTTGAATATCTAGCTAGATCCTATTTTTATATTTTTTTCTAACTAAAAAATGTACCTGTAAGTGACTAAAAACAATCCACGTAATACAGGTGGTCCAAAAGTCACAACACGATTTTAAAATGGAATAACTTATACATTTCGTAATAATTCACTTTTATTCTTTCATAAACAGAAAACACACTTCTTGGAAATAAATTTTATTTAATTTTGAAAATTACATACTTTAAAATACGACCATTTTGCACTTCACACTGCCGCACTCTTTCTAAGGCGTGAATCATCACCTGCTGCAATATTTCTTGCCTTATTCCTTCAATTTCTTCACGGATGTTGGCCTTCAAGTGCTGAATGGTTTGAAGATTGTTACGGTATATTTTATCTTTCAAAAACCCCCGCAGAAAGAAATCTGGAGCAGTTAATTTTAAACTGCCGGAATAAACTAAGTATAGTTGTTTATGTGGTGGTTTTCTGAACCCAAAATTACGAATGTAGGTTCTTTGCGTTGGCACAATTGTTCAGTCGTGAATTAATTTCCAAGGATAACGCTTTAATAATTTGAATTCTTTAAAATAATTATTAATTGTAGAAAGTTATTTCAATTTTAAATGATGTAGTGATTTTTGGGTTACCCTCTACGTACTTCTGAACACTTATAGCATACAGCCGTGTATATTTTGACAGATTTTTATTTAGTAGTAGGCAGAGCCGGCCTTTGCAAGCTCTGCGCCCCGGGTGAAATATTTTTTTGCCTCCCTCCCGATCTTTGAAGACCTTTTTTTTTTGTTGACTCGAATATAGAAATTATAATTTCTACCGCAAAAAAATCTCATCGGCTTTTTTTTTTTTTCGTTGTTGCATCTTTCTTTTCTTATTTTTTTTTTCATTCTTTTTCGCTTCTTGCCGCTCCTGCTATCTTGGGGCCCCGGGTGGTTGCCCAGGGTCGCCCCCCCCCTAAAGCCGCCACTGGTAGTAGGGATAAGGTTAGTGATTAGAATTATAAAACTTTATTTACGTAAATATTTTTTAGCTCGTAGTTAAAAATTTGAAAAATGAAGTCACTAAGAAAGTTACGACACCACCTTGTGATGAAATATTTTATGCTGGAACTGGAATGTTGCTTTTAAGGGATCCTGATGTGGTTACACTTTTTGACGTTCAGCAAAAACGGTAGGTCTTAAAATTAACTTTTGTACAGGTAATTAAAAGTAATTTTTTAATTTTATTTTAGAAATCTTGCACAAATAAAAGTCTCAAAGTGCCGTTATGTTGTTTGGTCATCTGATATGTCACATGTAGCTCTTCTGTCAAAACATAATGTTACAATCTGTAATAGAAAATTAGAAATGCTATGTTCGATCCATGAAAATACTCGTGTTAAATCTGGTTCATGGGACGACAGCGGAGTGTTCATTTATACAACCAGTAATCATATTAAATATGCTATTACAAATGGGTAAGATAATAATTAATACGTTGCAAGTACAATTATTTACCGTCTAGTTATGTTATTAAAATATGCTTTTGAGATAGTTCTCGTGCTAAGTGGTATTCTTATCAGGGCTGTGGAGTCAGTACAAAAACCTACGACTCCGACTCCTTTATTTTTCTAATGTCCGACTCTGACTCCGACTCCTTACTGTACAAAAATTTTGTTGAAAAAAAATTCCGTTTTCGGACAAAATTTTTTTGAGTGAATTACGGTGATTCTGGTTACGGCCAGAATTGAAAATTTCAAATCATTGTACTTCAAAATTCAAAACGAACAAAAAATATTAAGTGTGTAAAGAAGTAAAAAAACATTATTTAATTAAAGGAGTCGGAGTCGGTACCTTTTTACCGACTCCGACTCCACAGCCCTGATTCTTATAATGCAATTTTCATATAACGTGTTTTTTTTATAAGACAACATTCTACCAACGTAAATTACTTGAAAAAATTATATATTGCGCAATCTGTTCGATTTGGATGTATTAATTAAGGGGGGATCCTGCTTTATGAGGCCAAAACAAGATTATTTTATTGCATATTTGAACGTTAAAAAAAAATTATTAACACAAAAACATTCAAACGCAACCAATTTATATGTACATTTGTGCAACGCCTTAGGATTGCAGTCTCCAATCGGCGGGAAAGATGGAGCTCGTAATTTTTGTCTGAAATAAAAAAATCAAAGAAAATTTTAGTTTTAATATATTTTTCTTCCATATGAACTAAGAAAAACCCAAAAAATTGTAAAATTAAAAAAAATTTCAGGTTTGAAAAAAAAAGTGCTTTTTTCAAGAAAAAAAATCATTTCAACTTGCTAAAAAAGTTGTTTAGAATTTTTTTTTCATGAATTTTTTTAGTTCATATAGAAGAGAATTTAAAACTGAAGACAACAAGCTTTGGTTCATTTTGATTGGTCGTTTAGTTTTCTTGCAATCACACCCGCCAATTTAGAAAAATGATAAAAATAAAAACTTGAGAAAACGCGTTGCAAAGTTATACGATATACCTGCTCGACACCCTACTGCGTTTAGTACTATATCTTTGAAAATATTTCGAATTTGCCTATAAAACTTTACAGACATATTCTTAGATATATTAGGAAGAGATTTAAGCAATAAAAAAAATGTATTTTTTGAGACTCATAAAGCAGGGTACCCCCTTAATAACTCTGTTCGATGAGACAGTTCAGAATCAATTTCAGAAGAGACTTGATGCGCGCAAATTATGAAATATTGGTGTAACTTATATTGTTGAAGGTCGTAGTTGTCAAATGATAGTTTAAATTTTACATACTGTAAGTATGAGAGAAAATTGGCCAGGATCCCGGTATTGTACTCACTATATCAGAAGTTGCATCAAAATCGATTAGATACACTTCCGACGTTCCCTTGTTAGTTTTATTCACTTTAACACGTTCAGGACAGGCGTCTTATATGTGAGACAGATTGGGCGTCTTTTATATAAGACCTCTTTCTCCGCCTTTCGCCCAGCCTTTGCGCAGGTTTTTGGTTGATGGTGGGGCGGGCTTTGGTTTAGGAGGGAGGGCTTCTTTTCTAATGGCTTCAGTACCGCTTCGGCAATCGTTGAGTGAAAGCACCATCCGATTTTTACTAAAAATATCCTTGTTTTCCAAAACTTCTTTTTTTTTTACTTTTTTTCGTAAAATAATTTTATCTAATCTAATTATAATTGTTGTAAATATATTAAATATTGTTTGATATTCGAATTTTATATTGGACTGTTTCCCTTACATTCCTTATTTTGAAGTGGAGTCATACTGATTATGGAGAAAAATTTATAATAAAATAAATATTTTATAGTTAGAATGACAATTGCAATGATTATTAGTCAAAAATTAGGGGAAATGAGGAAAATGTAATTACGATTGAGTAAAAATGATGCAAGTTTGCCTAGGCGGCTAGTGCCAGGGCCGGATGTCTTATATGTAAGACATATCAAAAACATCAATAAAAACTTAAAATAATAAGAGATTAATTTTTAAAATTATTTTTACCATAATGTCTACAATATGGAAAAAAGGAAAAATCAAAATTTTTTATTCCGGCCCTGGCAGATAATTTTTGAAATCGGGTCCGTCCTGAATGTGTTAAGATTTAATCTTAAATTGAGTAAAACTTTTTAAATCTGTATTCCTGCATAAATGACGAAATCAATTTTTGATCATAGTGTAAATTGAAATGTTGAAATTTCAGTGACCATGGAATTATCCGAACACTCGATCTTCCTATTTATATAACCAGAGTTAAAGGCAATCAAGTATTCTGTTTGGACCGTGAATGCAAACCTCGAGTACTTAACATCGATCCGACAGAATTTAAATTCAAACTTGCTTTGGTTAATCGTAAATACGAGGACGTATTATACATGGTCCGTAACGCTCATCTTGTCGGTCAATCTATTATAGCTTACTTGCAAAAGAAAGGTTATCCAGAAGTTGCCCTTCATTTTGTTAAAGATGATAAAACACGGTTTGGTCTCGCTTTGGAATGTGGAAATATAGAAGTTGCTTTAGAAGCAGCCAAACAATTAGATGAAAAGCAATGTTGGGATCTTCTTGCACAAACTGCATTGATGCAAGGAAACCATCAAGTGAGTTTATTTATTTTATTTTACTTATAGGTATGCATTGTTATTTAGTATGTAAATATAAAATCGGAATTTGCCCATAGCTGTCAATGTAGTTACCGTAGGGTGGCCAGTATATCTCGGGAACAAATTTACCTGACTTTTCTCGGTTTTACAGGAGAATTTTTACCGTTTTTCCCTGTTTGTTATTTAAAATTTAGATAAAAAACCTAAAAAAAAGGTTGCACGTTTTCTTTTAAATTTTAATAGATATCTTTTTAAATATTTGTGAGGTTTTTGCATTTTTATAAAAAATTCTCAGACTTTTCCTGATTTTCCCGGTTTTCCAGAAACTGGCCACCCTGTACTGTCAAACCGCGTCAATGACGCCATTTTCTTGTTTTGATATCTGATAAAGATTTTCAACTCACAAAAATACCAGTATCATACAACAGCATAATTTTTAATAGCGTTGAACACGACAGATTTTGTGCCTAGAAACCATGATCCAATAATACAAGGTCTGCTCGACAACTCACTTCTCTATACTGTGATGTCATTGTCAAGAAATTTTTCTAATAAGGAATTTGTGACAAACGGAATATCAATAAATAAATGACCAGTACTGTTTACATAATAGTACTTTTGCTTCCTCGCAATATCGAAGATACGAGAAGCTTCGTTATCGTTTTAAAATGAGAAAAAAAATTTGTTCTCCGATTTTAAAAATTTTACCGGATCTATCCGTTTTAGGTCAAGACAAACACTTTTTGTTCCGTGTCTGTCTGTCTGTGTGTGTGTCTGTCCGTCCCCCAATCCTTGTCACACGCTTAACTCATGAACCACTGAACCGATATTGATGAAACTTGGTTGATTGGTTGGGTCTGGTTTGAGGACGGTCCCATTTCAAAAGTATTAAAATCATGTGTAAGGGGGAGGGGTGACATCCCAAAATATTTATTTTTTGATTTGAAGATATCTCAAGAAAGACACATGTTACGTGAAAATTTTATATAACCTTTTTTGTAGAGCATTCAATTCTCTATAATATAGATCACCTACTTTTGTTGTAAAATATTCCCTTACAAAGATCTATCTCAATTTGACTTAAGAAAATCGTCATTTGTTTTTTTAAAACTGCTATTTACTTTGTCACTTTGACGTTTTAAATGTCATTTTGACATTCGTATAGCAGAAAAATAATGATTTTGATTGAAATTGTCAAAAAATTCAAAATATACGACATAATAACCAGGCGCGTATTAAGAAAAATGTCAAATTAAATTTTTTTATTAAAATCGTATGAAAATTAAATGGTTAACCAATGACAGGCAGTTCATCTGAATACTTTATCGGTTTTTATTTAAATTGTTCAATAATTAACTACCTTTGATGAATTTAGCACGAGGAAGCACCGTGCATTTACAAGGCAGAGTATTTTTTATTTGATTTAATTATCGATCAATTATTTTAATGCACTACACACATAAATTTCTTGTCGATGTAATACGTCATTGACAAGAAATTTATTTAAAATGGCTACTGTCAAAATATCCACAGCAGACCTTGTTTTATTGGATCATGTCTGGAAACTACGATTTGCGGATAGCATTGTGATTTTCTGTTACCATTTGAAGAAAACTGCTGCAGAATGCCATTGAAAAAGCGCTTTAAAACTGATAAAATTTCTTAAAAAATTGAAATTTTATTCAAGTGCGGTTTATCATAAAAAAAATCATTACTTTGATCTATAAGTAAAAAGGACACTGCTTTGAAAACGAGTAATTTTTTCAATAAAAATTTTCAAGTGGTCTAATTCCGTAGCAAATCCATAGATACTATAACAAAATTAATAACCTCATTTGTGAGTTTGCAAACTAGCTTGAAAATTTGCTAGCCCCTTTATGACACCGGACATTATATTATTTTTTTCTTAAAATTTAGGTTGTAGAAATGTGCTACCAAAGAACGAAAAACTTTGACAAACTTTCATTCTTGTATCTAATCACTGGTAATTTAGAAAAATTACGAAGGATGATGAAAATTGCTGAAATTCGTAAAGACAGTTCTGCACAATATCAAACAGCATTATTACTTGGTGATTTAGCTGAGCGAGTGAAAATTTTAAAAGCGTCTGGTCAAACTTCATTGGCATATGTGACGGCTGCTACACACGGGTTAGATGATAGTATTGAAGGATTGAAGGAGACAATTGTTTCGGATGGACTTGAAGTACCACAGACATTAACGAATGCTAAGTTATTGAAACCACCTGTACCGGTACAACAAGCAGAATCAAATTGGCCTTTACTGACTATCTCTAGGGTAAGATATTATATGTAATTAAAGTATTTTTCATTGCCTTTATACAATAGGCTATTTGACTAATTTTAGAAAATATTTTTAAATTATTCTTTATTACATAATAAGCACACTACATTGATATTTCGGGGATATCTACTGTATTATCAATAAAAATCAATGTTAAAGTTTAAATTTTCAAAACTGCGTCAGAAACGCTGTTTCTATCATGGCGCTGGTCATATGGTGCGTGTGACGTCACACCCACGTAAATAAGTCATTGCCTTAATAAAAACAGTGCATCTGAAGTGAATTTCATCTTCAAATTTAGTGGATAGAATAGTGTATAAATGGTGTGTAGTGCCACAATGTATAAATACGTCTATAAAAAGTCCACACAAACTGTTTGTTTCTGTTCCAAAGAATCCCAAAAGACGAAAAATGTGGTTACAATAATTGAAAAGATCCAACGAGTATTTTATTGAATACAAATGTTTTTATGTGTGAAGATCACTTTGATATAAGTAATATTTAACTAGATAGTAGCTAAAAATATGGGTTCTTATAAAACGAAATAACATCTTTTCTGAATAACTATACACGTGATTTTTGACAATTCTGACAGCGGCCACCCGTACACTCCGTATTAACCAACATCTTTAATAGGTACCTAACCTCTTAATATGGCTTAATCTTGCAGCATATAGGATTTCAAATGTTTTATGTGGTACTTACACTGCTGTTTTCACATTTTTAAGTTCCGCAGCACAGTAATCAGCGTTATTCTTAAAAAAAGTGCAACCATAAAAGCGTCTACCTTAGATAGGTTGCTATAATCAGCTCGCACAAAATTTAATTCCATTTTGAAATTCGAAACGAATATTTATGCCACTAGTAATAAAATTTATCTAAAAACTGCTTCAAAAATAGCTGAAAAATCGAATATAATACTTTGATATAATACACAGAAAGCATAAAACGCGAACTCAACATGTGTGTGACGTCACTAGAGCTACAACCAATCACATAGTGTTCCCGTCATAGATAAAATTTCAAAAATTATTTTTTTTTTTTCGTGTAATTTGCAAAAAATATACATAATTTATTTTAAAATAAAGTGAAATATGTTCTTTTATGCTATTATCTGATAGGATGACCACAATTTGTAGTATTTTTTCAATGTTGTCAAATAGCCTTTTCCTCCATGTATCTAAATAACTTTATTTTTACAATTTGATAATTTAATAAGAACGCACTGAAAAATTTATATTAGAATAAATCATTGAATCAACGAAAATTGCGGAATTTCACATACCAAAAATGCAAATTTGTAACCGTGTAGCACTTAAACGATTAAACTTACAATAATTTAATAATAGCTGTAAGACTTTCTTATATAAAATATAATTTTGTATCGATCATTTAAATCTGTTTTATGACTTAATTTTTTTAATATTTAACAAAATAATTTCAAATTTTAGATTTTCACTAATTTTTTACTCGAAAACCATTAACTTTAGAGGGAAAGTTGAAAAAATAAAAAATGTTTATTTTAATCTGGTATACTAGGAAAATTAAATCAGGATTTTTTTAACTTTTATTTTTCAAAATATTAAAGCAAAAAAAAAAAAAAACTAAAATAACAAGATAAAATAAATCTGAAATTTTTTTTCTAGTTCTATCAGGTTAAAATAAACATTTTTTATTTTTTCATATTTTCATCTAACATTAATGGTTTTCGAGCAAAAAATTAGTGAAAATCTAAAATCTTAAATTATTTTTAATTAATAATGCCATTTTGGTTTCCCCTCAAAACCAAACAACTTTTATACGAATTATATTTTGATTTAACCCATTAACGTTAAGTGTGTTCATATGAACACACTTAACACGTATCCTCAAAAATTGTCTTTGATCAATTGCTTCTTAGATAAAGATGTTTTTTATCTAAAGGGAATGTTTATAAACACTCCAAAATCCGGCGTTAATGGTTTAATTGATAGATAAACAAATTAAGGGGTGTAATAGATTAAAATGAAATACCATTTGAATACAGTATTCATAGGATATACACACTGGCGCCGACTATGGGGGGCAATTGCCCCCCTAGATGATATACCAGGGGGCTTCCCCCCCCCAGCTGTGAAGCTGCACGCTAGTTTCTTTTAAATTAAAGATACATTTGTCAATAAGATTTTTTCTTTAAATAAGATGCAATATTCAAATACTTGTCACTTGAGTAAAAATGATCACTAAAAATTTCTTCAAAAAAGAAATTAATATTTGAAACATCTTCTTTGTTTCCTTTACAAAGCTTAGTTAGACCGTCAGCATGAACTGAAACTTTAACTGAAGTAACTGAAGTTTTCAGTTAAAGTTTGATCGGTTTAAACTACACTACAAATAATGAATGTTGAATCGTCGGCATTAGTGTTATCCAAGCGGATGGTCAGTTTTACGATGATTTTAGAAGCAAACTTCAATAATTTGATGAAAAAAATTTTTTTTACACTACATGCACGATTAGTTGTATTTCAGAAATTTTTTGGTGCAAAAAAAATTAAAATTAAGTAACTTTTTGTAATGTAAATGAAAATATTTTTTTAAAGAATCTTAAGGGGGATAGCCACTGTGACGGAAAAAAAGAAAAAAAAAATTTTTTTTGTACATTTTTTTGAAGTATACATATTCATAAATATGTATACAAAAAATTGAGTTTAAATTCCGAAAAATGGCGGAATTATAGTCAATTTAGTAAGACGAGGTAGCGCGGCCGGTTATGCCATAATAAAAACAGGGGGATGACAACTGACGGAAAAAAAATATAATTTTTTTTTCTTAGATTTTTTTTAAGTTTACATATTCATAAATATGTATACAAAAAATTGAGTTTAAATTTTGAAAATTGACGGAGTTACAGTTAATTTAGTGAGACGAGGTAGCACAACCAATTATGACAACAAAAACATTAAACACGTTTATCTCGGGAATGACATTTTTCGACCTGGTCGACACGATTCCTCAAAGACTAATAAACCGATTTCAATTTTTTTTTTTAATAATTTTCGTAATTGTAGTAGCTATCGTTGCACGTAGCCGATTTTTGAAATTTTGATAATTACTATTTTTAAAACCGCTCGAATTAAAAAAAATAGGTCTTAAAAATGAAAAAAAATTTCAAACGATCGTCATTTTGTGAAAAAATAAAATAAAAAAAAAACGGCTACGTGCAACGATAGCTACATTCATATAGATATTGATAAAATTTTTATTAATTTTTTAATACAACCTTTCTCGAAATTTTGAGTCGACCATAGACAAAAATATTTTTTTTGGTCGTCTAATCGAGGCTCATAACTTTGTAAATGTTTAATATTTTTCAATAAAATTTTATATTAAATAAGTTGAATATATACTTAATAAAATGTCCTTTACCTGATTCAAAATGAATTAGTTATATCTGTGAAAAAAATTCCCAAACATTGACAAGTTTTTTACCCATCACAGTGGCTATCCCCCATAAGGGAGATTTTAAGCTTTATTTCCTCTTTTTAAATTTCATTGTGTTCATTTGGTCGTTATTACAAAAGTTGGATATTGCACATTTTTAAGGAATTTTTTTACCCCCCCCCCCCCCCCCCTAAATAACTTATGGAAATCTCGCCACCCCCCCCAGGTGAGATGAAAAGTCGGCGCTTATGGATATACATACGACAAATAATAAAGTTGATTAACCATAGATCAAATTATCGAGGCTTTATATCATTAAAGTATCTAGGTAAATAGCAAAATTTGTTATTGCAGGGTTTCTTCGAGACAGCTGCCATGTCACGCGGGACTCACGGTCCAGCTTCGGAACTTGTTGCTTTGGTTGATATATCTGAAGCAGGTGAAGAAGGAACTGGTTGGGGTGCTGATGCAGAACTTGGTTTAGAATCAGGCGATGAAAAAGAAGGTTTAGAAACTATTGGCAATGTTGGTACTGGAGATGCAGAAGCTGGTTCTGGTTGGGATATTGGTGATGATGATTTAGACTTACCCGAGGATTTAGAAAGACCTAGAATACAATCAAATATAGATGATGCTAATAGTTTTAATTTACCTGTAAGAGGTACATCTCAAGCTACGTTGTGGAGTCAAGGAACATTGGTTGCTGATCAAATTATGGCTGGAAACTTTGATAATGCTTTAAGATTGTTAAACCAACAGGTACAGTACCGTTGTTTGTTGATTTCAATATATTTAGGCTGCGTTCCGTTATGTACTGTGACCACTGGGCCAGTGGTTTATGACGTCACTGTTGCCGCCATCTTTCCACTGCGAGTACTGGAGACAAATACGTCCAGTGCTTTCAGTGTTTTGATCACGTGGTTTTAAATTTGAAATCAACTGACAGAAGCAGATGAATTTAAGGTTAACTTTAGATTTATTTGTTATTATCAAGTTATTTAAAGATGAATTCATAATATTTATGAAACATACAATCAAGAATAACTAATAAGTGTAAATAAGAATACGTTATATTTGAAATACAATAATATAGTTAAGTAAATTGTTGCAACAATAAAATTTTTTTGAATTGCTATAATTTTCATTATTGAATATAATATTTAAGGTATTTATTTATTATTTTACTTTATATGGACGGAAGAGTATTAAAACAGATATCCCGCATAGATATTCAATGAATCTGGCCACTTTATCGTTATAAATATATCACGTTTTCAATCTGACGTTTGAATTCAAAATGGCGGTAATTTCCAGTATAATATCTAAAACGGAACGATAATCCAGTATACATGGGTTACGTCATGACTTCCAGTACTCACAGTGTATATCGGACCGCAGCCTTAATTACACAATAAATAAGTGATAAATACACGTACTCTAGAGTGATCCTTAATTTACTTATTTTCGAATTTCTTTAAGATCACCCCTCAAATTTATTAATGGTAAGAAAATAAACTGCCTTGGCAGGCACGAGACTTTTTTATACATCATGATACCGATGTATTGATAATATGGTTAATTTTATTTTTTAACATTTGATTTTTAAATATTTTACTTACAAAATGATTTTCAGTGAATGCAATGGATGCATTATAATTTTAATAATATAATTTTAATAACAAAACAAATTGGGATTATTGATTATTGAATACATATGTTTTTATTTTCTTAGACTTCAATTTTGACAGTTGTATACTAATAAATTCCTCCATTGTCATAGATAACTAGATTATTAAAATTATTTTTAAATTAAAATTAAAATTATTATTTTTTTGGTTAATTTATAAAAGATACAAAAAAGAGATTAGAACATAAATTAAAGAAAATAACGTTCTCTACAACTTTTTTTATAAACATTTTTTTCTGATATGAACCGTTTGAAATATAAATAAAAAAAAATGATTATTTCCTTCCACAATTTTTTTTTGGGAAAAATTATTAGAATAAAAATTATAGACAATAATATTCTCTACAACTTGTATCTCAAACATTTTTTTCTAATACCTACCGTTTAAAAAATAAATCGAAAAAATTAATTTTTTTAGAAAATCGATTATTTCCTAAAAACAAATTTTGGGGGGGAAAATGGATAGAACATAAATTATAGATAAAAGTACCTTCTACAACTTTGATCTAAAACATTTTTTTTTGCTGCGCACCGTTTCAAAAATAATTCGAAAAAAAAGTTTATTTCCGTTTCCGGTTTAGTGATGGTTTTCAAAAATAGGAGGTGCACATCTAGAGTATACAAGAACCTTAAGTTTAAAATTTCATGTTCGTAAGTCTAACAGTTTTGGCTGTAGAGCGTTCACAGACACACAGACAGACAGACAGACAGACAGACACACAGACACACACACAGACGTCATTGAGTTAATGGTTGTATATGATTCAGGGACCCTCAAAACGTGTAATTCCGTTAAAATCTCGAGTTCGATTTTTTTCGTGATCACTATACTTTATTTATACATTACATTTCATGTATGTATAAAAAAGTAAAAATAATGTATACAAAATTTTAAAGTGATTGAATATTATTAACACGTGCCAACGAACAATTGAATATTAACATGTAAAATGCATTTGATTTTTCCAATTTTTCTTTAAGGTAGTTGGTCCATCATAATGTGATCACATTAGGCCATGAGTACATATTTTTAATTTAGAGAAATGATCATGGCAACGCTGTACATTATCTACTATTAAATACTTGTCAAATGATTATATTTTATCATCTAAACTACCACAGAATATATTAATAATTAATGAAATCGATTATAATTCCCTTCAATCCACTTATCATATTTTGTAAAAAATGATTTCATTATTTCGTGTATATTTACTATAATCAAATGAATACGTTGTTGCCACATTGTCAACAATACTGTAATTTATGTGATGGTTTGGTAGTTAAATCTGGTTAGATCTTAATAACGGGATGGTCAATAATTCCAATTTTTTGTATACTGTTTTCTTTCATATAAATATACAACATGTCAGTTTTTTATGAAAATCTGACGCTACGTTTAAATTTTATCTAATAAAACGTTACGTTAGTGTACGGTTAGTCCATATAAGCTGTGTTAAAAATATAAACTTTGAGATCGTTTTTCATGACTTTGAGATGGTCAATTTTAATAAAAATGGGCTATTTTTCAGATATTAATCTAGGGAATATTCCTGTGCAATTTAAACAAAATCTGACGAAAACATGTTTACGGACCAACTACCTTAAACAGTTGTAACTTTGTGAAAATTGAGTGGATTTTTATGTTCTAAAACGCATTTTAAAGCTGACACTTTCTAGTTTTTGAACCTTTAATCCGATTTTTTTATAACTTCTCACTACTTGAGAGATTTCAGAAGTAAACCTAAAATTTAATAATTCCAAATTTGGTGTGCCAAACTTATACAATAGGTTGAAAAAATTATTTTGAGCAAAAACTTTATTTAAACATGTGTCCGTAAAAGAGTTACAGCTCCCCAAAGATTTTGTCCAAAATTATTTTTTTAGGGGGCTGTCACTCTTTTACGAAAAAATTTCGGAGACATTTCACTTTTCTGAAATTTCTCAAGGAGTAGTGGGAAGTGATAAAAAAAATCGAATCAAAGGTTCAATTACTAGAATGTTGCCCGGTATTATCAACCAATTTAAAGCTCCTTTAGCGCTAAATGCTCCTTTAAAGTAAATTTGGTGAATTACAAACGTGATTTAAATCAATATTTAAGCTCTCAATGAAAAATTTACATAATATAGGTTGTAAATAAATACTGCAGAAAATTTAAAATCTATTTAATTAAATATATTATGCTTGGATCTGTTGATAATATGACAGTTAGTTAAAGGAGCATTTAGTTAAACTTGATAATACTGGGTATGTGTGTCAGCTTTAAAATGCGTTATAGAACATCAAAATCCACTCAATTTTCACAAAGATACAGCTGTTTAAAGAACAATTAAAAAATCAAATGCATTTTACGTGTTAATATTTGATCGCTCGGTGGCATGTGTTAATAATATCCAATCATTTTAAAATTTTGTATACATTATTTTTTTCGTACCTTTAAGAAATTTGGGGGGTGACCTTAAAGAAATTCAAAAATAAGTAAATTAAGGGCCACCCTAGTACATATGCACAATTTACAATACAGTGCAGTGCGTTCATGATGAAAGGAACAAATTCGTTTAAAATTCAGGTAATTATTTTGTGGAAAAACGCTCGGACCCGTCGATTAGTATTTTTAGTTGCGGATTTTTTGACATAAAAAAATTGTATACAGGGTGTCTCAAGAAGAAGATATGCAGACATCATTGATTTTTTTAAATGGAACATCCTATATATTATGCCATTTTTGAATTGTACTCTAGAATCAGCGGTTATTGGAATAATGACGTTTGAAATATGTGTCTCAAGATGAATATACAGGGTGTTTGGTTTGGCGATACGAATATTTTGAAGGAAGGTAGAATGAGTCATTTGGAAGTGATTTAAGCAAATATACCTATATACAAAGTGCTACAGTTTTTTTATATCGGCCTTTTTAGTAAATTTTTGAAAAAACCCAGATTTATACATGTTAACGGCAATACTTCAAATGTTAGAGTGCCCATATTTTTCAAACATGATTTTTATATTACTTAAATGTCTATGCTACACTATCAGATCAAAATAAAATTGATGAATAACAAAAAACAAAAAATGGCTGCAGGTTAACATTTGAAAACTTTTAAAACTTGGATAAAATTAATTCTTTAAAAATTTATTTTATAAAATCTAGCGCACTTACAGATTTTCAAATGATTTTAAGAACTGCTCTATTTAATACCCTTTCGAAAAACCTACCGTATTACCTACATGAACGGGCTATTTTTGTGAAAAAAACATACATTTATGTGAAAAGTAAGATTTTTACATTTTTCCAGCGAGTTGATCCAAGTATGCTAATCTTAATAAGTCGTAAAAAAACATGCTGCGGGTACTTTTCAAACATTTTTTTTATACTGATTGGACAGAGTAACACTTACTCCTGTACAAATGCTTGAAAATGATGACCCTTCAGACTAATCACGATTTTTTTTCGGTTTTTGGTAAATTAAGCACACTAGGATCAACTCACTGGAAAAATGTAAAAATCTTACTTATTCTCAGATAAATGTATGTTTTTTTCACAAATGTAGCCCGTTCATGTAGGTAATATGGTAGGTTTTTCGAAAAGGTATGAAATAGAGCAGTTTTTAAGACCATTTGAACATCTGTAAGTGTGCTAGATTTTATAAAATAATTTTTTAAAGAAATAATTTTATTAAAGTTTTATACATTTTCAAATGTTAACCTGCAGCCATTCTTTGTTTTTGTTATTCATAAATTTTATTTTGATCAGAAAGTGTAGCATAGACATTTAAGTAATATAAAAATCTTGTTTGAAAAATATGGGCTCTTTAACTTTTGAACTTTCGCCATTAATATGTATAAATCTGGGTTTTCTCAAAAATTTACTAAAAAGGCCGATATAAAAAAAAACTATAGCACTTTGTATATAGGTATATTTGCTTAAATCACATCCAAATGATTCATTCTACCTTCCTTCAAAATATTCGTATCGCCGAACCAAACACCCTGTATGCAGTCATCATTGATTGTTTTTAATGGAACAGCCTTTATTTTATGCCATTTTTGAATTGTATGGTAAATTTTGAACACTTTTTGTACAGCATACCATAGCTCTAAAATTAGAGGTTTTTGGGATAATTTATTATTAAAGTTAATTAATTTCTTATTTATTTATCACATTTCAAACGTCATTATTCCAAAACTGCTCATTTTAGAGCTATGCTATGTTGTACAAAAAGTGTTTAGAATTTACCGTACAATTCAAAAATGGCATAAAATACTGGCTGTGCCATTATTAAAATCAATGATAACTGCATTATATTCATCTTAAGATATATTTCATACGTCATTATTTCAAAAACTGCTGATTTTAGAGCTATAGTATGTTGTACAAAAAGTGTTCAGAAATTATCGTACAATTCAAAAATGGCATAATATATAGGGTGTTCCATTTAAAAAAATCAATGATGTCTGCGTATCTTCTTCATGAGACATCCTATATACAATTTTCTTATGTCAAAAAATCCGCAACTAAAAATACTAATCGACGGGTCCGAGCGTTTTTCCACAAAATAATTACCTGAATTTTAAACGAATTTGTTCCTTTCATCGTGAAATACCCTATTGTTTTTATTACATATTTTTATTTTATTTAAAGGTTGGAGTTATAAATTTCAAGCCGTATGAAACATTATTCCTAAATATGTACAGCCAATCATATAGTAGCTTGCCAGGTCTACCAAACCAACATCCAATGTTCCAACAACTATTTCGTAACTGGAGAGATGCAGGTCCTAAAGGAATGTTACCAACAAACTCTATCCGACTTTCATCCCTTGTCCAAAACTTACAAGTATGTTATCAGTTAACAACGGGAGGTAAATTCACAGAAGCTGTTGAAAAATTCCAATCGATATTATTAAGTATTCCATTACTCATTGTTGAAACCAAACAAGAAATAAATGAAGCTAAACAGTTACTGAAAATATGTAAAGAATACATACTAGGTTTGAAAATGGAAAGTCTTCGCAAAGATATGCCAAAGACTAATTTGGAATTACAGATTAGACAATGTGAAATGGCTGCATATTTTACACATTGCCAGTTACAACCAGTGCATCAGATTCTTACTCTTAGAACAGCATTAAATATGTTCTTTAGACTAAAGAATTATAAAACAGCAGGTATGTATTTAGTGGAGTACCTACCGTTAAAGGACTTATGGGAAAGGGGTTTCGGTCAAACTCTTTGAAACTTTGGATTCTGATAGTCCTCGATGAGTAGATTAAGGGGTTAGGTGTAGTCAGAGACATGAAAAAATTACAATTTTAAATAATTTTAAAAGTAATGGCTGTTTGTGTTGATCCAGTTCCAACCGAAGCTCCTTGCGGTGACCATCACTTATCCTTGGAGATTCATCCAAATTCAATCGGACACAAAAAATTAGTTTTATTAATAGATAATCTAGTGCCTGATCGAAGCTTTTTTTTTTCTTTCTTAAATTAACAAAATGGCAACCTCAGGAAATTTTTTTCAAGATTTTCGGGAAAAAAACCAACAGTTAATTGTTTATAACAAATCGAAATTAAAAAAAAAAAACAAATCCTTCGATCAAGCACTAGTTTTTCATGTTTTCAAAAAGCTGTATAAATTTCATTAAAATCTACCGAGCGGTTTGGAGTTACAGTGGTCACCAGTTCAAAAAACATAGTTTTGAGAAAAAGCGTTTAAAGTTTTACACTCAATTTACGTAAAGTAATATACGTATTATTTAATTACTTACACTGAGTCAACTATTCCTGGGCCATAAAATAGTTCTTCAGCCGTTGTAGCAGCTTCCAAAAATGCAAAAAAACAAAAATCGATTTCTTGAAAATTCTGAGTACACCTAACCCCTTAAAAGTGTCAATGGGCATTAAGTCCTAAAAACTCAAACTTTTAAGATATAGCCCTCTAAAGTTGGCGATCATGCTCGCCTTTAATTTACAATAAAAAAAATTGTAGAACCTTAATTTTCGCTCGACTATTTTTATGTGTTCCCAAAGACATATAATCGATTGTCACCATAAAAAAGTAAATGTTTAAATTCTTTAGCCAATGGCAGTACTTAAATCTTATTATTACGTTTTTTTTATTATAAACCAATTTTTTATTGGGAACACATACAAAAAGTTGAGCGAAAAAGGTTCTACAAAAAAAATATTGTAAATTAAAGACAATCATGATCCCCAACTTCAGAGGGCTATATCTTAAAAGTTTGAGTTTTTAGGACTTAGTGCCCATTGACACTTTTGATCTACTCATCAAGGACTGTCATAATCCAAAGTTTCAAAGAGTTTGACCGAAACCCCTTTCCCATAAGGATTCTGCGGGGTCCTTTCAAAAATTAAAAACTTCAGACAAGATTAACAGTGAATACTTTTTTATTCCATTTTTACTTTCTTATACATATGTATTAGAGCTGGGCGTGGGCCATGAATTCTTCGACTCATGCCGGATCACAGCCGTGACCCGGCGTGAGCGTGAGCGATTTCAAATATTGGATTGTGAGTAACAATAAAACAATCGTGCGTGACCGCGCGTCAGTACATTTTTGTTGTGCGTGAGTCCGTGACTACGTATATTTTGAGAATGATACGTTTGGATTCATTTCACATATTTAATTGTTAATACGAAATGCTACAATTGACTACAATAAGAATTTCAAAGAAGAAGCACTGTAAAATACATAGCGTTGCCAACTTGAAATAAAGGCTGTAGCCGGGTAAGCATGCAAAATCGGCCTTTGCATGGATTTGGCTGATTATTTTTTTGAAAGTCACATTCTATGTAACATTCAACCTGACCAAATATTAGCTTCCAAAAATTTGTAGTTTTCGAAAAAAAAATTTTTTTTTGATTTTCAAAAAAAAATTTTTTTTTGATAATCCATCAATCGAATTTGATGGTGCTTGTGGTATATTATAGAGGTACTTATGACTCATCAGAGGTAA
Source organism: Sialis lutaria (assembly GCA_949319165.1). Lineage (NCBI taxonomy): Eukaryota > Metazoa > Arthropoda > Insecta > Megaloptera > Sialidae > Sialis > Sialis lutaria. The sequence goes on along the minus strand of OX439231.1, from coordinate 1,697,829 downwards.
TTTTATTATGGTTCTCTGTACATAGTAAACCAGAAAAAAAAATTAATAAAATTTAAAAAATTAAAAAACACTATGTTGTACTCGGGGGGCAATCACCATTTTTTTATAAAATATACTTTGTACGTACCCAAACAACATATCAAAATCCCTAACTGATATGAAGGGTATAACATACTCGTATAAATTCGCATATGGTCGTATTGGCGCGGCGCGCGCGTGACGCGGGTGGACTATATAGAATGCAAGTGTCTTAATACTTTTAAAACATCTCTAATTTGTTGCTAAACAACAGGGCTGAACTAGCCTGGAGAGATCCGGGGAATTTGGAGGGGCCCATGGCCTGACAAAGATAAAATATAGAGGCCGTAGCCGGGAATCTATGGGAACCGTCATTGAATCAATTATGCTAATTTTTTCTCATAGGTTGCTTTTTAAGAAACATAAAATCGCCCTTATTGTATTTGTGCTTCAAAATTTTTATGTTTACTAAGAACATTTTTATTTAAAAAAAAAATCCTATCTATAACTTATTATACAAGAAGAGTCGTTAGTTCGCAGCGGCAATGTGATTTATTGCTACTAAAGACGATTATAACATTACAAAAGCGATCTGAGGCGATTTTATGTTTCTAAAAAGCAAACTATGAGAAAAAATTAGCATAATTGATTTAATGGCGGTTCCCATAGATTCCCGGCTACGGCCTCTATATTTTATCTTTGTCAGGCCATGGGCCCCTTCAAATTCCCCGGATCTCTCCAGGCTAGTTCAGCCCTGTTGTTTAGCAACAAATTAGAGATGTTTTAAAAGTATTAAGACACTTGCACTCCATATAGTCCACCCGCGTCACGCGCGCGCCGCGCCAATACGACCATATGCGAATTTATACGAGTATGTTATACCCTTCATATCAGTTTGGGATTTTGATATGTTGTTTGGGTACGTACAAGGTATATTTTATAAAAAAATGGTGATTGCCCCCCGAGTACAACATAGTGTTTTTTAATTTTTTAAATTTTATTAATTTTTTTTTCTGGTTTACTATGTACAGAGGACCATAATAAAATTACTTCTGGTGAGTCATAAGTACCTCTATAATATACCACAAGCACCATCAAATTCGATTGATGGATTATCAAAAAAAAATTTTTTTTTGAAAATCAAAAAAAAAATTTTTTTCGAAAACTACAAATTTTTGGAAGCTAATATTTGGTCAGGTTGAATATTACATAGAATGTGACTTTCAAAAAAATAATCAGCCAAATCCATGCAAAGGCCGATTTTGCATGCTTACCCGGCTACAGCCTTTAAAATCCGTCTGTTAATAATCCTCCTAATTTTAAAATGTATTGATTTTTACTATTACATACTAAGTTTTATTTCCATTTTATCCATTTTATTGTTATTATTTGCAATAAAAATGCAGTTTAAAAGAAATAATACAAATATAAAGTATACACATATTATATTCAGGGTGGCCAGTTTCTGGAAAACCGGGAAAAGTCAGGGAATTTTGTTATACCGGGAAAAGTCAGGGAATTTGGTTGAAAGTCAGGGAAAAATGCAAATTCTGCAAAAATGTTAAAATTTCATGTATGAGACCTTTTTTTTTTTTTTAAGCTTTTTTATCTAAATTTTAATTATAAACAAACACAGGAACGGTAAAAATTCTCCTGGAAAACCGGGAAAAGTCAGGGAAATTTGTTCCAGAGAAATACTGGCCACCCTGTATATTGCACGAAAAAAAATTAATAAAAAAAATAATTAAAAATTTTATTTATTTCATATTATTGAAGGGCGTGAGATAAAAAGTACAATTCGTGAGCGTGCGTGATCGTGATTTTTATTTCTGAGACCGTGAGTGAGCGGGCGTGACTAAAAATTTTTTGCTCGTGAGCGTTCGTGATCGTGAGCAAAAATTACTCACGCGCCCAGCTCTACTACGTATATTTCATATACATAGGTATATTTACTGCCAGCATTACACTTTTATAAAGAAAACATTCTCAGCTATAAAATGATGGAAAATTTCAGAGTAAAATGGTTTTTGGCTAATATCTAGTAGGCTATGAAAATTTTGTATATTGTAAATGCACCATTGAACTGTCCCCTCTTAAGGTTGTTGTTCACTGAAAGTCGTGGCATCTAGCGAAATTTAGCATGAACTACAGGGTTTTGCTATGTCGATAAAAGAGAACAAATAGATCTGGCAACAATTTACAATATTAGACAAGATTACAATTTTTATTTTTAACAATATTATAATTACAATAGTAAATATTATTATTATTATAAATAAAAACATTAAATGTTAATCAATAATAAATTACTATTTACAACGCGCGTCAGTTGTCAATACCACGTTTTTCTATTTCGAAGAGTGCGCCGAATGTGCTTTTGCCATATCGTATATTTACGTCATGTTCGGAAATTTATCAAAGTTAAAAATTAATAATTACTTAAGGAGGTGGTAAATCATTCTAGAATTTTATATACACATTCTTTTATTACTAATTTTTAACATATTCGTTTTTGGTTAAAATCTGACGTTTAGTTTTAATACACGAATTAAACAAATATCAAATTCCATGTGGATCCCTATGCCTGCAATGTATAAGAGGTCAACTTTACACGTTTATAATTATTAAACGAAATGGTAAACTGATCTGAATTTTTTTTTACAAATGCGAACTAGCTTACTTAACACAATATTAAAATATTAACAAATTCTGTAGTGATCGATTTTAGTGAACAACAACCTTAAAGGTAACTTTTCTCTTATTTAACCGAATCTCTATCTCTTATAGTTTCCCAGATCCCCATGGTATTTAGACACCTTGTATAGTAGTGAACAATTTATTAATAAACTAAACATTAAGTTAGGTTACATTAAAAAAATATGATCAAAATAATTTTCAAATTGACAGGTTCATTTGCAAGAAGGTTATTAGAACTTGGACCACGGCCGGAAGTAGTACAACAAGCAAGAAAAATCCTACAAGCATGCGAAAAGAATCCAATTGATGAAAATAAATTAGAATATGATGAACACAATCCATTCACAATATGTGGTATTACGTACACACCTATATACAGAGGAACGCCTGAAGAGAAATGTCCATTATGTGAAACAAGTTATTTACCTACTTATGCAGGTAGACTTTGCAATATATGCTGCGTAGCTGAAATAGGAAAGAGATGTTCAGGGTTACATATATCTACCAAATTTAGTTAATTTGAATTTTTCTATGTAATGATGTTTGTTTCATATTTTATATTGTTATTTATAAGTTCTTTAAGTCAGTGGTCTCTAAAGTGGAGGTACACCAAGGTTGTCTTCAAAATACTGGGTACAACTATAATTAGTATCTTCACGAACAATAAGTTTGGAGATCACTGGTTTAAGTCATAAGTAAAGGTAAATAAACAGATTAAATTGTATTTTTTTAACTTATTTTTTCATTATCCAGGAAAAAATGATCAGATCTAATTAGATTCGAGCAGATCCAATTTTATATCCAATTAGATCTAATTAGATCCAATCAGATCTGAAAAAAACAAATTACGGATCTGCTGATCTGGTTGAATCTGGTTAGATCTGATGACATTTTTGATGAAAATGTTTTATATCAGATTTTATATCCAATTCCAATTCAGTCCAATATATGATGGACAACAAAAGTGCCGATATCTCCGACGTTTGAAGATACATTATTTTGAAATTCATGTCATTGTAGTCAGAATACTGCACTCTATTGAATTATGAAAGAAAAAATATTAATTTTTGAAAAAAGTTGAGGGGTGTTCATTATATCCTCCGAATACAAATTTTAGGGGGTACCATATTTATGCTATTTTATAGCTCTTGTAATACTAAACAAATTTTATTGTATTATAATTTTACACGTCACTATTCCAAGCGGTTTACGCGCTTTTTACAAATTAAAAATTTTGCCTGAGGGTAAATTGAGATTTCGAGGGTCGATTTCACCCATTAAACTTAAAACGGACACATAAAAAATAGGTGTCCTTAATTTTTACCAAGTTTCATTAAAATCCGAGAGTGACACCTAGGGATCTTTCCTTGTAAATTTATACAGCTTGCACGCTGTCATCATATCTGTGGTATTTACCTTAGAACATATACTACTAGAGCCAGCCTACCGCTTTATCTTTCGTTCCGCGTACTGATCAGAGCTGTGGAGTCGGTACAAAAATCTACGACTCCTTTATTTTTCTAACGTTCGACTTCGACTTCGACTCTTTACTGTACAAAAATTTTTTTGAAAAAAATTCCGTTTTCGGGCAAAATTTTTTTGAGTGAATTCCGTTGATTCTGGTTCCGGCCAGAATTGAAAATTTCAAATCATTGTAAGCATTGTAAGTACTTCAAAATTCAAAACGAACAAAAAATATTAAGTGTGTAAAGAAGTAAAAACCATTATTTAATTAAAGGAGTCGGAGTCGGTACCTTTTTACCGACTCCAACTCCGACTCTACAGCCCTGGTACTGATGCTGCGGAGCGAGAGAGAAAGGATGTAGCATTCTTACGCTTTCTCTCTCGCACGCTTGTTTTGTACGGCAAGGCTGGCTCTAGTAGTATATGCTCTAAGGTATTTACTAACCTTGGGTTTATATATTTCTTATTCTGTGATTTATCTACACTTACTTATGTTCTATGGTATAATCAGAATAACACACGTGGTTTTTATATGTGCATGTGAACTTATTTGACAATTAATTTTTCATAATGGGGAAAATTAAAATCAATAAACAAATAAAAAGTAAAAATGAATGGAAGAAAGTGTCTCCACAGAAAATTAAAAAGAACAAAACTGTAAAAGTAACAAAAGTAAACGACGAAATTAAGAATGACGAATTGATAGAAAACGTGCAAAGTGCAAATGATGTAAAAACACCAGGATTATTTGTTAAAAGACCAGTAGAAAACGAATATGTTTCTTTTGATAATGTAAAAGCCGCGACTGTGGCATTATTAAAACTACAAGAACAACAAAATGCTTCTAAAAAACTTCTTGAAAATGAAGAACCAATTTTTTTACAAATTACCTCCTTGAAAGTACCAAAATGCCCTAGACGAATCATGAGATTGTAAGTATTTTTTTTTAATGAGGTTGATATAAAATAAAGGCTAATACGGAGTGTACGGCCGCGGCAATACGCTACGAGTTCGGTATGTGAGACAGTAAAAAAAAGTATGCTGTGTGCTAGTAAATCGTCTACACGTTATTTCAGACTTGTACGACAATGGCATGCTTTTACACAATTTTAAAGCAGATAAAATGGCGTCTTCACGTCAACAACTGTCATTTTAAACCTGGCAATTTTAAAAAAGTTGTCAGTGAAGTTAATGATATTTATAATTAAGATAATTGTCAATTGAAGATAAATCTTCATACAACAATCATCTGCGTATAAATGAAGCCAGTTTTAGGTTCCTGTTGCAAAATGTGAGCTCTTTATTGTCTTTATATACAAAAAATATACCATTTTCGTTCTTCACAAACCGTACACGGATAATTACGTATCCTGTATGTGTCTATTCTCCTTATATCAAAGCCCTTATTACACATAGGACATTTATGAATTATTTAATTCAATTGCATTATCTTATAAATGCATAATAGTTTTAAAATTTTAAAATTCCAATTGTAGGCTATGAAGTTGGTTAAAAATAACATGAAAATAACATGTAAGGGTATCGTTCAAACGCTACTTTTTCCAAGCAATCTCTATGACTCGTGCTGTAATTTCAAGCTCATGCCGACTTAGGCAGCATGCCATCTGTTGCAGCATGCTACCTAATACTGTCCTGCTTTTTAATGTCTACACGTTATTATTTTATGCGAGTTCGCTGCTGCTGTGAACTCGGCCTAGTCGACTGGAAGCGTATTGACGCGGCCTACGGGTGGCCGCTGTCAGAATTGTCAAAAATCACGTGTATAGTTATTCAGAATAGAGTTGATGCACATGTGCGACTACATATAATAAACATTTTTTTAATAATATATACAAGTTAATTGTCCTTGGTTGGGTTAGGTTTGGGGCGAAATCGTGTTGTTTACTTAGGGTAGGTTATTTACTTGGTTAGGTATTATAATCATAAAGAAAACAATGAAAAATATATAACATATAAATAATGTGCATTCTAGTGTACGAACTCTATTCTGAATAACTATACACGTGATTTTTGACAATTCTGACAGCGGCCACCCGTACACTCCGTATTAACCAAAATAAATAACCGGTTAAAATGTAGAATATGCAGACATGACACCACAAATTTCCAAAAATCACAAATTGTTGTGTTAGAATAAGGAAAAATATAGGACTCATTCCTCACTACCTAGCGTTGTTACCATATCGCTCCATGAATCATCAGCGTATCATTCGGATTTTAAAATAGTTATCAATTGTTTTGATTGAATACAGGCTGATCGCGGGAACCGAGTGATCATTGCTAACTTTGTTATTATTGGAGCTAGAAGATCGGTTAAATGGACAAAGTATCAGTATTTTTTCCAGGATGAATATTGGCGGTGCAAAAAAAACAATTGAATGTCGAATTTAAGAGATATATTGAAACACAACTTTTTTTTAAATGGAACACCCTATATATTATTACTGAATTTTATAGCTGAGAATGTTTTCTTTATAAAAGTGTTATACATGTATGATGGTAAAATTGATAGAAAACAAGTTATAACAAGTATAAAATTAATAGAAAATATCAAAAAATAGTGTGCTATGAAGATTTAATAAAATGCAAAGAAATGATAAGAAAATTTAAAACAAATATTTCAAGTATTTGTGCCTTATTTCGCAGATTTTTAACGTTTTTGAGTATTATTCATAAAAAAATATAATTAATTATAATAAAATTTTTTTTCGTTATTAATTAAATTCAAAAACATTAAAAATTTGCGAACAAATGGCGAAAAACCGGAAACTATTGTTTTATGTATTTTAATCATTTGTTTGCATTTTATTAAGTCTTCATAGCACACTATATTTAGATATTTTCTATTAATTTTATACTTGTTATAACTTGTTTTCTATCAACTTTACCATCATACATGTATAACACTTTTATAAAGAGAACAATCTCAGCTATAAAATTCAGTAATAATATATAGGGTGTTCCATTTAAAAAAAAGTTGTATTTCAATATATCTCTTAAATTCGACATTCAATTGTTTTTTTGACACCGCCATTATTCATCCCTATTGAAATACTGATACTTTGTCCATTTAACCGATCTTCTAGCTCCAATAATAACAAAGTTAGCAATGATCACTCGGTTCCCGCGATCAGCCTGTATAGTTTTTTTTCAAGAAGACTTACGTGGAAGGGGAAGCATAGCGCTCAAAAATACAATCGCACATCTTGTTTACACGTTACCACTGACGAGATGCACGGTAAAAGATTTTGAGCGCAATTTGCATGGCCACCGCGGAGGGGGTGGAGGGGAAGTTACTCCATATAGTTTGACGTTACTTAGTACAGGGCAGGATAGGAAGTCGATTCTCCTTATATAGTCTTATTGGGTTTTTTCATAAGGTTACTAAACATACAAGGTTGTCTCATACGGTAGTTTCACGCTATTGGTTGACGGTTTGTGACGTAGCCAACCGTCAACTAATAGCGTGAAACTACATTTGTGGAATTTATTATGCGCGAAATTTAAATTTATTAATACAATTAACTAACGTAAATAAAATGTATCGTCATATATGACATAAAACTTATTAAAAAATCTGCAATGAGAATTATTATTGAAATAAAGAATAAAAATGTTTTATAATTATTTATTAACATATTTAAGTATTTAAAATCATAAAGTAGTTTCACGCTATTGGTTGACGGCTAGTAACGTTGCTATTTAATTTATACACAAAATTTTGACATTAGACGGCCGGTCATCACACGAACCCCCCCCCCCCCCCCCTCCGCTCATTCCCTTCGTCCAAATGCTTAGTTATGAGGCAACCTGCATAGTTAAATAACCTTGGTATGTACCCCTGGTACCAATCCCCTGGCAACCAACGCGGTCAAATTAGGTCGTAAAAGCCATATATGTAAATCAGAGTCGGGAAAAAGGATAAGTCTGTATGGCGTGGACATATTTTGTTGTCCCGTTCTTGTCAAGTCAAATGCATGTGCAATCAGTGTCAAACTGACATATTTGATTTAAAATGTTTTAACATTTTAAATCAAATCCTTCTATTATCGCTTAAATATGATTCTGCGCCTGCGCAATGGAATCCATTTGACTCGACCCTCTCACTTTAACTTATCCAGGCCCACTTATAGCGATTGGCAATATAGGAGTATTACATATATGCAGTGGCGGATTTAAGGGAATTGAGCTAGGTGGCAAACGTACCGAGGGACCCTTTTATTGAGTAAAAAATTTCACTTAAAGAATTTTTTGGTTGCACAAACTCAAAAATTGATTGATGTGAAAAAAACATTAATTCATTGAGAGCTACAAACTAAATATTTACGTTAATAATTTTTAGTTGTTTTTTGATTTCCTAATAAAAATTTTTATTGCTTCAACCAAACATTTTGATTTTTTTTTTTATTGTATAATTCGTTATCGACAATCTCACTTATAAATTTCGACTTGTACATTTAACAGTTTATACATACATAGATATAGTACATGTTAGGTTATCTCGTCTCGCCGTTTGTTGTGCAAATACTCGTATTTCGATTGTCAAATTGAAAAAATCATCAACAATACGGCAGACTGAGCTTTTATTTCTATTTTAGTTGAAATGAATCCTCATAGATGAAAACAGGTATGTCAATTGATGGTAATAAAACATTTCGCGACAACGCTGAATTAATGTACTCTGATTATGACATAACATATGGGTAAAAAAATGAAATTTCAACAACTCGAATAATTTTATTATTTTTATTTTAAAATTATTGGATGGATTCGAAAAAAATTTTCCACAGCAGAATCTGAACAGGCTCACATACAAGGGTTCTTATCTGGAGGGGGCCTTGAGAGCATTTTCAGACGGGGGCCCAGGCGGCAACTGCTCATTTGATGCCCGTTAAATCCGCCACTGCATATATGGTAAAAGCCGATAGCCGTAATAACCAGCTTATTTTGAGTTATATATTATATATGTATAATAAGTATAGAAAATACAGTTTAGCTGGAGAAGAGAGAAGGGGGTGAAAAAGAGACAGATAGTTAGAGATAGAGTGTGTTATAGAGAATTACAGAGTTAACGTGTGTAAGAGATTGAGTATAATAAAGTAATAATTAAGATAGTAGTTACTGTTTTATTTGAGTGAAAAAGAACCATAAACACGAGGTTTATGTGTTCTACATATACCATATTTTTGACAATTGTGACGTCATGCCTGCATATTCTTCAGTTTAGCCAAATAACTTATTAGTAAAACAGTTAACATTGTGACAAGCTGTATTCATGTGAGTCCAGTGACAGTTTAAGTTAAAATCAGACTCATTCAACATAGTCGATGCGGCAAAGAATTGCTGTCTCAGAAAACAACAAAATCTATGATAGCAATTCGCTTGCTCCACGTGAATACAACTCGTGCACTGCTGCTGGCGATCACATAATACTTAAAAATAATTTGTATTAATTTTTAATTTTTTAGTTTATTGCCGCACAGTTTAGTAACAGAATTAAGTGAAGTATGTTTGTTCGTAAAGGATTTAAAAAGAGGTCGTCGAGTGGACCACGATCCAACAATTATTCATTACGAAGATTACTTACGTTCTAAAGGAATAACTTGTATAAAGGGAGTTGTTCCTTTGCATCAAGTTAAAGTTGAATATGATCAATTTGAGTTAAAACGGCGTCTTCTTTCTCAGTATGATTACTTTTTAGCCGATTCGAAAATTGCTGGTCATTTATTTCATTTATTGGGAAAAACTTTTATTAAGAAACGTAGAAATCCTACCCCAGTTCGAATGGAGGTTGATAATTTAAAATCAGAAATAGATAAAGCTCTTAGAAAAGTACCGCTATATATTAATTCCAATGGTGACTCGCATCTAGTTCAAATTGGACATACACAACAAAAAATTAATCACATTTCAGAGAATATAATTGAAATTATACAATGTTTAGTTAAATCTTATCCTGGAGGATGGGATAATATCAAATGTTTACATTTAAAAACTGAAAGATCAAAAGCTGTACCACTTTATTTTACATTGAGTAAGTGTATTTTAATATTTATTTAAACTAACTTTTATTTTTTGAGGAAGTCATATTTTTTATATTTTTTTCTTACATTTTTTTTCAAGTATACATATTCATAAATATTAGGGTGGGCCAATTTTTTAACCTATGTGAAAGTACTATCAATTCTAAGAAAAAACGCCAATGGAACTATACCTCTACATTCAACTTTAGTTCGGCGCATTTTTGATTGAAATTTTTTAATTTGAGTACCTTGAATTCAAATAGGTTAAACTAGGAAAAAATTCCCACCAAGCTTAATTTTGGTGGAGACTTTTCTTATGATTTTTGGGCCATCGGTTTGTGTTTTTAGGGGGTTAAGGGGGGAAAATTCTATTTTTTGCAATTATCTCAAAAAGTATCAATTTTTTGAGGACAATGGTTATGAAGAAAATTGTAGCTTATAAAATTCTACACAAAAAAGATAAGTATACTTTTTTCGTATAATCAATACTTTTCAAGTATAAAGTTTGGAAACGAGGTTTTCATCCTTCAACCCCTTTTTTAAGGGTGTTGCACCACTTTTCGCCAGTCTGGGTTATTTTTTTCGAATTCTACGCCTAAAAATCTATAATAATTAACCATAAAATTGATTGCCCCTAAAAGTTCGGATTTTGGCACTTTTCACGGAACTGGACACTTAAAAAGTTTGTTTACTTAAAAAGTATTGATTATACGAAAAAAGTATAGTTATCTTTTTTATGTAGAATTTTATAAGCTACAATTTTCTTCAAAACTATTGTCCTCGAAAAGTTTATATTTTTTTAGATATTTGCAAAAAAATAGAATTTGCCCCCCTTTACCCCCTAAAAAAACCATTGGCCCAAACTAAGGGTACTTTTTAAGGTATGCTTAGAAAATCTAAAGAAAAGTCTCCACCAAAATTCAGCTTGATGGGAATTTTTTCCTAGTTCGACTTTTTTGAATTCAAGGGACTCAAATTAAAAATTTTCAATCAAAAATGCGCCGAACTAAAGTTGAATGTAGAGGTATAGTTCTATGAGATTTTTTTCTTAGAATTGAGAATACTTTCACATAGGGGGGTAGCCGAGGTCGGTTAAATTTTGTCAATACAATTCGGCCCACCCTAATAAATATGTATACAAAAAATTTAGTTTATATTCCGAAAATTGAATGAGTTACAGTCAATTTAGTGAGACGAGGTAGCGCAGCCGATTATGACATAACAAAAACATTAAACACGTTTATCTCGGAATGACATTTTTCGACCTGGTTGACGATTTCATATATATTTTTTTAATAATTTTTATAATTGTAGTAGCTATTGTTGCACGTAGCCAATTTTTGAAAGGGTGGCCAGTCTCTGGAAACCCGGGAAAAGTCAGGGAATTTTGCTATACAGGGAAAAGTCAGGGAATTTGGTTGGAAGTCGGGGAATTTTTATAAAAACGCAAAATCACACAAATTCTCGCAAATATTTAAAGAGTGACGTTTTTTTTTTTTTTTTGTTCAGGTTTTTTATCTAAATTTTTTAAATAAAAAACAGGGAAAAACGGTAAAAATTCTCCTGGAAAACCGGGAAAAGTCAAGGAAATTTGTTGCAGAGAAATACTGGTCACCCTGAATTACTATTTCTAAAACCACCCTAAAAAAATAGGTCTTAAAAATTAAAAAAAATTTCAAACAATCGCCATTTTGTGAAAAAATAAAATATAATAATACGGCTATCCCCCTTAATCGAAATATAAAATGCAATCATCTTATTTATTTAATCTACATAAGAAATATCTTCTAATTATTTTATATTATTTGAATTTTTGAATGGACTATTACTCCACTGCAATTAGACTGAAAAACATCAAAATGATAAAATCGGGCCTCTATGAACCGATTTTAATGAAACCTTTTGCATTTGGATTGTTTCGATGGGTAGGTCAAAGTTTATATTTTCAAACTTTACGCTAGGCCCTAAATATTTTTTTAGGGCCATTCCATTAAAGAGCCATCAATGAGATATATAGTGACCTCTCAGATTTTGTTTAAATTTTCATATGTGATGTAGGCAATCAACAGGTAAATACATTCATCAAAATTTTTGCGATCGGATACGCCGTTTGCCCGTTGTGAGTGACGAAAGTCGTCACGTGACGCTTATACGACCATTTTAAGTCCGCTTTACTGCTGCCTTGTAGTTACACAATTAATTCTGAAAAGTACATGATTGTATTACACAAGTGCTAAACTAATAATATGAGTCATTAGATCCCGGTATTAAGTATTTAGAGTGCCCCTTAGACCCCATAAACTGATAAAAATTTACTAAACTTTAGATCTGTAAATTTTCCAGGAAAAAAGTATTTTTTGGGGTTGTAATTTATATACGATAAAGTCCCAATATACTACAACATAATTCAACAGGAATCATCCCCCGCAGTATCCTTAGTTCTGAGTATAGTACAGTCAATCTGGCGTAAATAAAATGGTAACTGTGAATTTCGGGTAGGCTGTGATTTTCAAGAATTTGGGGGGAGGGGTATCGAAGGGTTATCAGAAATGAGTTAATAACTTATTATAATAATTTTAAACTTGAATTGAGTGGGGGTGTTATTATTTAGCCGCCATATTGAAAATCACAGCCTACCCGAAATTCACAGTTACCATTTTATTTACGCCAGATTGACTGTACTATACTCAGAACTAAGGATACTGCGGGGAATGATTCCTGTTGAATTATGTTGTAGTATATTGGGACTTTATCGTATATAAATTACAACCCCAAAAAATACTTTTTTCCTGGAAAATTTACAGATCTAAAGTTTAGTAAATTTTTATCAGTTTATGGGGTCTAAGGGGCACTCTAAATACTTAATACCGGGATCTAATGACTCATATTATTAGTTTAGCACTTGTGTAATACAATCATGTACTTTTCAGAATTAATTGTGTAACTACAAGGCAGCAGTAAAGCGGACTTAAAATGGTCGTATAAGCGTCACGTGACGACTTTCGTCACTCACAACGGGCAAACGGCGTATCCGATCGCAAAAATTTTGATGAATGTATTTACCTGTTGATTGCCTACATCACATATGAAAATTTAAACAAAATCTGAGAGGTCACTATATATCTCATTGATGGCTCTTTAATGGAATGGCCCTAAAAAAATATTTAGGGCCTAGCGTAAAGTTTGAAAATATAAACTTTGACCTACCTATCGAAACAATCCAAATGCAAAAGGTTTCATTAAAATCGGTTCATAGAGGCCCGATTTAGTGAAAATATCTAATTGCAGTGGACTATATGTTTATAAAATAAAAATAATACTTTATTTGTACATTTCAGAATCCAAGAACACTATAAAAGTTCCAAAAGTTAAATCAAATAAACCTAAAGCATGTGTTCCTGTAAAAGGAGAATTGAGCACTCTACTTAACAGAGAAGTTATCGTAAAACCAGGCGGTACTGTAATTGTTAAAAAAATTAAAAAACAGAAACGAGATTTTGAAGCTGATGATAAAATAATGAAAGTTGAACAGATGTAAGTAAACTATTGTGTATTTTATTAAATATCAATATTTATAAAAATATAGTTTTTAATATAAATATGATATTCATGAATATGTATTAGGGTGTTCCAAAAAAAGTCGATAATTTTTTTTTTTCGATTGCATGTGAAATTCTTGTTATATATGCTATAAAAAAAATTCTGTAAAAATTTGAGCCCTTAATATCAACTTGAAGAACTCCATCACCGAATTTGAAGATTTACCATTGATTTAACATGGAAAAATGATTTTTTAACGTTCATTTCTCCTGCAAACTATGTAGAACATTATTTTTCGGAAAAACCATGACTGATCCTTCTTCAGTATTAAATTCTGTAAAAAAAAGCTCTTAGGGTCCAGTCTCTAACGTCAACCCTCTCGTTTTTATTTGCGTTAAAAAATACAGATTTTTTGAAATTTAAAAACGAGAGGGTTGACGTTAGAGACTGGACCCTAAGAGCTTTTTTTTACAGAATTTAATACTGAAGAAGGATCAGTCATGGTTTTTCCGAAAAATAATGTTCTACATAGTTTGCAGGAGAAATGAACGTTAAAAAATCATTTTTCCATGTTAAATCAATGGTAAATCTTCAAATTCGGTGATGGAGTTCTTCAAGTTGATATTAAGGGCTCAAATTTTTACAGAATTTTTTTTATAGCATATATAACAAGAATTTCACATGCAATCGAAAAAAAAAAATTATCGACTTTTTTTGGAACACCCTAATATGTATACAAAAAATTGAGTTTCAAATCCAAAAATTGACGGAGTTACAGTCAATTTAGTGAGACGAGGTAGCACGGCCGGTAATGATATAACAAAAACATTAAACACGTTTATCTCGAAATGACATTTTTGGACCTGGTTGACACGATTCCTCAAAGACTAATGAACCGATTTCATATTTTTTAAAATAATTTTCGTAATTGTAGTAGCTATCATTGCACATAACTGATTTTTGAAAATTTTGACAATTACTATTTATAAAACCGCTCTAATAAAAAAATATGTCTTAAGGGGTTAGGTGTAGTCAGAGACATGAAAAAATGACAATTTTAAATAATTTTTTTTTGTCAGTCAATTATTTTATTTTATAAAAGTAAAAACATAGCATCATTAAATAAGGTTTCGACTTGACAGAAATTTTAGAAAAAAAAATTAATAATTTTAAAAGTAATGGCTGTTTGTGTTGATCCAGTTCCAACCGAAGGTCCTTGCGGTGACCATCACTTATCTTTGGAGATTCATCCAAATTCAATCGGACAAAAAAAATTAGTTTTATTAATAGTGCCTGATCGAAGCTTTTTTTTTCTTTCTTAAATTAACAAAATGGCAGCCTCAGGAAATTTTTTTCAAGATTTTCGGGAAAAAAACCAACAGTTAATTGTTTATAACAAATCGAAATTTAAAAAAAAAATAAAAATCCTTCGATCAGGCACTAGTTTTTTATGTTTTCAAAAAGCTGTATAAATTTCATTAAAATGTACCGAGCGGTTTTCGAGTTACAGTGGTCACCAGTTCAAAAAACATAGTTTTGAGAAAAACGCATTTTAAGTTTTACACTCAATTTACGTAAAGTAATATATGTATTATTTAATTACTTACACCGAGTCAATTATTCCTGGGCCATAAAATAGTTCTTCAGCCGTTATAACAGCTTCCAAAAATGCAAAAAACAAAAATTGATTTCTTGAAAATTCTGAGTACACCTAACCTCTTAAAAATGAAAAAAAAAATTTTTTTTTGTGAAAAAAAATATTAAAAAAAAAACTGGCTACGTGTAACGATAGCTACATTCATACAGGGTGATTCAGCACTGTCGTGCCAAACTTGAACAGTAGATTGAGAAAAATATTTTAAGCAAAAAACTTCCAATAAATATGTGTCCGGAAATTTATCCTTAGGGAACTACAGGCCTCCAAAGATTTTACTAAAAATGAGTTTTAATTTAATATCTAGAGAACCCTTTGTGCTAGAATTATGAAATTCATATTAGGAGGTTTATTTAAATGAACTTATTCTTACCTTTAATCATAGAATAAGAATATAAATTTATTTTTTGTAATTTCAAACATCCGTATTAAATTAAATTCTGCATGCTTCTTTTCCATTGATATTTCTCGAAAACGGTTTATCCTATGATAAACAAGCAAAGTATGTTTTTGTGTATTTTGTGTCATATAATCTTATAAAAGTACCAACTCAGGAAAAAAATTATGGAACAAACAATTACAAGATCAAAATCGATGGGCCCACTGGCCCCATACAGCCCTGGCCTAAAATATAATTGGTTAATATTAGAAATCGATAACAGATATTATTACGAAACCCAATTCTGAATTTCATAATTCTATCACAAAGGGTTCTCTAGATATTTAATTACTAATTTTTAGTAAAATTTGTGGAAGCCTGTAGTTTCCTAAGGAAAAATTTCCGGATACATGTTTATTGGAAGTTTTTTGCTTAAAATATTTTTCTCAATCTACTGTTCAAGTTTGGCACGACAGTGCTGAATCACCCTGTATAGATGTTGATAAAATTTTTATTTATTTTTTCTTATAACCCTTCTCGGAATTTCGAGTCGACTAATATCAATTATTCATCAATTGTTAATTTGAATATTAATATTATACATTTTTGGCCAATTTAAAAATGGAAAATAATATTTTTTTTTGCCGATCCCTGTTACAATATTTTATGTATCTATTGTAATTTTTTGAATGTAAATCTTTAAAGAAATCTTGTACTGTATTTACAGTTTTTAAAATTGCATATAAATTATATTATAAAATTCTAGACAAAAATTCAAAGAGGAAGAAGAACACGAACCAAAACATAAAAAGATAAAAAAATCTGTCGTTGATGATTCAGATGATGAAGAGATAGCTTCAGTTGAACAAATGTATTTAAAAGAATTAAATGCATTTCAAACGCAGAATGAAGGAAACACACTCAAAAATAATAAAAAACAGAAATATGTATCAAAAAATGCATTAAAAATTAAATCAAAGAAAGTAAAAAAATAGTTTGTTAACTACATTAATTGAATAAATATAAAACACTTTTACTTTTCTATTTTATTTATTTAAATTAATTGTTGTGTTCCCAGTTAAGGCTTTTTACGAAGTTTACAATAGGTTATCTCTGTAGTCAGATACTAAATTCAATATTTCGAAATTACAATATTTAACATTTTTTTAAAAGGAAATTACATATCATATTACACTTGTATTTTAAGCACAGGAAGAAAGGTTTACTTGAGCCAAGTAAACCTTGTTTTGTATATAACGAAAACAGTATTTTCTTAACCCTCAGAGTACACACCTATTTTTCCAACCTACTAGTACACTCTGGGTCAATTTGACCCTGCTTACTTTTTGATCGCCCATAATTCCGCAACTACGAAACCTTTTGACTTTCAAAGGTATACTTTGACTCATGGTAAATGAATTTATAAGTGTTACAAATACCTTTGAAGTATTCAACATACTTAAAAATACTCTGCCTTGTAAATGCACGGTGCTTCCTCGTGCTAAATTCATCAAAGGTAGTTAATTATTGAACAATTTAAATAAAAACCGATAAAGTATTCAGATGCACTGCCTGTCATAGGTTAACCATTTAACTTTCATACGATTTTAATAAAAAAAAATTAATTTGACATTTTTCTTAATACGCGCCTGGTTATTATGTCGTATATTTTGAATTTTTTGATAATTTCAATCAAAATCATTATTTTTCTGCTATACGAATGTCAAAATGACATTTAAAACATCAAAGTGTCATTTAATATGAAGTAAATAGCAGTTTTAAAAAAACAAATGACGATTTTCTTAAGTCAAATTGAGATAGATCTTTGTAAGGGAATATTTTACAACAAAAGTAGGTGACCTATATTATAGAGAATTGAATGCTCTACAAAAAAGGTTCTATAAAATTTTCACGTAACATGTGTCTTTCTTGAGATATCTTTAAAAAATAAATCTTTTTGGATGTCACCCCTCCCCCTTACACACAATTTTAATTATTTTGAAATGGGACCGTCCTCAAGCCAGACCAAACCAACCAACCAAGTTTCATCAATATCGGTTCAGTGGTTCATGAGTTAAGCGTGTGACAAGGATTGGGGGACAGACACACACACACACACACACACAGACACACAGATAGACAGACACGGAACAAAAAGTGTTTGTCTTGACCTGAAACGGATAGATCCGGTAAAATTTTTAAAATCGGAGAACAAATTTTTTTTCTCGTTTTAAAACGATAACAAAGCTTCTCGTATCTTCGATATTGCGAGGAAGCAAAAATCGCGAAAAATGTAAAATACCTGAGCGCTATTCACGATCAAAGTCGGTGTATGGGTCAAATTGACCCACAAGAGGCTCCGAGGGTTAAGATAAGAAATATATTCTTAAACCAACTATAGTATTCTTGGACAACGAAGTAAAGTAGTTGGATTAAGAGTATCTTTCTTATATTAAGAAAATATTGTTTTCGTTATATACAAAACAAGATTTTCTTGGTCCAATACAGTTTTTTTTGTGTGTGGTAAAATGATGAGTCGGTGATTCCCATCAATGGATATTTGGATTGTCGTGGATATAAGTTTTATATATTTAACATTTAATAGCTATAATTTAAAAAAACACCGACTAAATTTCTTTATATAAATTTTTTGTTATGAATGAAAGTTAAATTCTGTATGCTTTCTTTTCCATCGATATTTCTCGAAAACAATTTATCCTATGACAAATAAGAAAAGTATGTTTTTGCATATTTTGTGTCATATAACCTTAAATAAGTGCCTAACTTTATAAAAAAATTAAAGAACTAAAAATATTAAATAAAAATAGATGGGCCCACTACATACAACCCTGGTCTAAATTATAATAACTTAATACGAGAAATCAATAACACTTATTTTTACTAAAAACAATACCAAATTTCATAATTTTATTATTTATTCTCTAGATATTTAATAAAAACTCATTTAGAGCAAAATTTTTGGAGGGCTGTAGTTCCCGCACGAAAAATTTCCGGACATGTTCATTAAAAGTTTTTTACTTAAAATATTTTCCTTAATCTACAGTTTAAGTCTGGCACGACAGTAATGAATCAGCCTGTAAGTATATAAATCTTCTGAATGCTTAATTATGCTTTTAAATGTCAATGCAGTAAGATGAGGAAGCAGCAACAAATGTTTAAACGCAAATTACTCGATAAATGGTCATACAGTAAAAAAAATGAAGAGAGAAGTCATTTATAAAAATTATTTATTAAATTTGTTAAAAAAATGTACCACAACTCATGGAGGCTCTCAAAATTGTTATACAGGTTATACATTTTCGTAATTTTTTTCGGCACATTATCAAAAAAAAATAGGTTATTCTGAAGAACAATAATATTTTCAACAAATGATGAGAAAACAAATACGCTTAAGTGGGAAATCTTGACTGATCATTTAATGCTCTCAGCAGGGCCGGATTTAAAAATTTGCCGCCCATAGGCAGTTGCGAATATTTGCCGCCCTTTTCGATTGAAAAGTGTATTTTTTTTAATGTATTTTATCAATCAAAATCTGAAGACCTTTTTTTTTAGCTTTTTTAGTGAAAAAATGTTACCAATTATTCTGAAGAGCTTTTTTTTTAGCTCTTTTAGTTAGAAAATGCTCTTAATAATTCTGAAGACCTTTTTTTTTAGCTCTTCCAGGTAGGATTTATGTCTATTTTTTTCCATACCAAAATTTGCCGCTATAGGCAGCTGCCTACATTGCCTGCATGGTAAATCCAGGCCTGGCTCTCAGAGCAATATGGGCATGTTTGATCGTTCGGGGTTCAAACAAAAAAAATATTTTTTTTGCATGTCCTGTAGAGCCTCTCAAAATTAATATAATTTTTTAATTTTTTTTCTGGCGTTTCATCTTAAAAAAGGAGGTTGTCCTAATTGATAATAAAATTTTCAATAAATGATTCAAAAACAAGAACGTTCAAGCTTCAGAACAGTTTTTTTAAAAACCATTGTTCGCGGAGATCCAGCTATTTAAAAATACCCAAAAATATTGATAATTAGTAGTGGTCCGTTAATTTTGCATTTTAATGTAGTATTTTTACTTGCACTTGGGAAACAAATTGTGATTGTTCGAATGGCATGACAATTTGCCCACAAAATAAAAAAGTGGTCTGAACTTAACATGTGACTAGGCTACCCTTATGGATTTTGAGCCGCTGAATCCGAATCCAGCTTCAGAATTTCCCCTAGACTTCACAATTTTCCCTTAGCTTAGGGAAAAGTGTGAAATTTTTAGAAGTTTCAGGCTCCGTAATATTTATCTAAAAAATGTATCGGAAAAGTTAATACATCACTGTGGTTTCTACGTATTTCGAGTCGCTAAGTTCGAATCCAACAATATAATTTTTCTACCGTACGTCAGAATTCCCCTAACCTATGGAAACAAGTTGAAAACTGACCAAAACATAAGATTTTACGAAGGCTTTATATTTGTACGGAAAAGCTGATATCTTTCCGTGTTTTCAGTTGCTGAGTTTATACCTGATGTTAGAATTTTTCTACAGTACCTCGGAATTCCCTGGGGGAAAAGTGAGAAAATCTGTAGGTTTTACGGTTTTATTTTAAAACTATATTATACATATTAATAAAGACATTAATTTTTCTGTCCAAAAAAAGTTAATCAGTTTTTCACTTGTTCCTCTAGACTCTAGGCTCTAGGCCAGCGATACTCAACCTTTTTTTCCTCCGGGCCGCATACCGATTTTTTCTATTTCAGGTGGGCAAAAAACTTACTTTTTTTTCTTTGCCACCTAAAATTTTCCACCCCCTATAATGACATAAAATTTTGCTGTTGTTGCAAAGACTTCTTTAAGAAAGCTAATTTTTCACATCTTAAAGGCCCAGGAGGATTGGATTGGATTGGATTGGATTAGGTTGTGATTGATGATGAGGGTTAGATGCCTCTAACACTGCAGCCTTTGGCTTATTGTGTTCTTCATCAATTCACTCATTCAGTGAAAAGGTTTGCCGTTCTTATCAGGTTTAACATCCTTTCCACCAAGTTTTCTCTTGTTAGAGCTTCTCGATAGTTGTCTCCTGCTAGGAGTGTATGTCTCCATTGAGCAAGAGCTTCACAGTCGAATATAATATGGGAGGCTGTTTCGTCCTCTTCATTACACAGTCTGCAGATGGGTTCTTCATCATAGATTCCCATTGTTTGCATGTGTTTCCGTAGGTTACAGTGACCGGTTATCATTCCTGTCACTAGCCTAATTTGTTGTCTACTTAGTTGTAGTATTTCATCCGTTAATTTTCTGGATGGTTTATTTAGCATAGTTTTGCTGTGTTTTTGGCCTTCTACATTATTCCAGTGGTTTTGATGTTGTATTTTTGTCCAATCAGCTAGCCAGCTGCGAATAGTGTTTTTGGTAATTCCAAATACTGGTTCAGGGCCTGTAAATGTTGTTCTTGAGCCCCTTTTTGCCAGAGCATCAGCTTTTTCATTGCCTGCTATCCCTCTATGTCCTGGCAGCATATTTCCAAAAGCCCGTCCAGTACAGAGCAACGGACGAAAATTGTGCTCTGTAAAGCACTGGAGTTTGGAAATCGTTTCATTGATATTTACACTCCAAACTCCAGTCGAGTACAGAGCATACTCAGACTGACAATGAGGCTAATGTTAGATGCGTTACAACACTCAAATATGTTTTATTATTAATTGTATTCTTTACAGATACAATTGATAGGTTTTTATATTAATAGTTTTTTTTTATGAAAGCTAATATTGAATAATTAGGTCAGGCATGTATTAAAAAAAATCAATTGGTACTTTTCAATAAAATTTTTACAAATGTAATGGATTACTTTTTGCTTTAATTATATAATAATTTTAAATTTTACATAGGTACATACCTACTTAATAATATAAATACTGATTAAATTTTAAACAGTACAGTTTTTAGAATCCAGGCAAATTAATTAATTTACTTTTTAATGTTTGTGTCTAACAATGTAAGTTCGTTTATTTGTTTGTATATTAAATACGACTATAATATTGTTTATATATTTTATTTCCATCAATTATAATAATAACATAATTTTACTGATTAAATATCCCTACATTTTAAATTTAAACAAATAAGTAGGTATAATCTACTGATTTTATTTACGTAAGTATTTTGAACCAATAATTAATTTTAAAATTTTCATTGAAGAACGTTTGTTGCAATTTTTCTGTAACATATTTTTTATATGTAACAGCATTAGTTTTGTTAGTGATCTCTATATGACAACAGTACGTACAGTACGAAATAATTATTGTATCTTTACAATTTATTATATTAATAAGTTACAACGAATATTTATTTTAAATAATACCTCAATAATTTTAAATTTAAAAAGATTTTTTTTCTGTTTTCGTCGGAGGCGCAGTAACCTCTAGCTACATCACTGATTACACGTTATTGTATAAAACTAGAATTATTAATATAGTGATTGCATATGTAATTTACTTACAACACTTACAGGTAAATTCAAAACTAAGGGATCACTAATAATATTTTTAGATATTGTTGAATATCTTCGCAAAAAATGGTAGTAAAAGACTTTAAAAACAAAACTGTTTTAAAGCTTGAATGTTCTAGTTTCTGAATCATTTGTTGAAAATTTTATTATCTTTCAGGATAATCTCTTTTTTAAGATGAAACGCCGAAAGAAATTTCAAAAATTTATAATAATTTTGAGAGGCTCTACAGGACTTGACAATTTTTTTTCGTCAAATCAAATAAATGATTATTATTAATTGTAAAATGTAGATCAGACCTTTTTGTTCAATTTACCTACTTTTTTTTCTATTGTTGTATGGACATTTCTGACCAAGTTATTTACAATCAAAAAAAAATCACATTTTTGACATTTAAACTAGAGAACGAACAATCGTAAAAAAAATTAATTACGAATTTGGAAACCTGGAAGTTTTTTCTTAAATGCTCTTTTAGTTGTTCATTTGATAAAAAAATTAATTGTGTAAAATTCATTTGAAGAAGAAATAATCCGTTTCATTTGTATAAATTTTATTGAAAAGTACCAATTGATTTTTTAATACGTGCCTGACCTAATTATTCAATATTAGATTTCATAAAGAAACTATTAATATAAAAACCCATCAATTGTATCTGTAAAGAATACAATTACATATTAATAAAACAGATTTGAATGTTGTAACGCATCTAACATTAGCCTCAGTCTGAGTATGCTCTGTACTCGACTGGAGTTTGGAGTGCAAATATCAATGAAACGATTTCCAAACTCCAGTGCTTTACAGAGCACAATTTTCGTCCGTTGCTCTGTACTGGACGGGCTTTTGGAAATATGCGTCCTGGCACCCACATAACGGTTACCCTATTGTGGTTTGCCAGGTTAGTGAGGTTTTGTAGGCAGTCCCAGACCAGTTTCGAGTTGAACTGATAACTAGCCAAGGCTTTCAGTGCAGCTTGACTATCTGTCAGAACAAGGATATCTTTACCTTGATAGTTCCTGTGTATATTCTCCTGCATGCAAACATCTATTGCATGAGTTTCTGCTTGGAATATTGTGGCATATTTCCCCAGAGATGCATATGCATTAAACTGTGGGGACTCCCCATATATTCCAGCACCGGTGCCGCTGTCAGTTTTGGATCCATCTGTATACCATACAAGTTTGCCTTCCTGACTGCGTCTTTGTACTAGCCCCTCATTCCAGTCTAGCTGGATGTTAAAGGGTTTGTTAAAGTTGTGCCTTATTGGCATTACATCACTTCTCATTTCTAATAATGGGTCTGTGATGGATTCAGTTATCCTGGTATGTCCAGGGTTGGTAGTGGTTTGCCAATTCCCGTTGATTTCCAGCCTGTACGCCGCCATCCTCGCCTCTCCTTTGATAATAATATCTAGAGGAGGCAGGCTTAGCAGGGTTTCCATAGCTGCAGTTGGGGTGGTTCTCATCGCTCCCGTGATGCAGACGCAGGCAAGTCTCTGGATTTTAGATAGCTCCAGTTTGGCTTGTCTTTGTTCAACTTTCGGCCACCATACCAGCGATCCATAGGCAATCATGGGTCTCACCACTGCTGTGTATAGCCAGTATACCATGCTTGGTTTAAGTCCCCAGGATTTACCCAGTGCTCGCTTTGTTGCCATAAGAATTGTGATTTCCAGGTTAGTTTTGAATCTAGGATTATACCTAGATATTTAGCCTCCTGACTCACTTGTAATTGTTCATTGAAGAAATTTGGCAGTCTGAGCCCGTCCAATTTTCTTCGTCTTGTGAATGGTACCAGTGCCGTTTTTTGTGGATTTACGCTTAGGTTCTCCTTGGCACACCATGTTTCCACAACTTCAAGAGCTTTTTGCATGAGCCTTGAGACTGTGTCGTCAAACTTTCCCTGGATTAGTATTACTAAATCATCAGCATACCCCTGGGTGTAGTAGCCTTGTTCATTTAGTTTGACTAGGAGTTCATCTACCACTAGGTTCCACAGTAGAGGTGATAGTACCCCCCCTTGCGGACATCCTTTGGCAGCTACTATCTCCATCGTCTCACCAGATAGAGTTGATTGTATTTTTCTGTCGTGTAACATCTTACTGATCCACCTACATATGGTGTCTTCTATTCCACGATTTCTCACTGCGGCTATCATTGACTCGAAGGAGGTGTGATCAAAAGCTCCTTCGATGTCTATAAATGCCGCTAGTGCAATTTCCTGTTGGTTGATTGCACTTTCAATTTTTTTCACTAGTTGGTGAAGTGCTGTTTCACATGCTTTCCCCACTTGATAAGCATGTTGGTGGGGATGGAAAAGGCTTCCTTTCGGTAAGCTTTCCCTTATGTGTCTTCCTATCAGTTTTTCCATCACTTTTAGCATAAAAGATGTTAAAGTGATGGGTCTATAAGCCTTCGCCCAGGAGGAAAAACGTCATTAAATGATTTGTGTTTCGCGTTATAATGACGAAAAATGTTATATTTTTTTGATATAACATGATCACGACAAATCAAACAAGTTACCGAATCCTGTTTGTTTGGCACAACAAAATATTCTTCTTCCCACTTGTCTTGAAACATTCTATTTTCTTCAGTTAATTTTCGTTTGCATTTTGAAAACTCTCTGCCATCGTGGGTATAAATAATTTGTAGTAATTTACGTTAAAAACAGTCACAATATCGATATATCCACTTTCTGGCACTTGAAATTATATGTTACAATAAACAAAACAGTTTGAAAAACTAGAAAAACAATTGTTGACAACAATTAAGAATAAAAAAGTGGGTGGGGATACTTATGCATTATACCTAAATACCTACTTCTTTTCGTGACATCTAGCGAGCAAATGGAAAAGTAAAAACATGTTTTACTATAATACAAATCTGTATTATATACACATCTACATGAATCAACGATATGGAAACCTAACTTCAAAAAACAAAAAAAAGTATCTGATGACTGATTACTTCGGGCCGCACATAAAAGCTGGCCGGGCCGCATGCGGCTCGCGGGCCGCAGGTTGAGTATCGCTGCTCTAGGCTAAGGGAATTCTGAGGTACTATAAAAAAATTCTAACAGGTATAAACTCAGCATCTCAATGTGCAGAGGTAGGAGGTCCAATAACACTCCCAATGTTGTAACCGGGATCGTTCGCAATGTCCCCGTGATCCTTCTGCACGCAAGTCTTTGTATGTGATTGAGTTTGTTAATCACCACATTCAGCGATATTCTTCACCAGATCAGTTTCACTACTGCAGTGAATAGCCATTGCATCATCTTTGGATTTAATCCCTATATTCTTTTTGCTGTTCACAATAAGGCACAAGATTTTCTGCTGACCACTTCTATCTGCTTTTCCCAGCTCAATTTAACGTCTAGGATCAATCCCAAATATTTCACTGAGTCAGAAGGTTTCGGTTCTTTGCTATAGGTCATAGAGGATTGGAGTAGGCTGAGGATTAGCCGAATAGTACATATGATATTTTTTACGTTAATGTCATGTTTAATCATTAATTCCTATAATATTTTTTCTCCGAGCGCTACTTTAGATGAAAAATGAAAAAAAACGAATAAAATTCACTCCGGGGGTAGTTTTTCACGTGAAAGGAGATGTTTCATACACGATTTAGGTGGGAACTTTTCGGGCTCTTATTCCAAACCCTTCTGAGAGTACACGGACAAAATATTAAAACTTTATGATTTTTTTCTTCTAAAATATTAAATTTACTTGGACTAAAGGAACTCGCACATTCCTTATGGGAACTGGCTTTCCGTGAAAATCGCTAAATTTTTGGTATGTTGTAGTTTATGTGATGCTGATCAAAAGCTATCACAGGCACAACCTCGAAAAATGAGCCATTTCGGCGATAAAAATTTTTCATGATAAAAAAATGAAAATTTTTTATCTTGTTTTATTCGAGTTTTTATTGTTTTAATGCTTTTTTGGCTATTCTAGTTTTTCACTAATGCTATTTCAGAGTTTAGTTGTTATTAATGATTTTACAATGATGAAAAATGTAATTATTAATTTTTTACTAAAATGTGTAAACAACAAAATTGATATACCCCCTGAAAAAATAAGATTTATATTTTGTTTCATTTAAGTTTGCAGTGGTTGCTGATCAAATCACATAACAACCACTGCAAACTTAAATGAAATAATATAGATTTGGATGACAAAAAAATAAATGCTGTTCAAATCATCAATTATTTTAACTAAATAATAAAAATAAATTCCACTAAGGTATTTATGTAAACTATAGTAATGATTATTATAAATGTGAGTTATTTATAACTTTAAAAATGTTAAACGATCTAAAACTTAAATAAAACTTTAATTTCAATTTTTCATCTTCAAAAATTTTTATCGCCGAAACGGCTCATTTTTCGATGTTGTGCCTGTGAGAGCTTTTGATCAGTATCACATAAACTACAACAACATACCAAAAATTTAGCGAATTTCACGGAAAGCCAGTTGCCATAAGGAATGTGCGGAATCCTTTACAATTTTTGCGTTAAAATGGCAACGATTATTTATTTTTTCATATCACATGCATAGAAACAACTAGTTTTGAACCCAGTTTTGACAGTAGAAACAAGACAATTTCAGACCAATGCGATTGTACCGAGCAGAAACAAATAAACAACGTTGTTTCTGCCCTAGGGCAGAAACAACGTTATTCCTGACTAGCAAATTCATTAATTTTAAATCTGTCAGAATCGAATTTGTAATAAACAAAAGCGAATCTTATTTCTGAATAATTCTATTATTAAAATAGTATAAGATATTACTGGCTATTTGTCTGAAATAGTCTTACTTCGACTGGCTACAGAAATCAAAACTCGTTGTTTCAATGCATGTGATATGAAAAATAGCGTGTGTGGCATGGGATGAAACAAAGACGATTTCTGACCAGTGCGATGACAGCCCTCGCTTCGCTCGGGCAGTCAACTCTCGCCCTAGTCAGAAATCGTCTTGTTTCAACCCTTGCTACACAATATACTATTATTTATTATGTTTTTCAAGGAAAATTAAAATATATTTTTTGCTAATTTTCTCAAATATTATTAATTAAAACTTAATTATGAAAAAAATTATTTTTGATCAAAGTTTATTTATATACTTTTTTGATATTTCGAACAAAAAAAATTACGTCTGATGGCTGTAAAAAAACATCAAAATCGGTGCTGTTTTTGAGGATTCCGAAGTAAAAACGTTCATTGACGCGATTATACTCGCATTAGAAAGTTTAAAAAACAATGTCTGTTTATTGTTAAATAACAGTTGGTATATTTTTGTACATATAAAATATGATGTACCTGTATATTGTTATTTGTTTCTTAATAGAAATATTATTATAGTGTTGTAGTGTAGGTACATACAAATATTTTTCTACAATTCATACATTCTTTTTAAAATATTGTTTGTTTTGTTTCTACAATTCTATATTGTCTATCAAACGTCCCTAGTGAAAAGATCTCATTGAGCTTATACAAAGTTGGGAGTCTATCAGAATGTGATGTGTATTTGTCCATGCAAATACTCATAAATACTTATAAGTATTTATGAGTATCCAGAATTATTAAACCTATGAGAATCTATCAGACTTTATAAGAGTCAAATTTATTGATAAAATTTTGTGGTGTTGCTGATAAAGTTGCTGTTTTCTTATGAGTAATCCTTCAAAAATGCATAGTTTATGAGAATTTATGAGACACAATATTTTATCAGAATGTACGAGCAAGTACAGTACTTACCTTATATGTATGTACCAATATATTATGTGTTGTGATTAAATTGTACCTATACAACATAATGTGATTTACAAATTTATATTCAATTAGGTCAGGGACGGGATAGGAAAAAAGTACAATTTTTCATTTTTTTAAATAATTGTATAAAAATTAAAAAATTAACATATGGTATAATAGTTGTTAATCCAGAAATTTATATTAAATAATAAGACCAGGTCCGTATTTAGTCAAATTTACAATTAATTATATCTAATAAAATTGTATAACACTGAAAAAATTAATACATGTTTGTCTTGATAGTGGTGTAAGTAATTAATCAAAAAAATTCATTTTAATAACTAGACCAGGTCCGTATTTAGTCAAATTTACAATTAATATTATCTAATAAAATTGTATAACAATGAAAAAGTTAACACATGTCTGTCTTGATATTGGTGTAATTAATCAAAATATTCATTTTAATAACTAGACCAGGTCCGTATTTAGTCAAATTTACAATTAATATTATCTAATAAAATTGTATAACAATGAAAAAGTTAACACATGTTTGTCTTGATATTGGTGTAATTAATCAAAATATTTATTTTAATAACTAGACCAGGTCCGTATTTAGTCAAATTTACAATTAATATTATCTAATAAAATTGTATAACAATGAAAAAGTTAACACATGTTTGTCTTGATATTGGTGTAATTAAACAAGAAATTACAATTGAATAATTTAACCAGGCTCGTATAAAATTTACAATTGATAATTTTTAATAAAAATATAGATTATTTAGAATTGTGAACATTTAATTATTAAATATCTAATATTTTTTGTATAGTTAACCAATTTTGGGTAACTAAGTTGGTCTGAAATAATGATTTTTTCTATAACTCATGATAAAAATAGTAATATAAATTACTCAGTGGTGTAGTAACTGAGTTTTGGGGACGACATGTTTGTACAATAAAATTCAGGGTTAAGTTAATTTTATTATAATTTTTACTTTTGGCTGTACTGAAAATTTTGAAATAATATCTTAACTAGGTATCTGATTCTAATCATTCCACAGGCACAGTTTTGTTCACTTTATGATCTGATGCTGAAAAAAAAAGAATTTTGTCAACGATAATTTATGTCAAGATTATATGAAAAAACATTATATTTTTTAATAATTAACACACAAGTTAATAAAAACAAAAATCACTATTCTATACTGACTTATAAAATAAAATTAAATTAAAAATGAAACCTCAATACACATTTTTTGACTTACCTTCTGTGAAAACACACAATATCACACTATAATATAAACGTGCAATATATATATATATGTCCGGACGAAATGTTTTTTTTATAGACTCAGCTTCTACCGAGCCGATTTTGATAATTTTTTTTTCGTCATGTAGTTCAACTCTTTTTCCAGTCAATAGGCTAGATTTCATTTCTTAGCTATGAAAGGTCTCTGAGCTGTGATTTTTTTTCGAAAAAGTGCATCGAATTTTAATGAAAAAACGATGAGTCATTTATTATAATGAAGAAAACACATGGATTTTTATTGACATTTTAATAAAAAACACACTGATAAATTACTTGATTAATTTTAAAATGTCAGATTTGTGAATGAGTTATAATTTCTACGTAAAATAGATTTTGATTGAAATTGTTAAACGAAGAAATCATTAACAGCTGTTTTTTATCTTAAATAAGTCAGGAGCGTGTACAGAAATGTAAATTTGTACATTTTGATTAAATTGCTTATAAATTAAAATTTTACCAAAACCACATACGAGGGTCGCAGACCCGAGTAAATGTGTGTATAAAAATGGCGTGAATGGGGGTTGGGGCGCGAAGCGCCCAGGGGCACAGCCCCTAGTAAAATATATATAATACTTCAAATTGTTTATCTACTTGTTATTTTAAATTATTTTCTTCGTTCATTGGGTTATTGAGTTAAAATTGAAACAATTTTTTTATTATATTCACATTAACTTGTATTTTATGTAGTTTCAATAGTTGTATTAACGCCTTAACGGTGCAAACATAAGTATATAAAACACATCCAGTCAAGCTTCTGTTGCACTACATACAATGTATAGGGGAGCGGGGGTTGGAAGTGCCGAGGGTACCTAAGTGTGCCGATGAGAATATCTTGAAGACAAAAAGAGACACTAGCATTCTTATTATTTCTTATATTGCGTCGAAAAACATTCGTGCATGTTATATATTAGACATTAGTCCGGGAGCCGGGAGTCGGTAACAGAAAACTGCACTTATTTGGATTTTCAAATTTTGCATGTAACTCAATAGTGTATAGTCATAGGTACAACACTAGGGGCTGTGCCCCTGGGCGCTTCGCGCCCCAACCCCCTTTGACGCCATATTTTTTACAAAAATTTACTCGGGTCTGCGACCCTCGTATGTGTATATATCATACTCGTTCCACTATTTTTTGATAGTTAATTTTTTCATTTGGCAGAGATATCAATATTACAATTTTCAGTAATTTTACATGTACAAATTACCTAATCACAAATTTACTCGGGTCTCAGCCTTCGGCTGCGACCCTCGTATGTGTATAATATAATAATTTTCCAATCTTTTTGCTGATACACATTTTATTTCTTAAATTGGCGGTGATAATCACATATCAATATTACAATTTTCAATAATATTACATAAACCTAAAATGTACTGTTATTTATTAAATGGTTAACTTTTTATTTTTATATATTCCTGAAGTTTTTAATTTTTGTTCAATTTTAATCAAAATTAATTTGTCTACGTCACTTTAAAAAAATAGTAATTTTAATTATTTTCATGCGCGCCCCTGACTTAATTATAATAAAAAAAAAGATTAATACATATATCAATCAACTTTCAGAAAAATAATAATTAATAAATAATTTTTTTGGGGCGCTACTGATCTATATTATAATTTTCATATTTTATTGAAATTTCTAATTTTTGAACAATTAAAAATTTTTTTTGAGACGCTACTGACTTATTTATTTTTAAATGTGAACTTTTGGATAAATTGCATCAATCACCTACAACAAAACTATTTAAAATTATATTTATATACAATTTCATTAAAAAAACACAAATTTAAAATTATTTTAAACGCCGTCCCTGATTTAAATGAAACATGTATAAATTACCCAACCTAAAATATACTGTTATTTATTAAATAATTTTAAAAACATAGCACTTTTAAAAAATAACAAATTTAACTATTTTCATGCAACGCCCCTGACTAAATTATAATTAAAAAAAAAATTAATATATCAATCTCAAAACTTTCAAAAAAATAATAATTCATAAACAATTTTTTTAGGCGCTACTGATCTATGTATATTATAATTTTCATATTTTTATGAAATTTATATTTTTGAACTATAAAAAATGTTTTTTTTAAGTTATTACAAACGTTACGAAATGTGACAGTTCCCAAAAATTTCATATATTTAAAACGACACCAGCCCCTGACTTAATTATTATTTTTAAATGTGAAATTTTGAATAAATTACATCAACAAAACTATTAAAAATTATATTTTTATACAATTTCATTAAAAAAACACAAATTTAAAAATATTTGAAACACCATCCCTGATTTAAATGAATAATTTCAACAATTAAAAAAAAATTCAACAATTTCACTCAAAATAATTTTTTTACAAACATAAAAAATATGTCACATGTAAAAAACCACGTAATTTTGGAACTATCAAATTTAACGTCATCAAAAATTTTCTCACTCCTAATAGAAAAGGATAGAAAACCTTCTAGAACATTCCCTGTCATCTGTTATCTGTCAAATTTAAACTAATTAGAAAAAAAGATTTTAAATATTTTTTAATTCGCCGCTCCTGACATTATACTTTTTAATATTATCTATAGATAATTATACTAATTACATGAAATTACCAATCAATTTTGGTTAAAATTTAATTTATAAGCAATTTAATCAAAATGTACAAAATAACATTTCTTTCCACGCTCCTGACGTATATAAGATAAAAAACAGCTGTTTATAATTTCTTCGTTTAACAATTTCAATCAAAATCAATTTTATGTAGAAATTATAATTGATTCACAAATCTAACATTTTAAAATTAATCATGTAATTTATCAGTGTGTTTTTTATGAAAATGTCAATAAAAATCCATGTGTTTTCTTCATTATAAATGTCATATTTTGACAGATATAAACAAAATACAACAGTGATATCTTGTAATTTAGTAAATTATCGTAAAAATAGCATTTTTCAAACGACCATCACACTGTCTGAAAAACAAAAGCCGACACTCGAACCAGCTAATTCATCGTTTTTTCAGTAAAATTTCGATGTACTTTTTCGGAAAAAAATCACAACTCAGAGACCTTTCATAGCTAAGAAATGAAATCTAGCCTATTGACTGGAAAAAGAGTGAAGCTACATGACAAAACAAAAATTATCAAAATCGGCCTGGTGAATCCAGAGTCTATAAAGCTATAGTTTCGAGGAGACATACAAATATATCACACTATAATATAAACGTGCAATATATATATATATACTAGGGGCTGTGCCCCTGGGCGCTTCGCGCCCCAACCCCCTTTGACGCCATATTTTTTAGACAAATTTACTCGGGTCTGCGACCCTCGTATATGTATATATCATACTCGTTCCACTATTTTTTGATAGTTAATTTTTTCATTTGGCGGAGATAATCAATATTACAATTTTCAGTAATTTTACATGTACAAATTACCTAATCACAAATTTACTCAGGTCTCAGCCTTCGGCTGCGACCCTCGTATGTGTATAATATAATAATTTTCCAATCTTTTTGCTGATACTCATTTTATTTCTTAAATTGGCGGTGATAATCACATATCAATATTACAATTTTCAATAATATTACATGTATAAATTACCCAACCTAAAATGTACTGTTATTTATTAAATGGTTAACTTTTTATTTTTATATATTCCTGAAGTTTTTAATTTCATATATTTAAAACGACACCAGCCCCTGACTTAATTATTATTTTTAAATGTGAAATTTTGAATAAATTACATCAACAAAACTATTAAAAATTATATTTTTATACAATTTCATTAAAAAAACACAAATTTAAAAATATTTTAAACACCGTCCCTGATTTAAATGAATAATTTCAACAATTAAAAAAAATTCAACAATTTCACTCAAAATAATTTTCTTACAAACATAAAAAATATGTCACATGTAAAAAACCACGTAATTTTGGAACTATCAAATTTAACGTCATCAAAAATTTTCTCACTCCTAATAGAAAACGATAGAAAACCTTCTAGAACATTCCCTGTCATCTGTTATCTGTCAAATTTAAACTAATTAGAAAAAAAGATTTTAAATATTTTTTAATTCGCCGCTCCTGACATTATACTTTTTAATATTATCTATAGATAATTATACTAATTACATCAAATTACCAATCTATTTTGTTTAAAATTTAATTTATAAGCAATTTAATCAAAATGTACAAAATAACATTTCTTTCCACGCTCCTGACGTATATAAGATAAAAAACAGCTGTTTATAATTTCTTCGTTTAACAATTTCAATCAAAATCTATTTTACGTAGAAATTATAATTGATTCACAAATCTAACATTTTAAAATTAATCAAGTAATTAATCAGTGTGTTTTTTATGAAAATGTCAATAAAAATCCATGTGTTTTCTTCTTTATAAATGTCATATTTGACAGATATAAACAAAATACAACAGTGATATCTTGTAATTTAGCAAATTATCGTAAAAATAGTATTTTTCAAACGACCATCACACTGTCTGACAAAACAAAAGCCGATACTCGAACCAGCTAAATCGTCGTTTTTTCAGTAAAATTCGATGTACTTTTTCGAAAAAAAATCACAGCTCAAAGACCTTTCATAGCTAAGAAATGAAATCTAGCCTATTGACTGGAAAAAGAGTCAAGCTACATGACAAACAAAAAATTACGAAAATCGGTCTGGTAATTCCAGAGTCTATAAAAATAACATTTCGGGGCGACATACATATACAGGGTCCTCCAATAGTGCGTCCGGCATTCCTAACGCACTTCCCGTAGGAGATAGAAAAAAAAGTTTGGTACATAATATTATTGGTTTAAAAAGATCAACGTCGTAAAATTATTTCCAATAATACAGGGTGTTCCATTTTTGCGCTGTAACAAAAACAAACGTTTTTTTAAATGGAACCCCCTATAACTTTTTCAGTATTCCGATGTCATTTTTTAACCTCCACATTATCATCTATTCATTTTTTGATTTAGTGACAGTGTTGCCAAATTATAAATTTTTTTCCGAAAATTAATCCATAAACAGGGTCAACTTTAAAAAATCGTAGCGACCTCGTTTTTTTGAAGCGATTGATTTTTTTAACAATAATATTAGTCCTAGTAAACAGTAACATTTTGATAATAACCAATTTGAATTTAGTTATACAGGATGTCCATAAAAAAATTTCAAAATTTTCAAACTTAAAAATGATAAAACTCATTTTTTTCAAATGTGATTACCCTTTTTTTATTTCGCTATTCGATAGGGTTTTTTCTCCTTTTCAATTTGTATAGAGGATATCCTATGTCTAAACTCCATAGTTTCTCAGATATTCAATACTTTTAAGAATATTAACCTTTTTATTACACTTTTATACACCGAAGCGGGCTGTGCTGATGAAAAACACATGCCGGCAAATTGATATGAGCCATGATTTGAGCCTGGATGAAAATAAAAGATATTTAGAACATTTATTTTGATCTTTTATCCATTATGTTTTTTCAATTTTGTAACTTTTCATAATTTTTTTAAATAAAAGATATCATTTTATTACATAAGTATTATCCGTTTTAACTATTAATTTTAATCTAATATTACATTGATACTAAGTACTACATTTTGGCATTTGTTTTTCATCAGCATGGCCTACTTCAGTGCATAAAAGTGTAATAAAAAGGTTAATTTTCTTAAAAGTATTGAATATCTGAGAAACTATGGGGTTTAGACATTGGATATCCCCTATACAAATTGAAAAGGAGAAAAAACCCAATCGAATAGCGAAATAAAAAAAGGGTAGTACCATTTGAAAAAAATGAGTTTAATCATTTGTAAGTTTGAAAATTTTTAAATTTTTTTATGGACATCCTGTATAACTAAATTCAAATTGGTTATTATCAAAATGTTACTGTTTACTAGGACTAATATTATTGTTAAAAAAATCAATCGCTTCAAAAAAAACGAGGTCGCTACGATTTTTTAAAGTTGACCCTGTTTATGGATTAATTTTCGGAAAAAAAATTATAATTTGGCAACACTGTCACTAAATCAAAAAATGAATAGATGTTAATGTGGAGGTTAAAAAATGACATCGGAATACTGAAAAAGTTATAGGGGGTTCCATTTAAAAAAACGTTTGTTTTTGTTACAGCGCAAAAATGGAACACCCTGTATTATTGAAAATAATTTTACGACGTTGATCTTTTCAAACCAATAATATTATGTACCAAACTTTTTTTTCTATCTTCTACGGGAAGTGCGCTAGGAATGCCGGACGCACTATTGGAGGACCCTGTATATATATATATATATTCATACACGTTTATATTATAGTGTGATATTAGGGTGGGCCAATTTTTTAACCTACCTCGGCTACCCCCCTATGTGAAAGTACTATCAATTCTAAGAAAAAACGCCAATGGAACCATACCTCTACATTCAACTTTAGTTCGGCGCATTTTTGATTGAAAATTTTAAATTTGAGTCCCTTGAATTCAAATAGGTTAAACTAAGAAAAAATTCCCACCAAGCTGAATTTTGGTAGAGACTTTTATTTTGATTTTCTAAGCATACCCTAAAAAGTACCCTAAGTTTGGGCCATCGGTTTGTGTTTTTTAAGGGGTTAAGGGGGGAAAATTATATTTTTTTGCAATTATCTCAAAAAGTATCCATTTTTCGAGGACAATGGTTATGAAGAAAATTGTAGCTTATAAAATTCTACACAAAAAAGATAAGTATACTTTTTTCGAATAATCAATACTTTTCAAGTAAAAAGTTTGGAAACGAGGTTTTCAACCTTCACCCCCTTTTTTAAAGGTGTTGCACCACTTTTCGCCATTCTGGGTTATTTTTTTCGAATTCTACGCCTAAAAATCTATAATAATCAACCATAAAATTGATTGCCCCTAAAAGTTCGGATTTTGGCACTTTTCACGGCACTGGACACTTAAAAAGTTTGTTTACTTAAAAAGTATTGATTATACGAAAAAAGTATAGTTATCTTTTTTATGTAGAATTTTATAAGCTACAATTTTCTTAAAAAATATTGCCCTCGAAAAGTTGATATTTTTTGAGATATTTGCAAAAAAATAAAATTTCCCCCCCTTTACCCCCTAAAAAACCCTTGGCCCAAACTAAGGGTACTTTTTAAGGTATGCTTAGAAAATCCAAATAAAAGTCTTTACCAAAATTCAGCTTGATGGGAATTTTTTCCTAGTTCGACCTATTTGAATTCAAGGGACTCAAATTAAAAATTTTCAATCAAAAATGCGCCGAACTAAAGTTGAATGTAGAGGCATAGTTCTATGGGATTTTTTTCATAGAATTGAGAGTACTTTCACATAAGGGGGTAGCCGAGGTCGGTTAAATTTTGTCAATACAATTCGGCCCACCCTAATATATATATATATCCGGACGAAATGTTTTCTTTATAGACTCTGCTTCTACCGAGCCGATTTTGATAATTTTTTTTTCGTCATGTAGCTGCACTCTTTTTCCAGTCAATAGGCTAAATTTCATTTCTTAGCTATGAAAGGTCTCTGAGCTGTGATTTTTTTCCGAAAAAGTACATCGAATTTTACTGAAAATGAAATTTTAAGGTAAAAAACCATCGGCATTTTTTTTTAATCCGAGCTTCCTATTGGTCGAAAATGACGTACGTTCTGTCAGATTCAAAATACACGTGTTTTTGACAGATGACAGGGAATGTTCTAGAAGGTTTTCTATCCTTTTCTATTAGGAGTGAGAAAATTTTTGAAGACGTAGATTTGAAATTACGTGGTTTTTTACGTTTTTTTTGTAAAAAAATTATTTTGAGTGAAATTTGTTGAATTTTTTTTAGTTGTTGAAATCATTCATTTAAATCAGGGACGGCGGTTCAAATATTTTTAAATTTGTATTTTTTTTAATGAAATTGTATAAAAATATAATTTTTAATAGTTTTGTTACGGCAATTTATTCAAAATTTCACATTTAAAAATAATAATTAAGTCAGGGGCTGGTGTCGTTTTAAATATATGAAATTTTTGGGAACTGTCACGTTTCATAACGTTTGTAAAAACTTAAAAAAAAATTAATTGTTCAAAAATTAGAAATTTCAGAAAAATATGAAAATTATAATATAAGTCAGTAGCGTCTCAAAAAAAAATTTTAGTTGTTCAAAAATTATAAATTTCAGAAAAATATGAAAATTATAATATACAGCAGTAGCGCCTCAAAAAAAATTATTTATGAATTATTATTTTTTTGAAAGTTCAGATTGATATATTAATAATTATTTTTAAATTATAATTTAGTCAGGGGCGTCGCATGAAAATAGTTAAATTTGCTATTTTTTAAAAGTGCAATTTTTTTAAAGTTATTTAATAAATAACAGTACATTTTAGGTTGGGTAATTTATACATGTTTCATTTAAATCAGGGACGGCGTTTCAAATATTTTTAAATTTGTGTTCTTTTTTAATGAAATTGTATAAAAATATAATTTTTAATAGTTTTGTTGTAGGTGATTGATGCAATTTATCCAAAAGTTCACATTTAAAAATAAATAAGTCAGTAGCGTCTCAAAAAAATTTTTAATTGTTCAAAAATTAAAAATTTCAAAAAAATATGAAAATTATAATATAGATCAGTAGCGCCTCAAAAAAAATTATTTATGAATTATTATTTTTTTGAAAGTTGAGATTGATATATTAATCTTTTTTTAAATTATAATTAAGTCAGGGGCGCGCATGAAAATAATTTAAATTGCTTTTAAAAGTGACGTAGGCAAATTAATTTTGATTAAAATTGAACAAAAATTAAAAACTTCAGGAATATATAAAAATAAAAAGTTAACCATTTAATAAATAACAGTACATTTTAGGTTGGGTAATTTATACATGTAATATTATTGAAAATTGTAATATTGATAAGTGATTGTCACCGCCAATTTAAGAAATAAAATGAGTATCAGCAAAAAGAATGGAAAATTATTATAATATACACATACGAGGGTCGCAGCCGAAGGCTGAGACCCGAGTAAATTTGTGATTAGGTAATTTGTACATTTAAAATTACTGAAAATTGTAATATTGATTATCTCCGCCAAATGAAAAAATTAACTATCAAAAAATAGTGGAACGAGTATGATATATACACATACCGAGTAAATTTGTGTAAAAAATATGGCGTGAAAGGGGGTTGGGGCGCGAAGCGCCCAGGGGCACAGCCCCTAGTATATATATATATATAAACATCACATTATAATATAAACGTGTATGTTTATATATATATACTAGGGGCTGTGCCCCTGGGCGCTTCGCGCCCCAACCCCCTTTCACGTCATATTTTTTACACAAATTTACTCGGGTCTGCGACCCTCGAATGTGTATATATCATACTCGTTCCACTATTTTTTTATAGTCCATTTTTGAATTTGGCGGAGATAATCAAAATTAAAATTTTCAGTAATTTTACATGTACAAATTATCTAATCACAAATTTACTCGGGTCTCAGCCTTTGGCTGCGACCCTCGTATGTGTATATTATAATAATTTTTCATTCTTTTTGCTGATACTCATTTTTTTCTTAAATTGGCGAAGATAATCACTTATCATTATTACAATTTTCAGTAATATTACATCTATAAATTACCCAATATAAAATGTACTGTTATTTATTAAATGGTTAACTTTTTATTTTTACATATTCCTGAAGTTTTTAATTTTTGTTCAATTTTAATCAAAATTAATTTGTCTACGTCACTTTTAAATATAGCAATTTTATTTTTTTTCATGCGACGCCCCTGACTTAATTATAATTTAAAAAAAAATGATTAATTTATCAATCTGAACTTTCAAAAAAATAATAATTGATAAATAATTTTTTTTGAGGCGCTACTGATCTATATTATAATTTTCATATTTTTCTGAAATTTCTAATTTTTGAACAATTAAATTTTTTTTTAAGTTTTTACAAACGTTACGAAATGTGACAGTCCCCAAAAATTTCATATATTTTAAACGACACCAGCCCCTGACTTAATTATTATTTTTAAATGTGAAATTTTGAATAAATTGAATCAACAAAACTATTAAAAATTATATTTTTATACAATTTCATTAAAAAAAAATACAAATTTAAAAATATTTGAAACGCCGTCCCTGATTTAAATGAATAATTTCAACATTGAAAAAAAATTCAACAATTTTACTCAATATAATTTTTTTACAAACAAAAAATATGTCGTAAAAAACCACGTAATTTCAAATCTAACGTCATCAAAAATTTTCTCACTCTTAATAGAAAAGGATAGAAAACCTTCTAGAACATTCCCTGTCATCTGTCATCTGTCAAAAAGCACATGTATTTTGAATCTGACTGAACATACGTCATTTTCGACCAATAGGAAGCTCGGATTAAAAAAAACTGCCGATGGTTTTTTACCTTAAAATTTAATTTTCAGTAAAATTCGATGTACTTTTTCGGAAAAAAATCACAGCTCAGAGACCTTTCATAGCTAAGAAATGAAATCTAGCCTATTGACTGGAAAAAGAGTGCAGCTACATGACAAAAAAAAAATTATCAAAATCGGCCGGGTAATACCAGAGTCTATAAAGAAAACATTTCGGGGAGACATACATATATATATAAATGTAGATATATGACCATTATAAATTATTTTCCTTCGAAATTATTGGGTTGTTTGGTCAAATGAAATAAATAAAAAAACACTTTAGTTTTTTAAATTAATTATTTTAATAAGCATAAGCGCTTTTCGGAAATGTATTTCCTTCATCAGTGATTGATTCTGTTGACAATTATCAGGATTTTAATATACATACATATTTCTAATTCTAATATAATTACGCCAAAGAAGAGACTGCACTAAAACAACACAGTATACAATATGGACATAAATTTGATTTTGAAAACACCAAAATTCTAAGTTATCAATCATCTTTAAAAAAACGACTTATTAGCGAATCAATCCAAATTCTAAAAGACCCCACAAGTATAAATTCTAGAACTAATATTGAATATCTAAAACAAGTTTACCAAAATCTTCTTAAAAAATAAAAAATAAAAATAGTAGCCAACTTTTAAAATTCAAAAATATATAGCGTCTCCTAGGTAGTTTAAAATTATCTTTACTTTGTAAAAACAATTTTTTTGACATTTTTAATTTTTTAATGCATTTTTATAAATTGCTACAGCAAATAATTATATAAAACTTGTATATTATAATGTATTATTTAATTATTAATGGTGAGTTTGTTAAATATTATATAAATTATATTAGAATTAGAAATATGTATGTATATTAAAATCCTGATAATTGTCAACAGAATCAATCACTGATGAAGGAAATACATTTCCGAAAAGCGCTTATGCTTATTAAAATAATTAATTAAAAAAACTAAAGTGTTTTTTTATTTATTTCATTTGACCAAACAACCCAATAATTTCGAAGGAAAATCATATATATAAACATACACGTTTATATTATAGTGCGATATATTTTCTATGTCGCCTCGAAACTATTGCTTTATAGACTCTGGATTCACCAGGCCGATTTTGATAATTTTTGTTTTGTCATGTAGCTTGACTCTTTTTCCAGTCAATAGGCTAAATTTCATTTCTTAGCTATGAAAGGTCTCTGAGCTGTGATTTTTTTCCGAAAAAGTACATCGAAATTTTACTGAAAATTAAATTTTAAGGTAAAAAACCATCGGCATTTATTTCTAATTCGAGTTTCTGATTGGTCGAAAATGACGTATGTTCTGTCAGATTCGACATACACGTGCTTCTTGACAGATGACAGCTGACAGGGAATGTTCTAGAAGGTTTTGTATCCTTTTCTATTAGGAGTGAGAAATTTTTTGATGACGTTAGATTTGATAGTTATTGAAATTACGTGGTTTTTTACATGTGACATATTTTTTATGTTTGTAAAAAAATTATTTTGAGTGAAATTGTTGAATTTTTTTTAATTGTTGAAATTATTCATTTAAATCAGGGACGGCGTTTCAAATATTTTTAAATTTGTGTTTTTTTATTGTAATTTTATTAAAATATAATTTTTAATAGTTTTGTTGATGCAATTTTAGTCAAAATTTCACATTTAAAAATAATAATTAGGTCAGGGGCTGGTGTCTTTTTAAATATATGAAATTTTTGTTACATTTCGTAACGTTTGTAAAAACTTAAAAAAAAAATTAATTGTTCAAAAATTAGAAATTTCAGAAAAATATGAAAATTATAATATAGATCAGTAGCGCCTCGAAAAAAAATATTTATGAATTTTTATTTTTTTGAAAGTTCAGATTGATATATCAATAATTTTTTTTAAATTATAATTAAGTCAGGGGCGTCGCATGAAAATACACTATTGATTTATATGCAAAATTTGAAAATCCAATATAATTGCAGTATTACTGTCGCCGGCTCCTCGCCTAAATCCCATTTTAAAGCATACGCGGTAGCCACGCAGTAAACGGTGATTTATGACACTGCGTTACTTTGTAAAACTTTAACAAGGTTTAAACCTTGTCCAAATGTTTACATTTTCGTTCATAAGAAATCGAAAAATGCATAAAAAAGATTCTAATCAACGTTAAAAAATTCAGTATTTGTTTTTGATGACATGGCATTTTTCCGTTTTTTTTTTTTTTTTGTGAATATTTTAATTATTAATTTCTCGAGGCACGCGAAAAATAGTCATTTTGATGCGGGCACTTGGGCGTCTCTCGCCTAAAGTACGATCCTCACCTAATTATTAAATATATATTTTTATTAGTAATTACATTAAAATATCACAACTACGAGTAATTAACATTTTCTTTTTATATAATGCAAAATGTAAATTTTTAATTACAGGCCTGACCTTATTTTTATTGGTTGAATAATTACTTCTACTATATTACAGCTGCGATTAACATTTTGTAATTTTATATAATATTATTAGAAAATATATATTTTAAATACGGGCCTGTCCTAATTATTAATGTTTGATTAATTACATCTATACCACAACTACGATTAACAAGTATTTTCATTTTTATATAATTTTAATAAAAAATAGAAATACGAAATATTTTTAAATACGGGCCTGTCCTAATTAATATTATTTGATTAATTACATCTATATCACAACTATAATTAACAAGTTTTTTTCATTTTTATATAATTTTAATAGAAAACAGAAATTCGAAATATTTTTAAATACGGGTCTGTCCTAATTAATATTATTTGATTAATTACATCTATACCACAACTACGATTAACAAGTATTTTCATTTTTATATAATTTTAATAAAAAATAGAAATACGAAATATTTTTAAATACGGGCCTGTCCTAATTAATATTATTTGATTAATTACATCTATATCACAACTACAATTAACAAGTTTTTTCATTTTTATATAATTTTAATAGAAAATAGAAATACGAAATATTTTTAAATACGGGCCTGTCCTAACTAATATTGTTTGATTAATTACATCTATACCACAACTACAATTAACAAGTCTTTTCATTTTTATATAATTTTAATAGAAAACAGAAATACGAAATATTTTTAAATACGGGCCTGTCCTAATTAATATTATTTGATTAATTACATCTATATCACAACTACGATTAACAAGTCTTTTCATTTTTATATAATTTTAATAGAAAACAGAAATACGAAATATCTTTAAATACGGGCCTGTCCTAACTAATATTATTTGATTATTACATCTATATCACAACTACGATTAACAAGTATTTTCATTTTTATATAATTTTAATAGAAAATAGATACACGAAATATTTTTAAATGCGGGCCAGTCCTAATTAATATTATTTGATTAATTACATCTATAACAGATAAATAAATGACCCAGCAATATAAAAAGGTAACAATTTTATTAACAGAAATTATATGCAAAATATAAATTAAATAAAATTATCAAAATTTACATCGGTTATGCAAGGCTACAATACATTATTAAACGTTACCAATTGACACTTAAAAACAAAAACACGACACAAAGATTAACTATACTGACATAATACATAATAATTCACGTTTACAATTGCTAGTCGAAAAACGTCACTAACTATTGGTATTAAAATTAACCAAGCGAATAATACAAAAAAAACACTAAAACACACTAAGCGCGTTCACGACGATTGTGAAGGAATACGAAATATATAGGATCCTCCTTTATTGTCGCTTGACTAGTGTTGTATAGGCGCCTGGCTTGGCGGACTGATCTCTACTCCCCGACCAACTCTATTCCGCCGTTCGTCATTACCACAATTCATAATTTGAATTATTACATTGCTTCTGAGCTTACGCAACCCAGAGAAGACAAGTAAATTATTGTTATACATCTATATCACAACTACGATTAACAAATATTTTCATTTTTATATAATTTTAATAGAAAATAGAAATAGTTTTAAATGCGGGTCTGTCTTAATTCATTTTTTTACATAATTTTATTAGAATTTATTATTAATTAAATGTCACAAAACTCATTTCTCGCTATATAGCCAATGAAATTTAATTTTTTTAAGTTGAAGAATTTATTTTGATCTGAGTTTTTATCAGATCTATCTCATATAGATTATTTTAGGGAAACTGATAGGTATTCTCATAGGTATTTTATGGGATATTGATGTGTATTTGTCCAAAAAAGACGTGGGAAATACTGATAAAATCTCATAAAAATTATACCCAATAATTACTTATAAATACTTATGATCTTCTATAAGTTTAACAATATGAGATTTTTCTTATAAAATCTCATAAACATGATGCTCAAAGAATCTTATACAGTTTAGAAATTTTATAGAATGCTCATAAATTCTGATAAATAAAAATAATGGATATTTATAAGATTTTATGAGCACAGATTTTACTGATAAAATCTCATAAAAATTTCAAAAGCCAATATTGTAATACTCATAGAAAAATGACATGCTCAAAAAATCTCATAGAAATCTATAGTATTTACTATAAAATTCTATGAGATTCTATGAGTTCTTTTCACTAGGGGTGTCTGTTCGATTGAAGCAAGTCATTTTTAAACTAATAACTAAATTAAACTTGCTCGTGTTACGTAAGGAAAACTAAATTAGTTCTGTATTAATCCAAATCTGTAAAGTAAATATTAGTAATGACCTGGCCAATCTTATTATTATAAAATAATATTATCATTCCTTACAAATATTTTTGTGTACGATTTATTGCTATACTTTGTATAATATCTATTAGTATCGATACAAATGTTTTTCATTATGATTCATATTATAATATACAGGGTGGTCCGGTTTGGGATACAGATATTTTAGGAGCTGATTCCCTGACTCATTGTGAATAAGAAATTGTGCGGGAAGTG
Organism: Sialis lutaria; assembly: GCA_949319165.1. Lineage (NCBI taxonomy): Eukaryota > Metazoa > Arthropoda > Insecta > Megaloptera > Sialidae > Sialis > Sialis lutaria. Next base: position 1,653,110 of record OX439231.1, on the reverse strand, counting down.
GGGGTCTATCTTTAACACCCTCTGAGTTACAGGATGTTTAAAAAATTTCATTCAGAGTAGTTCTTACAACAAAAATTATCTCATAACTTCTAAAGTAACGTATCTAGAGCAATCAAAATGAGTCAGTTTCATAGGTAATTAACTAACATATTTTCCAGTATTACGGTTATTGCTATCCGTATTTCTATTTCCGAGTTATAGCTCATCAAAGTCGAAAAATATATTTTTTTGTTGAAATTTTTTATGAAAATGACATTTTTCTCCAAAAGTACCCCTAACATGTTGTATTTTTTATCATTATTTTGGTACATCATAATGTTACCTATAAATTCACTATAAAAAGTTTGGACGTGGGTCTTATAGTTTTCCAGTTATTAATTAATTCCCAAAGTAACTGTTTTGCTACCTGCCCTATTAAATGAAACAGTCAATAAATTTATTTGTTTATAACTACATAATTTTATTATTTATTATCATTTACTATAAAAATAATTTTTAACCGGAAAACTGTAAGACCCACATCCAAACTTTGTATAGTGAATTTGTAGGTAACATTATGATGTACCAAAATAATGATAAAAAAATACCATATATTAGAGGTACTTTTGGAGAAAAATGTCATTTTCATAAAAAATTTCAACAAAAAAAGATCATTTTTCGACTTTGATGAGCTATAACTCGGAACTAGAAATACGGATAGCAATAACCGTAATACTGAAAAATATGTTCGTTAATTACCTATGAAACTGACTCATTTTGATTGCTCTAGATACGTTACTTTAGAAGTTACGAGATCATCTTTGTTGAAAGAACTACTCTGAAGGAAATTTTTTAAACACCCTGTAACTCAGAGGGTGTTAAAGATAGACCCCCACTTCCCGCACAATTTTTTACTCACAATGAGTCAGGGAATCAGCTCCTAAAATATCTGTATCCCAAATCGGACCACCCTGTATATGTACCTATCATTGGAAATAATTCAACTTTAAGTTGATTTGGTTTAAGTGTTGTTTACAAATCTTTTCGTATACCTACGATTTAACGTTATACTTTCTTTCTATAACATAAGTATTTTTATATTCATTAGTATTGCGTACAAATACTTTTCGATATTCGATTGCATTATCGTTGATTGAGTTTGTGTTTCTGTAATAGTAAAATAATATTATTGTTACATGATGATGATGGTGGATGTTGTTGGCTGGATTTCTCCTTTTCCAACAGCTCAGTGGTGTATTTTTTGATTTTGTTTTTGTAATGTATGATTTCACAGGGATACTAGATGGAAGGGGATTGTGCTGATGGGCCGATCATCGCAGGTTGAAACGTATAGGGGGCCAGGTACAGGGGATGTGTAATGTAGTCATTAGATCGTTATGTAGTCATTTTTATATTTTTATATTACATTTGTTCAAATAGTTTATGATATGTATGTAGCTTTTTTTATTTCTTATTATTTCTTTATATTGTTCTATATTGATTTTTTTTCTTTTTTTAATTCACTTTCTAATTCTTTTCTTTCTTTTTTGTATATTGGACATTTTGTTATGAGGTGTTCGGCGTCGCAGATTGTTTTTTTTTGTCGCATTGACAGAATGGAGTAGGTGCTAGACCTATGCGGTGCAGGTGTTGCGGTATATTTAAATGGTTCAATCTCAGTCTGGTGATGGTCGCTAGATTTTGCCTCGATTTTATTGAATTTTGTTCTGGGATTATGAAGATAACTTGAAGGAAACTCCATGACGAATTTGAAAGAAGATTTCAAGACTTCAGTGCAATTGAAAAAGATTTGGATTTTTTCACTATGCCTTTTAATGTGGACTGTGGATTAGTGAATCCAGAATTGCAACTTGAATTAATTGAACTTCAGTCTAATAGTTATCTCAAACAATTATTTCTAAATGTTCCAAAATTAGAATTCTACAAGGGCTTGTCAAAACCCAGTTTTCCAAATTTAATATCTCACGCCCAACGAATTTGTGCAATGTTTGCATCGTCCTACATTTGTGAGCAATTTTTTTCTATAATGAAACAAAGAAAATGCTGTATCAGAAATAGACTGACAGATGAACATCTCGGAGCACTATTAAGAATAAGTACGTCTCATTTGATCCAAATTATGAAGAACTGTTGTCAAACCAATCGCAACTACATAAATCACATTGATATTATAATAATAAACATTTTTACATAATGTATTTTTTCAATAAAAAACTATTTTGGCCCGCCAAATTTTTTTTTTTAGTTTTTGGCCCGTTCTTAAAAAAGTTTGCCCATCACTGGTTTATATCAACGTTGATTACGTTTCAGTTTAGATTTTGTTATATTTTTTAAATATTTTATTTGAAATTGGGTTCGTTTCTTTATTATTTGTCGTTTATATAGACTAATTTAATTTTTAATAGTAAAATGAGCAACTTTGTAATATCTTTTGAAGATTTAACTGAAATGTTTCTAAATGGTGGATGCGATATAAACCAATTTAATGATAATTTGAGATCTACATATGACTTTGAAGACATTTATTACGAAGGGGTAGATATAGTAAATGAAATTGAAAAACGGTTTTTACTTAACTTCAATAAATGCTGGAATGTTGTTACACGAAATATAAAAAAGTTCTAAATAAAATATGCCGATTGGTTAAAATTTTGAAGACTGTTGCGACCAAGTTAAAAGATATAAAATTAATGATCTAAGTAAAACAGTTTCTCCTGAATTAATTGCGTTAACAGCAGAGAAACAAGGCACTTCTCAAGAAATTCTTACAAAAAATGGGTTTGACTGCAACAAAGCTTTGGTCCTGATAATGTATGCTCAATTATTATCAAAACACCAATATAATATTTTACGAAACGCAATAAAGGAAATTGGTTTCGATATATTTCTACCGTACTATAGACTCCTTGAAGCAAAGAAAGAATGCTGCCCTGAAGGTGTTAATATCACAGAAAGCTGTGCAAATATTCCTGTACAAAATGCCTTAATCATACTGTCAATAGAATTTTTGTAATCAAAAATAAAAATGAAATAGCTGCAATTGAATCGGTAGATTTTGTTGGATATAAATAATTACAAAATTAGGTTGGTGCACTTGTAACGTGTGATAAATAAAATTAATTGTAGTTTATTATTCTGTGATTGTAGTCCGATTTCATATACACAGTTTGTAACAGTCAGTCAGCCAGTTTAGTTGATACAAGTTTGTTGCATCGTAAAACATATAACTAAATACATATTAATACAATAAAGTTAAATTCATAGTTACTCTTGATTTATTTAAACACCTATTAAAATTAAAATCACAACAGATTTAACTCTTCTAATGAAATGGGGTTGCGATGGGTCATCGGGTCAAAGCGAATACAAACAACGATTTTCAGATGAAAATGAATATATCTGATTCAAATATGTTCATGATTTCTATGGTACCATTGCGCTTTATATCCACAAATAATAGAAATCTTACGTACTGGGCTAATCCTAAATCTTCATCAACACGGTATTGTAGAGTTATTAAGTTAAAAAACTAATTTTAAGTAAATTCAAGGGGGGGGGGGGGTACATGAGTCACTGTTGCCTTGTTTCTCATTCTTTCTTCTTGTATTACTGTGGCGTAACTACTGGTCGCCGCCCATTTATCCTCTGATGCCAACATGAGCTTCGTCAGCGTCTCTGGTGTCGGTGTTATCTCTAACATCTCCATCAGTTCTAATCTTTCCTGCCGGAATCGTGGGCACTGAAAGAACGCATGTTCAGCGTCCTCCGGTACTCCACATCCAGCCGGGCACTTCGCTGTCTCTTCATAGCCAAATCTGTGCAGGTAGGCCCTGAAGCAACCATGGCCTGAGAGCATTTGTGTAAGGTAGTAGTTAAGTTCTTCGTGACTGCGGTTCACCCAACTATCTACTCGAGGGATTAGACGGTAAGTCCATCTTCCCCTCTCAGATGCATCCCATTTCTCCTACCATTGTTGAAGACTTTGTTGTCTCTTGGCCTTCTTCAATTCCTCCTGTTTTCCGGGGGCTGTGTTTATTTCTTCGTTCAGTCGTTTTTTCTCTTCTGCGAGCAATTCTGTGGGCATCATTTCCGCAATTACACACACAGTATCGTATGCTACTGTGCGGAAAGCGCAAGACACCCTTATCGCACTGAGCCGATAAACTGCTGACACTTTCCTCCTGCACTCCTCTTTCTTCAAGGCATCGCTCAAAATGGCTATTCCATACGTGAGCACGGACGTCACTACTGAGGCCAGTAGATTTATATACAAATGTAATATCTATAATATTAAAGTAGGTAGGTACTTACATATGTATTTTTGAAAATCAATACAGTTAAATTAAAGTATAACAAGCACACTGATAAATATATCAACGACTGAATTGATGAAACTTGATTTCCATCGACATGTTCATATAAAATTTAATTGGTGGTGAATTATGACACTTATGCAATATAATAACTTTTCAAAATATCTTAATATTGGTTTTAACTTTAGTTATCATGTTATGAATCGAAATAATTAAATTTCAGTAATTTTACCCTTTGACCTGAATTAATTTATATTTTTTAATGTTTGTTATGAAAAAGATTTGAATATTGGCTTGAAAGTTTCTAGTTGAAGTTTTTTTAATTCATAGGGAACTTTGTTAGTGATTCTTAATATAAAGTTATGTACTCCATTGAATACAACTGCCAATTTTGTTTGTATTATTTTATGATCACCTTTATTTCCGGTGTCATACTCATGGCAAAAATGGTCACATTCAAATAGATGATTTAATTTGTTATAAAAAATCATACATTCGTATATGTACACTACAGGTCGGGGAGGGTTAATAAATTAAATTTCTCGAAGAAGGGTTTGCACGAAGCACGAGGGGGTAGGTTTTTATGGCTCGAAAATAAAAAACAATAAAATTAAAATTATGGTAATTTTGAACTATTAACGTGTTAGGGGTTGACCCCATAGATAACAACTTAAAAATTTTAATCCAAAAGACTTTTACATTAAGACTTCCGCAGCAGATGAAGAACTTCAAATACATAATCAAATACAAATCCCTTAGCCATAAAAAATTGTAAGAGCTTAGACTTACACGTCTTTCAATAGCAATTCTACCATCATCAGGGTCCTAAAGACACTGACTTAATTCCATAATAATTACGACTATTTATATGCCTAAGAAATCACTGAACCAGAACTTATCCTGGAACGGTACTAGTTGACCGTACTGGTCTGAGTTATTACTCTAACAAGGTGAAAAGGTTGGACCACAGGGGTCCATTGTCCGAATTAAATACCATACCCTTATTTTTTAAAATCTCCATACTTACATAGCAATTTAAGTCTTTACTATTAGAAACCGCTTTAACAAAATTTAGATCCTGAATTCTGTGCTTGTTTTCAAACATATAAGTAGCTACACTGGACTTATTTAATTTTAAATACTTTACATCGGCTATATGTTCTTTAAATCTTAGATTGATGGCTCTTCTACTCTGACCAATGTAAAATTTATCACAATTTTTACAATTTATTTTAGAGATTCCTGATTTGTCCGTAGGCTCATCCTTGTCTTTGGGGTTACCGAATAAGTTTTTAATGCTATTACTAGAACTAGAGACTATTTTAAAGTCCATATCACTAAAAGATTTTGAAAGACCTTTGGTGTATCTAGGATAATAAGGAATCTTTACACATTTCTGTTTTTTATCATGGTTTATACTAAGAATTGTTGTTTTATTTATATTAGATCTTAGTTTGTGTTTCCTGATGAGATTAAATATTATATCTTTAGAGAAATCATTGAATATTGTCGTGTCTAAAATGTAATTTAATTCTTAAATTTACTGACAGTGGAAAATTAACTAATCTATATACCATTGAATTAAAAGCTGCCAGATTATGTTACATACAATGATTTGATTTATTAGATATAAATCTCTTAGTTCAGGTGTTTTTTCTAAATACCTACATCAATTTCTAACTTATTATCCTTTCTGATAACTAAAGTATCAAGGAAAGATAATTTGCCATTTGTTTCTAATTCATTATTCAAATTTCATTATTTTTTTACCATTTTTCTGCAATCTTAATGTAATACATGTATATTGAAAGAATAAAAGGTCTACGGTTATTTTACAAAAAAAAAATGCCAGCGTTCAAAGCCCTGTGACGGGTGTGACGCCAACTATTGCAAGTCTTGCAACCTCTATTCAAAATCTCAAAAGTTTAGCGAAAATATTGAAGTTACTTTATAATAATCATACTTTAATATGTTAGTAATGTTAGAATAAATTATTTTTTAGTAACAAGAGCATCAGGTAAAGAAGTGATCTATTTAACTGGTTATTACTCAACAAATATTGTGACGGGTGTGACACGTTGAATAAAATCATACAATAAGAGTACAAGTTGTGTGTTTGACTGCTTATTGATATTATTAACTAATACTTATAACAATTATTTATCAAATACATCAATAGAGTCATTAAATTTATAATAAATGCGGTCACCCTTATTGTTAGTCATTATTGTTGGTGAGGGTACTTTTTTTTTAATTTGGTCAAACGTCACGTTTGATATGTAATTGCCAGACTTTTAATAGTTTGCCACGATTGTCATTTATTCTTTAGTAAGTAATTGTGATTTCACCTTATTTGTTGTCTTTTTGAAATTTTTTGAAATATTTTGAAAATTAACTAACATTTTTCTAATTTTCTTTTGGTTTATTAAAATTGATATTAAATAGCCTATTAATTTTATATTTTAGTATTTGTCACGTCCCCCAGCTATCCTTCGCCTAAGGGTGCCTCTAGCTCGTCGGAGGTGGGAGCGGTTCGGTTTTATTTTGGAAACACCAGATTTCTATACATTTTTTATTTACAACTTATTTACAATGTTGGACGCCATTTGGTCCTTGGTGGTGATGGGGACCAAAAACCAACACGTGATGGAGGGGAACTCGTTTATCACGCTCGTTTTTCCTTCCTTTCAGCAGTACGGCAATAATATCCCCGCAACGGGTCACAAAAAGATTGAATTATTCTTCAAAACGGTTTCAACCAAAACACTACTTTTTGTATATTACACTACAACTGGCGCTGCCGATATCCGTCTGTTCGTTTTCTCAGTGCGTGATTTTGAATCGTCTTTAAAATCACGCACAAGCCTGTTCCGTCGTTCAAATCCATTCCAGTATTAAACGGAAGCAAATTATTAAATTTTAATTTAGATGTTTTTTTAAAAGGCTTTCCAGCGAAATTGTTTTAGACTAAAGTTTCATGTTTTTTTTTTTTTAATAATCAGCTGGAAAGTCTTTAAAAAACACCTGGTATAGAAAATATGTAAGCAAAAAATAAATTATATGTATAAAAATTATATAATTATACAGAATGTCCCGTAAACATTTAGTCATACCTTATACGATTCTTCATCTATTAAATTCAGCTTTGATTTTGCAACATTGATTACATCTTCTAGCTTAGATCCTTTGACTCCTATTTTTTTCGGTTGATTAAAACCTTTCACTCGAAAAACAGGCATTATAAAAAGTTATTTTCTTGTAATTATTATCGATGAAGGGTGTTGACTTTGTCAAAATTATTACGTTATTGATAAAATACTTATTTTATAATAAAAATAATTAAAAATATAATTTAAAATGAAAAGAACAACATGTTTTAGTTAAAATCTACAAATAACGGAAATCACAGAAAACAATTAAATAAGTTAAATATGAAGTTAGGGAGAGGAGAATACTCTAAGTACAATTTGTACAAGTGTATAACTTGAGACTATAAGATAAAATACAAACTGTATACAATTCATATATAAATCACGAGGAATGTTTATACTTTATAAAAAAATAATTCTTACATTTAATTAGTTATATACATATAATTATGTGTTTTCAGTTTACTCTCCGACAATTTTTACTTTCTCTTTAATACTGTATTACTTTTTTATAAATTGGTCGTGACCGTGACAAAACCGTATTTTGGCTTAATATATAAAAAGTTACCAGGTTGATAGATATGTAATGTATGTATACTAATCAATTCACATTTTGATATACAACGGTAGCCTAATATCTTTCCTATTTTATATGCATAACCAAGAGTGTTTTTCAGAAGCTTGAAATATCTCATACCCTTCACGGTGAGAGTGCAGGGTATGTCAGTGACCGGGTGCTCGATATCGATAAATAAATGTTTTTCTGGTATTCTATTTTCTATCACACACGTTGAACAAGTTTTACAGGATATTTTTCCATTTAAAAAGCAATCATCGATGCTTTCTTGAAGGCCTTCCATCAACCCCTTCTGGAGAATAATTTTTGAGGTTATTTGCAATAGTCCTACAGTTTCTGTTACCAAACTTTTATAAAACTAGCAATTCCCTTCGTCAATAGCGCTCGGGAATTCTATTAACGCTTTATCAATTAAAGTCCCTGTGTTAGAATCACAACAAATCGTACTTCCCTGTTTATCAAATAGATGTCTCTCTCTACATACCCAGTATTACTAAGGCCACTCAAAAGATAATCGGAAACGAGACAACAAAACATAAAGTGTTTGTGATAATTTTCTACGGCTGATTTATAGGACACTGAGTCAGTGCATGCTGATGCAATCAGTTCAACAATTGAATCGAAAGCACATGTAAAATACACTTGCACATTTTCATTGCTTATTTTGGCTGTGCCCCCATTTTTTATATTATGTTTCATTCTTCTGCGTAATGGACGACTGTGAATAAGTTCTACATCGGGACACGGCTGAAGATATTTCCCCCTTTTAGGCGGACACACTTCCAATGGTTCGCGTGATACCTGTATATTTTTATTTCTACCTCGCCAGTTCTCTTCTTCGTTGAGATGGTCTGACCGTTAATCTCAAAAACTACCATCACATTCAGAGGTCGATAAACTCTCGTTACTTAGGTTGAGACTAGCATTATATGCTGCTCGTTTGATTTTACATGAACCCGTGATGGAACACATATGTTTTATCAAAAATGTATCAACACGGAGTGGCTTTCCCTCGTCATTTAAAGTGTTATTCTTAAGATTGTTAAAATAAGCCTCAGATCTCGCCGAAAAGCAGTGTTGTATCTCATATTACTGATTGATGACATCATATTTGTCCATAGTGGAAAGTATTGGCAGTCTCAAAAATGAAGTGACAAAATTAGGCAAGTCATAAGGATTTGGCCGTTCAAGCCTTCGTGATTCTTCTGCTACTTTTTCGGAGTAAGTTCTTATACTAGTGAAGTTTCGCGACCTAGTACGCGAATCATCATCTAAAACTGCTGTTTAATCCATCACTGTCTGAATCAAATTCCATTTCATCAATCGAGAATGTTCAGTAGGAACTCAAAAGTGAACGTTAGAATTTTATGTGTGTTTTGTTTATTTTATAGAAAGAAATCGGTTATATTTTTGCATATACCAGTGGCGTTGACAGTACATCGTTCAAATGGATGATCTGAAGACAAAAAACGAAAAATATTTTTAAAATATATGTTATTATATTATAATTATATTATAATATAGTATATACCTACTAAATAAATTAGAAATACATCAATACCTCGCTTTGCGTCGTTTCGTACTGCGTTTTTTCGAAGTTGCGTCGCTGCTGAATTATTAGGTACTAATTTTCACTGTGCGTCGTTAGATTTTCGAAGTTGCGTTGTTTTGGGTTCGAGTCTTTAATTTTAACTTCGTATTTTAACAGAGTTTTTAATTTAACCTCCAAACAAATTTCCAAAGCGATGTGTTTGATTGACGAAGCTATGGAGATTAAAAAGAAAAACGATCCTGACAGCGGAAGGAGTTTTAAAGTGTCCCAGGCGGTAGCTACGAATATCAATTGCTACAAGGAAATTTATTTTACTTTGAAAATAAAAAGCTGTTCAGCAAACATTGGACCATTTTTTTGTGAAAGAAAGCCGACTTACGACAACAGCCACTGGACTCATCAGACAGTGATTCATTTTTATTTTGTTTTTATAAATTAATTGAATATTTTATTTTGTTTTAATTGAATTTGTTTTTTTTTTTTTTGTTTTTTGTATGTAAGTAATAAAATTTTATATTATTTTTATTTTTTAAATGTTTACTTTGTTCAATTTTCTTTTTAAAAAGTAGTATTGTTGTAACCTTGGAACCTATCTTCGATCTTTACATGGTTTGCTATGGGTTTGCTATAGAAAATCATAATTCACTTTGCGTCGTGTTTTTTGAAACGTAACCACGACGCAAAGTGGGGTATTGGTGTACTCGGTTTCCGAGGCACTGTTATGAATCTTATAAAACCTTTCCTTAGTAACAGATTTCAGTGCACATAAGTGACTTTTAATAATAATACAGTACTGTCCCAAAAGAGAAAAATTCAAATGGGAGTAGCTCAGGGTAGTATTTTAGGACCTCTAATTTTTTCTCATCTATATAAACAATTTACCATCGTATATCAGCTGTCGTTGCTTTGTCCTTTTTTATGCTGGTTCAAATAATTATAAATTAAAGTCACACAACATATCAAAAAAAAAAAAATAATCGATAAAATATCTGATAGATGTTATTTTCAGACAACTGTAAAACATAGGTGTTGTAAACTTGGTTGATTGATTTTCCAAAGGACAAAGAATAAAAGCTTACCTTGATAGTAGAACCGTGGATCACATATGCCATTTTCTCAGCAACAGGATTTTGATTCATAGGATCGCTTTAATCGGGGTTCAATGTGATTCAGGCTCTTTATATAGGTGGCTGCTTATAATCCTTGTTATTCCAATGCTATTGTCGCAAATGGTCACTCACATATACACAGAGGTGTGCTGGAGCCGGTTGTTAAGATTTTTCAAAATCAGCGAGCCGGTTGTTAAATTATTTTTTGTAAAATTATATTTTTATGTTTTCGTTTTCACCCAGTGTCTGTTGGTTTCATTGTCAGTTGGACTCCACGCTCTACTGATAAAGCATGAGACGGGTTAAAGTCAATTATTTACATTTGAGCCAAATATTTAACTGGCCTCAATAGCACTATAGTAGCGGATGAGTGCGACGGAGAACGAAAATAAAAAAGTAGAGAGGGTAATGCAGATTATAACATACAACAGAGGCCAAATTCATATTTACTTCAGCTCTATTTCGCATGCGCAGAGTGCATTATAATATGTATAAAAAAAATGTTTAGATGTAAAATTTTCCTCTAATCAAATTAGTGTTACACTATCTATGATTGAAAAATTACGAAACGAAGAACATTCTTATAATTTTTTTAATCAAATAAATACAAATTGTAACGCAAAAGTAAGTCGAAAACAAACGTCTTCTGAAGATATAAAATTAAATTATAAACTTTTATATTATGAAATTTTGGATAATATATTTTTCAAATGAACACTAGATTTTCTGATTTGAGAGAACTAATTTTTTTATCATTAGTAGATTTTTCAAAATGTAATTTGTTTAAAAATGAATTTCCTGATAAAGAAATAAAATCTTTACAAAATTACTACCCTAAAATTTTTGATACATATAAGCAGACTAGAAAATGAACTTTCTATTATATACAATGATAATCAGTTTAATAATTCAACTTTAGAGGCTGCACTAAAATATTTAAAAGAAAATGATTTAAAAGAAATTCTTCCTGAGTTCCAAAAACTGTAAACTTTAGTACTTACAATACCATCAACTAGTGTTAGTGTGGAGAGAAATTTTTCTTGTCTTAAAAGAATAAAAAATGATTTAAGAAATTCTATGACACAAGAGAGATTGTCAGCTTTGGGGCTTATATCTACAGAAAAGGAATTTTTGATTGAACTGCAAAAAAGAACATTTTTATGACGATATAATAAACAAATTTGTGTCTGTGAAGGATCGACGTATAGATTTGATATTTAAGAAATAATCAATAATACCTATGTAATTATTTAAAAAAATGTAATGATATAAGGGGGATATTATTTAAAAGTATATGATTTTTGGCCTCACTACAGTCATTTTACACGCACCGCTACTGCCACAAATTCAAAACGAATTTCTTAGCTTGCTTACATCTAAATTTCGAGAAAAATTACTTGATGACATCAAAAGAAACAAATATTATGGAATTTTGTTCGATACCACTCCTGATCTAGCCCACCGCGAGCAGGTGTCACATGATATGTTGATTTAGTGAACATGACAGTTATTGAGCGGTGTGAATAAAAACGAGTAGGACAAGTAAATACTTGAACATATCAAAATAACAAGTAAACGCCAAAATTGAAGTGAATAAAACAAGTATTTACTCTTACTCGCGAGTAAATACTTGAGAGGCTAGTAAAACCCGGAAAAATGCCAATTTTGGTGTGAATAAACGCAAGTAAATACTTCTGTAGCAAGTAAATACTCGTCTTTTCGCAAGTCAACCCGACCCCAGACTTGCAGTCGTACTTGTACACGAAAGATGGCTGCATTTATGAACCTGCGTGGTGTGAAACGTTTAGTGTCCGACCGAATGTTCGGTTTCGGTTTCGGTTTCGGTCGAGTTTCGGCAAAAAAACGAGTTTCGGTTTAGTTTCGGTTTCGGCGGCAAACCTGCCGAAACTACGACCGAAACCGAAACTGCATTCGGGAGTTCTCGCGCTGTAATCGGTCAAGTTCGGCGCGTTAAATTCCATCAAAAATAGGTAATTTTATGTTTAATATTTAAAAAAAAACATGAAAAATATTTAAAAGAAGAATCTAACTACTCAAATAAACACCTCACCTATTTTGAGTATTTTTAAGGCGCAATTAATATTTTTTTCTTAAATGAGGGGTTGTTATGTTGATTATTATCATACCAATAAGTAAAAATGTCGAAGACTTCATAGCTATGTGATTTAAAGATAAAAAAATAAAGACTGACTGATTATAATAACGTTTTCTTTATTTTTCCCTCAAAACATGATCCTTGTAAGGAAGTTTCGGTTTCGGTTTCGGTTCCGGCCGAAACTAAGACTGTTGCCGAAATTCGTTTTCGGTTTCGGTCGTAAAAACCAGTTTCGGTCGGACACTAGAAACGTTATAGAGACCGGCGTGATATAAGTCCCGATCTATCTAAGGGACTATTACGGTTTGAGAGCGAAAACGTAGATTTTCTCACTTCGCACTTTCTTGATGAAAACACTGATGCAAGGGGTGGAGGATTAACTGCACGGAAAAAGATGGAAATTTTTCTGAGATACGTTAGTGATCCAGGATTCCAAAGTGGTGTTGCCAACGACATGGGGGTTGAAAGAAGTACCGTCAGCAGAACATTTTCAAGTGTATTGGATAAAATAGTGTCGAAGTCTGAAGATTGGATTAAATTTCCACGCACTATTGAAGATATGAATCAGGCCAAGGCAGATTGGGCTTCAAAATTTCGCATTCCGACTGTCATTGGTGCTATAGATTGCACTCACGTGCATATTATGAAACCTTCGGAATTCGGCGACGAGTATGTGAACAGAAAAGGAAAAACAACAATAAACATTCAGATGACTTGTGACGCTAATGAAAAAATTACAAGTGTGGACGCTCAATGGCCAGAGAGTGTACATGATGGCAGGATTTGGCGAGTGAGTGGAATTCAGGACGTGGTGCGCCGATATGATGGTGATGTTTGTCTCCTTGGTGATAGCGGATATGGAATTACTCCTTGGTTACTGACTCCTTTCGACGAACCAAGAAATGCTCGTGAGCGGAATTACAATTCGACCCATGCTCAGGAAAGAGTAATAATTGAACGAGTTTTTGGCCAGATGAAACGTCGTTTTCCTATACTCTCGAGCCAAGTTAGAATAGCAGTCAAAAATGTTCCCAATTTAGTAATAAGTTGTGCAGTGCTTCACAATGTAGCAAAACATTTGAATGATCCTTGGGAAGTGGAAGACGGAATCGAAAATGGTGTGGCTGAAGAAAATGTACCTCTATATAATTTAGATCACAACAAGAAATGATGCGTAGTCTGTGTGGCGCTACAAGTATTTACTTGCCTTTTTTGTGAATTCAGTTGTCTCGCGAGTAAATACTTGCTAGTATACCCTCGGGTTGACGAGTACACGGTCACAAGTAAACTCGACGCTTTATTCACATCGGTTTACTTGGAGTTTAAATACTCGTTACACTTTACTTGTAAGTAAATACTCGTCGTACTCGTTTTTATTCACACCGCTCATTGTCATGGAGTCATTTCTTGGATTTATACAGCTACATGCTAAAGATGCAGCCACCCTTGAAAGAGTTATTGTTGACAGCCTAGAATCTAATAATTTGCGTCTGGCTGACTGCAGATCACAATGTTATGATAAAGCAGTAATGACTGGGCATATATCTGGTCTTCAACAAAGGATTTGTGCTAGAAATCATCGAGCATTATTTGTAAACTGTAATAATCATAACTTGAACTTGGTAGCTATGCACTCAGCTGAACAGGATGTAGTTGCTATAAAATTTTTTGGCACAATCGAAAGTATTTACCTGTATTTTTCTACACTTCGATGGGAAGAGTTTAAAAATGTGAAACGTAACACTGTTAAACGTGAATGTGAAACCAGATGGAGTGCTAGAGCGGATGCAGTTTACGCTGTGTATGATGGATTAAATGTTATAGTTGGATTGCTTGAAAAATTGTCAGTGAATAATAGCCAGACTAACGATACAAAAACCGATGCAGAACGATTGCTGACAAATATTTTAGATTTTAATTTTCATGTTTTGCTACATTTTTGTTATGAAATTCTTGGCAAAATTAAACGCATTCAAAAACGATTACAGGACTCAATGATGAATTTCGAAGAAGCAGCTTCTGATCTGAAATCATTGAAAATTCAATTGAAGGAAATGAGAGAAGAGATATGTCAAGAATCTATATGATAAAGAATATGTGCAACAAACGGGAAATAGCAGTGGAAAGACGAGTTAGGCGAAGAAGACAAATGGCACGAGATGTAGGACTTTCTTCAGAAGAAGAAATTAATCGGATAATGAAAGGCATTATTGATCGTTTTCAAATAGAGTTAACCACTAGATTCACGCGATTACATGACCTGAATTCAAAATTTGGTTTTCTGCTAGATATGTATTGAAGATCTACTAAGTCAGGATAAAGATGTATTGTTTAAAAATTGTAAAATTTTGCCAATTTTTATGACAGTGACGTTAATGAAACGGAACTCTACAATGAGATTTACGATAGTAGAATGCTCCTGACAACAAGATGTGGCTTATTGCCATCTAAACCATTTACGTCCTGTCCCCGGGTGCCAAGTACCCTCGCTACGCCGCTGGCTGTAGTTTACATATTCTGCACAATATGGCTAAAAAAAAGTCTAATATACTTTAAAAATAGACATAGAGGCAGTAGTTGAGTAGTTATAAAAATTTACAATGAATTTAGTTCTTCTACTAAAAATACAAAAGAATAAAAATAATTTTTTGAATGGACCGAAACCGAATGGTCTGAAATGTTACGTCACGTACCGACACGATGGTTAACATTATTACCAGCAATCAAAAGATTGCTAAGTAACTTTGAACCAGTTAAATCATATTTTATGAGTAAAACGAACATTGCACCTATATTACGCATGTTTTTTGAAGACACCCTATGTGAAGCATATTTAGGCTTTGCAATGTACGCTTGTTCAGTTATACAACCAGCTCTGAAAAAACTACAAAGCAATGGAGTGGTTGTTTTGGAATTATATGTAATTATGAATACAATCAGGGAGTCATTAATTGAAAGAAAACACGAAAAATACTACGGTTTCATTGCAAACAACACTTTAAGAAAATGTAACAACTTAGATGCAGAAAGTAGAAATAATGATTTTAAATTTTTAAAATTGAAAACTGAAAATTATAATTTTTAATTTTCTTAACAAAAGTTGTTAATTTACATATCTTCTTTAAGAAAAATTACTAATTGATATACCATTGTATTTGAAAATTTTGAATTATCCCTAGTTGAACTTTTGAATTTTTAGTATGTCGCGTATGACACTTTAAACTATTAAAATCTCAAATATTACAAAGATCATTATTTCTGCTTTCTAAATTTGAAAAAAATATAAAATTCCATTCATATTTAACGAAATTAGAGCACTTTTAGTAAATCCCTAAAATTTTAGAACAAATCGCCATATTTTTTGAACAATTGAAAGTATGCAAATTTTTGTTTTATGAAAGTTTCTTATTTTTTATGATCTTTACAAATATGTACCTACTTGTTGATATACCATTCAAATTATTATTAACGTGTCGACAGAGGGATTTTAAATTTATTTGAAGTTGGCAACGCTGACTTGAATTTTACAGTGCTTCTTCTTTGAAATTCTTATTGTAGTCAATTGTAGCATTTCGTATTAACAATTAAATATGTGAAACGAATCCAAACGTATCATTCTCAAAATATGCATAGTCAAGACTCACGGACTCACGCACGATTGTTTTATTGTTACTCACAATCACGCACGCTCACGATCCAATATTTGAAAATCGCTCACGCTCACGCGGTTCACGACCGTGACCCGGCGTGACCCGAAGAATTCACGGCCCGCACCCAGCTCTAGTCTCTTGTGTTCGGATCACTGCACAGTAGTTGTGTGCGTACCGCAATGTACAAATCAGTACAAATTAACAGAGTGACGACTGCGCACAAAGTTAATTTTTTACTTCTGCGTGAAGGTCCGAAAAATGCGGACGTAGGTTCTTCTTAGCGTAGATAGAGACTCCACCATGTATGAATTCATTCCTACAGTAGTACGATATTAGATTGTAGTTATGTAAAGATTTCATCTTCCGTTAACCAATGTTCTAAAATGACTGTTGTCACGATCCATTAAGAAAAATTCTAGTTCAGTTGTTTTGGTGCGTAGGCATTGAATGTTTAGGTAAAGTACGTTGAAATTTCCAATTTTGGGTTCTTCTTTCTCTACGAAATAAATTCAAATCAAAGCGACGTATTACTAAAACTTGCGGTCAAAATTTGGTATGACCCAAAACTTTGACCGACACACATTGGTTTGAAATCACGAAAAGCTGGCCATAATATGAAGATATTGTTTGATTGCAGCGAAACTTGGTATATGGGGATTTTCGAGGTCGCTGATTACGAATATGAAGTCAAATTTTAGGAAAACAAAATGACGGATTCAAAATGGCGGACGACTTACTGCAAAACTGTATCTATTTTCACGAAACTCGGTATATGGGGGCTTTCGAATACGCTGATAACGAATATAAAATCAAATTTTTGAAAAACAAAATGACGGATAACTTAGTGCAAAATGGTGTCTATTCTGACGAAACTCGGTATATGGGGACTTTCGAATGCACTGATTACAAATATGTAGTAAAATTTTTGAAAACAAAATGGCGGATCCAAAATGGCGGACGAATTACTGGAAAACCGTGTCTATTCTCACGAAACTCAGTATATGTGGGCTTTCGAGTGTGCTGATTACAATTATAAAGTCATATTTTTAGAGTTATTGCATACATATTACAAAGTTTTACATAGGTGAACACTTTAAATTAGTGAAATAACAAGTTACATATATACAGTAAAATTTTTATTATAATGAATATTTCATAGGTAAACATTTATTGATATAAGAAGTTACATATATATACAGTAATATTTTTATTACAATACATCGGGAAATTACATGTGTACATAAATTTTGATTGAAAATTCTAGTTGGGGTATAGGAAAGTAGGGTTAAAGTAACTAACAACTATTACAACTATATTATCATTTAAATGTGGTTTCACGAGTACGAAAATTTCCTTCCTGGTAAGATTAATTGCAGCATCATTCTTTAGATTTTCTGTAAAAGTGAAAAAAAATCAATACTTTTCGAGAGGGGGGGGGGGTATATACATATGTGTTAAATTTTGGAAGGTATTTTGAACTGATGTTTCCTCAAAACATACGTTTTTTAGAACACTGAATATTTGGGGGGGGGGGGGTCCCCCCCCTGTTACTACGCCACTGTCTTCACAGTACATTTTATATTGTACAAAAGTATAATTGAAGTAATTTTATAAAACTTGATCTAATATAATGCTACTATCTGTATATACGATATTTCTACATTCTCAGACATCATAGTACTAAATCTTACCTAAAAACCTAATAGGCACCATTCGGCAGCCAATTCTTTGATATGTTTTAGAAAAATGTTTAATCAACAG
The DNA here is from genome assembly GCA_949319165.1 of Sialis lutaria. Lineage (NCBI taxonomy): Eukaryota > Metazoa > Arthropoda > Insecta > Megaloptera > Sialidae > Sialis > Sialis lutaria. Next base: position 1,634,883 of record OX439231.1, on the reverse strand, counting down.
TATAAAGTTTGTTTCAAGGCAGGATGTATCAAGAGTTTTGACTTATTGCTTTTTTTATCTCGAGTTTTTAAAAATCAATCACCAAAATTACGTTGAAAAGATCATTAATTGACTCAATGACATGATGTATAAATTAATTTTGATCAATAGATTAATATTCTACTCACCTTCAGGAAAAGAATCCATTTCAAACATTGGGAAAACGTTCACTAATAAACTTTTTATCCGCGTTTGAAAAAACTTATTTTCCACGTGTTCACAAGATCAGTTGTTATGCGCTCGGTAGTTACAAAAGAACTGAATATTACAGGTAGGTAGGGACACGTGACCTTGTCTATTGCAGGTAATACATAAATTAGATGTACCACTACAGCTATTCCAATAGTTAAAAGTCCCTATATAAAAAAAAATAAAACGACTTTTGGCCAGCTTTTCGTGATTTCAAACCAATGTGCGACAGTGTATTACACCATCCAGTCTTCATAGACTTGATCGTGTAACACACTGTCGACACCCTACTTTAAAGGATGTATTATCTTCTGATGAGTTGATTATTTCGCAGATAATGGTGATAGAGTGTGGAATTGTAGCTTTGTTATTAATATAGTTGATAACCGTGTTCTCATTTATTCCGGATTTTACTCTGCCAATATATACACTGTCAAAAACTTCCGAGGTAAATTTACAACAAATGTGTTGGAAGTTTTATTCATAAACAGTTTACGAAATTTACAATACGTATATATAGTAAATGAAGAAGGAAGGTTTAGGATATTGCCTACATGGCGTAGGAATTTGAAATACTATACTTTGTAGGAACTTCAGGTGGAAAGTTACTATACCGTAACTTTGTAAAATTTCTATATTAGTTAGTAAGATTTCAATATCAGTATACTATTTTTGCTTTACATTTTGAATTTAAAATTACAAAACAGCTTAGGAAAAATTCTAAACCTCTACTGTACATTCACAATATATATTGGAAATTTAAAATACTTTATAGAATAAAAGTTCCTTCACATGTTTTGTATTATTAATATATACAGTTTCCGAAAGGCCGTAGCAGGGTAAACATTAAATAAAATTGGCAAGTGCTTGTTGGGCACGCACATGATAGGGTTCCGTAGTCATTCTCACTACGATTGATAAAAAAATAGTTTTTTCAAAATTTTCGTGACCGAAGGGTTAAAATCAAAAAATTGATTTGGCTTTTATTATTGCATTTTAAGAGACCTATCAAATGACACCCCACTCAATGGGGTAAATGAAAAAAATGTGACTTCACTTTTCAATCTATGATAGGGGGGTCCAAAATATTTTTGACAATGTTCGTTATAATTTTCAGTGAAAGTACTAATTAAAAGCTACATTCTGAATTTTTTTCAGATTTTTTGAATCGATAGTTTAGAAAATAGAGGGGGGGGGACGCTCTGACAGCGACATTAAAAAGCAAATATTTCGTGACTGAAGGGTTGAAATCAAAAAGTTATCTGACATTTTTTATTGCATTTTAGGAGACCTATTAAATGACACCCCACTCAATGGGGTAAGTGGGGAAAAAAATGAGAGTTCACTTTTCAGTCTATAGAAGGGGGGTCCAAAATATTTTTGACAATGTTCGTTATAATTTTCAGTGAAAGTACCAATTAAAAGCTACATTCTGAAATTTTTTCAGATTTTTTAAATTGATAGTTTAGAAAATAGAGGGGGGGGGGACGCTTTTTTAACGACTTTGGAGAGCAAATACATCGTGATTAAAGGGTTAAAATCAAAAAGTTCTGATACATTTTTTGTTGCATTTTAGGAGACCTTTCTAATGACACCCCACTCAATAGGGTAGGTGAAATTTTTTTTTGAAAGCACTTTTCATTTTATGGAAAGGGGGCCTAAAAATTTTTTTTTACAAAAGTCTTATCATTTCTGTTTTTGGGTCATCAATCTACGACCGTATACCAAATTTCATCTTATTATCTCAAAATTTTTGAAGACGGACGGACGGACGGACGGACATGGAGAAACTATAAGGGTTCCTAGTTTTCTACGGAACCCTAAAAAGTGCCCCCGCGTATTTTCTAACGAAATTTGGGGGTTATAATTGGTTACAAAAAAATAATATTTTCTGAAATGTTCAGCCATTTTTAATTAATAGTTTTTGAGAAAAAAATTTTTTTCTATAATTTTAATAAAAATTAATATCTTTTGATTGATTTTAATGATTAATTTGAAAAAAATATATGTTGTAGATATAACCAGGAGTGAACTGTAAAAAATATATACTTCCGGAATCCATAGTATCTACTAAATGATGGTGTAATAGATTTTTATGCAAAACTTTGTATACCTTGTACAACAAACGAGTGATCATTAGTTTCACCTTCGATATCAATCTGAAAAAATAAATAAGGCAAAAGTTAGATCCGTGTACCTACTACATATATAGTAAGGAAATTATGTTAATGTAATCATGTATATGTATAATAAATACTCACATCAAGTACCACATACAGAAAGTCTGCTATTTCCTGCATCCAATATACATATAAGAATGGGAAAAATGAAATTTCATTGTTTACAATTATTGTCCATTCTTTTGCTTCCTTTATCATATTTCTAATTATACAGTCTTTGTCTTGATTAAACATTGCCGATTTTGTCTTTTTAAAAGATTAAAAAATTTCCTCACTTTTAAAATATTCGCGAAGAGTTTTGGCATATTTGAAAACATTATTAATCCAAATATTATTTATATCTTTACCAAGTAGTCGTGATTTATGTGCAATTAAAACTTGCTTATTTTTGAGATGCGGCCAATTTGAAAAAATATTTTGAATTGTCCGGTTTTTTCTTATTTATTTGCATTCGCTGTGAAACATAAGTTTCATCCATAAGCTTCAGAACGAATGAAATATTTTCGTCTGAAATTCGTTCATGTTTTAATAATTCCAAACGTTTTATATTTTGCGATTCAGCACTTTCAGTAGGAGGAAGTAGAGGTTGATACTCTACGCACCCGTATTCATCTTGTTGCCAGTTTTTATTAGTATCATCGTCAATTTCATCGTCAAGTAAACATCGTTTATTTTAATTTAAATATTTTCGGTAATTTACATTATCATAGATTTTTTGACGAAGAACACTAATAGCCACATCATCTCCCAACCCACCTAATTGAAATGATTTTGGATATGTCTTTAATAGCTCTGAGCTTATTGCCGATTGCCGTAGCAGTGCCTCGATCAGTTTTCTTGAGGTCTTGTATCATGTATGCACCAATGATACTAATCATCATTAACATATAGTTTTTATTCGAAGTCTCTCCTCTCTCACATGCATTGATTAAGTTTTTCGGAAATTTATTTAGTAAGTTTATTCCATGATGTATATTGTCATTATTAAGATTAGTAGAAGAGGTGAATGATGAATCTGATGAAGTTGAAACTTCGCTTTTTGAATGAATTGGAGGAATACCTAAAATTATAACAATAACGTAAATGAATAGTATTTTGTTATTTTGATATATGTACTTATAGGTAAGCAATCAATTAAATCTCTAAAGCATACTGTACTTAAATAATTTTACTTAAAAGTAATATAATTTAATTTTAAGTTGAAAATAATAAATATCATGCTTTCATCAAAATGCTTCAAAAAAATAACGCCGAAATTTACAGTATTAAAATAATTTTTGATAACATATAAACTAGTCTTTTCATTTGCGAAGCCATCGTTCCACATTTTAGTTTCTGGTACAATGATTTTGAGCGAACTCCAGCAATATTTCATCTTCATCGATTTCGGTGCCATCTGTATTCAAATAATATGATTTTAATTTGATTTTATTTCAAAATAATATTAATAACGTTTACGGAATAGAACAGGTTTCTAAACGTCATGAAAATAAGAAATGTGTATAAAATTAGGAGGAACCGGGGAAAAATACTATATACCTATCCCCAAGTAGTAAAAAAGTAAAATGATGATTTTTTTTAATTTCCCCCATATATATTATGAATTTTGTATATTTAAGGCACATACATTTAGATGTTTTTTAAAAGGCTTTCCAGCGAAATTTCCAAAATAACGAATTTTCAGTAAAAATGTTTTAGACAAAAGTTTCATGTTTTTTTTTTTTTAAATAATCAGCTGGAAAGTCTTTAAAAAACACCTGGTGTATAGAAAATATGTAAGCAAAAAATAAATTATATGTATAAAAATTATAGTCATACCTTTTACGATTCTTCATCTATTAAATTCAGCTTTGATTTTGCAACATTGATTACATCTTCTAGCTTAGATCCTTTGACTCCTATTTTTTTCGGTTGATTAAATAAAAGCTTTCACTCGAAAAACAGGCATTATTTATAAGTTATTTTCTTGTAATTATTATCGATGAAGGGTGTTGATGAATTTTATGACTTTGTCAAAATTATTACATTATTGATTAAAATACTTAATTTATAATAAAAATAATTAAAAATATAATTTCAAATGAAAAGAACAACATGTTTTAGTTAAAATCTACAAATAACGGAAATCACAGAAAACAATTAAATAAGTTAAATATGAAGTTAGGGAGAGGAGAATACTCTAAGTACAATTTGTACAAGTGTATAACTTGAGACTATAAGATAAAATACAAACTGTATACAATTCATATATAAATCATGAGGAATGTTTATACTTTATAAAAAAATAATTCTTACATTTATTTAGTTATATACATATAATTATGTGTTTTCAGTTTACTCTCCGAAAATTTTTACTTCCTCTTTAATACTGTATTACTTTTTTATAAATTGGTCGTGACAAAACCGTATTTTGGCTTAATACATAAAAAGTTACCAGGTTGATAGATATGTAATGTATACTAATCAATTCACATTTTGATATACAACGGTAGCCTAATATCTTTCCTATTTTATATGCATAACCAAGAGTGTTTTTCAGAAGCTTGAAATATCTCATACCCTTCACGGTGAGAGTGCAGGGTATGTCAGTGACCGGGTGCTCGATATCGATAAATAAATGTTTTTCTAATATTCTATTTTCTATCACACGCGTTGAACAAGTTTTATAGGATATTTTTCCATTTAAAAAGCAATCATCGATGCTTTCTTGAAGGTCTTCCATCAACCCCTTCTGGAGAATAATTTTTGAGGTTATTTGCAATAGTCCTACAGTTTCTGTTACCACACTTTTATAAAACTGGCAATTCCCTTCGTCAATAGCGCTCGGGAAATCTATTAACGCTTTATCAATTAAAGTCCCAATGTTAGAATCACAACAAATCGTACTTCCCTGTTTATCAAATATTGCAGATAAATAGATGTCTCTCTCTACATACCAGGTATTACTCAAAAGATAATCGGAAACGAGACGACAAAACATAAAGTGTTTGTGATAATTTTCTACGGCTGATTTATAGGACACTGAGTCAGTGAATGCTGATGCAATCAGTTCAACAATTGAATCGAAAGCACATGTAAAATACACTTGCACATTTTCATTGCTTATTTTGGCTGTGCCCCCATTTTTTATATTATTTTTCATTCTTCTACGTAATGGACGACTGTGAATAAGTTCTACATCGGGACACGGCTGAAGATATTTTCCCCTTATAGGCGGACACACTTCCAATGGTTCGCGTGATACCTGTATATTTTTATTTCTACCTCGCCAGTTCTCTTCTTCGTTGAGATGGTCTGACCGTTAATCTCAAAAACTACCATCACATTCAGAGGTCGATAAACTCTCGTTACTTAGGTTGAGACTAGCATTATATGTTGCTCGTTTGATTTTACATGAACCCGTGATGGAACACATATGTTTTATCAAAAATGTATCAACACGGAGTGGCTTTCTCTCGTTATTTAAAGTGTTATTCTTAAGATTGTTAAAATAAGCCTCAGATCTCGCCGAAAAGCAGTGTTGTATCTCATATTACTGATTGATGACATCATATTTGTCCATAGTAGAAAGTATTGGCAGTCTCAAAAATGAAGTGACAAAATTAGGCAAGTGATAAGGATTTGGCCGTTCGAGCCTTCGTGATTCTTCTGCTACTTTTTCGGAGTAAGTTCTTATACTAGTGAAGTTTGGCGACCTAGTACGCGAATCATCATCTAAAACTGCTGTTTAATCCATCACTATCTGAATCAAATTCCATTTCATCAATCGAGAATGTTCAGTAGGAACTCAAAAGTGAACGTTAGAATTTTATGTGTTTTTTGTTTATTTTATAGAAAGAAATCGGTTTGATTGATTCATATATCAAACTTTGTACACAACTTTAGTACATTAATAAGTACTTTTTTAATGTTATATTTTTGCATATATCAGTGGCGTTGACAGTACATCGTTCAAATGGATGATCTGAGGACAAAAAACGTAAAAGATTTTTAAAATATATGTTATTATATTATAATTATATTATAATATAGTATATACCTACTAAATAAATTAGAAATACTCGGTTTCCGGGGCACTGTCATGAATCTTATAAAACCTTTCCTTAGTAACAGATTTCAGTGCACATAAATGACTTTTAATAATAATACAGTACTGTCCCAAAAGAGAAAAATTCAAATGGGAGTAGCTCAGGGTAGTATTTTTACTACTAGGTAGGTAGTATTTTAGGACCTCTATAAAGTCACACAACATATCAAAAAAAAAAAAATTATCGATAAAATATCTGATAGATGTTATTTTCAGACAACTGTAAAACATAGGTAATGTAAACTTGGTTGATTGATTTTCCAAAGGACAAATAATAAAAGCTTACCTTGATAGTAGAACCGTGGATCACATATGCCTGCAACAGGATTTTGATTCATAGGATCGCTTTAATCGGGGTTCAATGTGATTCGGGCTCTTTATATAGGCTGCTTATAATCCTTGTCATTCCAATGCTATTGTCGCAAATGGTCACTCACATATACACAGAGGTGTGCTAGAGCCGGTTGTTAAGATTTTTCAAAATCAGCGAGCCGGTTGTTAAATTATTTTTTGTAAAATTATATTTTTATGTTTTCGTTTTCACCTAGTGTATGTTGGTTTCAGTTGGATTCCACGCTCTACTGATAAAGCCTTTGTACTCAGGCCCGGATTTAGAAATATGCCGCCCCTAGGCAGTTGCGAAAGTTGCCACCCTCTCACTAAAAAGCAAACGATTGAAAATAGTTAAAAAATTTATGCCATTTGGCATGAAACGGGTTAAAGTAAATTATTTACATTTGAGCCAAATATTTAACTGGCCTCAATAGCAGTATAGTAGCGCATGAGTGCGACGGAGAACGAAAATAAAAAAGTAGAGAGGGTAATGCAGATTATAACATACAACAGAGGCCAAATTCATATTTGCTTCAGCTCTATTTCGCATGCGCAGAGTGCATTATAATATGTATAAAAAAATGTTTAGATGTAAAATTTTCCTCTAATCAAATTAGTGTTACACTATCTATGATTGAAAAATTACGAAACGAAGAACATTTTTATAATTTTTTTAATCAAATAAATACAAATTGTAACGCAAAAGTAAGTCGAAAACAAACGTCTTCTGAAGATATAAAATTAAATTATAAACTTTTATATTATGAAATTTTGGATAATATTATTTTTCAAATGAACACTAGATTTTCTGATTTGAGAGAACTAATTTTTTTATCATTAGTAGATTTTTCAAAATGTAATTTATTTAAAAATGAATTTCCTGATAAAGAAATAAAATCTTTACAAAATTACTACCCTAAAATTTTTGATACATATAAGCAGACTAGAAAATAAACTTTCTATTATATACAATGATAATCAGTTTAATAATTCAACTTTAGAGGCTGCACTAAAATATTTAAAAGAAAATAATTTAAAAGAAATTCTTCCTGAGTTCCAAAAACTGTTAACTTTAGTACTTACAATACCATCAACTAGTGTTAGTGTGGAGAGAAATTTTTCTTGTCTTAAAAGAATAAAAAATGATTTAAGAAATTCTATGACACAAGAGAGATTGTCAGCTTTGGGGCTTATATCTACAGAAAAGGAATTTTTGATTGAACTGCAAAAAAGAACATTTTTATGAGGTTATAATAAACAAATTTGTGTCTGTGAAGGATCGACGTATAGATTTGATATTTAAGAAATAATCAATAATACCTATGTAATTATTTAAAAAAATGTAATGATATAAGGGGGATATTATTTAAAAGTATATGATTTTTGGCCTCACTAGTCATTTTACACGCACCGCTACTGCCACAAATTCAAAACGAATTTCTTAGCTTGCTTACATCTAAATTTCGAGAAAAATTACTTGATGACATCAAAAGAAACAAATATTATGGAATTTTGTTCGACACCACTTCTGATCTAGCCCACCGCGAGCAGTTGTCACATGTGAACAGATATGTTCGTTGATTTAGTGAACAAGACAGTTATTGTCAAGGAGTCATTTCTTGGATTTATACAGCTACATGCTAAAGATGCAGCCACCCTTGAAAGAGTTATTGTTGACAGTCTAGAACAGGGTAGGCGAACCAATGACACGCGTGCCATTGATGGCACGCGACACAATATTTTGGGCACGTCGCCGATCATAAAACATGTGTAAAAAAATGTGTTAAGTATTTTATGACGATCGAACGCGAGTGATCCTACGCTACGACAGTTTAATAACAGGGTTGGGTATTTTAATTTATATATTTTTATGGCTGACTTTTGAAAGATCTTATTTAATGCAAAAAAAGGGAAATGGAAAAAAAAGGGAAATGGAAAAAATATTATATTGACTCCGAATCCGCAAATTAAACAATGTTTTTTACACACATATCATTATTGTTTTTTTTTAAGATTATATATTTTGAAATACAGTAAAAAATTAGAGGTCTGAATCGGTTAATACAAAAATAGAGGAGTCGGAGTCGTAGATTTTTGTACCAATTCCACAACCCTGATTTTATTATAGTTTTTGATTTTTTCGTCAACAATGAGTAATTGAAAATTTTAATTTTAACAATCATGAACGATAAAATTTCAACAATGAATAATTGAAAGTTTTATTAATTTTATATCATTATGGTGGGGGCGGCGCGGCGGCAGGCAGGAAGCGCAGTTCAGCATGCATTTTGCTAAAAGTAACATCTTACAACCCAACATAAATTATTTGTCATCTAACCTGCAGCAACAGAAGTCACACTAATTTTACAGTAATTTAATTTATGCGTGTAATAAAAACATTCCACAATGTACCTTTTTTGTTTACTTTATTTAATTATTAAAGAGTTTTGATAGTATTTATTATTATTATTTTCCAAATAATCAGAAAGTCAAAATTATTTGATGGCACGTCAATGACCCCATTAAACATTCTTTAGAAAAAATGGCACGTTGATGCATAAAGGTTCGCCTACCCTGGCCTAGAATCTAATAATTTGCGTCTGGCTGACTGCAGATCACAATGTTATGATAATGCAGCAGTAATGGCTGGGCATATATCTGGTCTTCAACAAAGGATTTGTGCTAGAAATCATCGAGCATTATTTGTAAACTGTAATAATCATAGCTTGAACTTGGTAGCTATGCACTCAGCTGAACAGGATGTAGTTGCTGTAACATTTTTTGGCACAATCGAAAGTATTTACCTGTATTTTTCTCGTTCTACACTTCGATGGGAAGAGTTTAAAAATGTGATACGTAACACTGTTAAACGTGAATGTGAAACCAGATGGAGTGCTAGAGCGGACGCAGTTAACGCTGTGTATGATTAATTAAATGTTATAGTTGGATTGCTTGAAAAATTATCAGTGGATAATAGCCGGACTAACGATACAAAAACCGATGTAGAACGATTGCGTCCAAAAACGATTGCAGGACCCAATGATGAATTTCAAGGAAGCAGCTTCTGATCTGAAATCATTGGAAAATTAATTGAAGGAAATCAGAGACGAAATATGTCAAGAATCTATTCATACTATTCTTACTACAACTAAGTAGACAACAAATTAGGCTAGTGACAGGAATGATAACCGGTCACTGTAACCTACGGAAACACATGCAAACAATGGGAATCTATGATGAAGAACCCATTTGCAGACTGTGTAATGAAGAGGACGAAACAGCCTCCCATATTATATTCGAATGTGAAGCTCTTGCTCAATGGAGACATGCACTCCTAGCAGGAGACAACTATCGACAAGCTCTAACAAGAGAAAACTTGGTGGAAAGGATGTTAAACCTGATAAGAATGGTAAACCTTTTCACTGAATGAGTGAATTGATGAAGAACACAATAAGCTAAAGGCTGCAGTGTTAGAGGCATCTAACCCTCATCATCAATCACAACCTAATCTAAATCTAATCTAAATCTATTCATAAGGCAAAGAATATGTGCAACAAATGGGGAATGGCAGTGGAAAGACGAGTTAGGCGAAGACAAATAATGGTTGAAGAAATGGCACGAGATGTAGGAGTCTCTTCAGAAGAAGAAATTAATCGGATAATGAGAGGCATTATTGATCGTTTTCAAATAGAGTTAACCACTAGATTCACGCGATTACATGACCTGAATTCAAAATTTGGTTTTCTGCTAGATATTGAAGATCTACTAAGTCAGGATAAAGATGTATTGTTTAAAAATTGTAAAATTTTGCCAATTTTTATGACAGTGACGTTAATGAAGCGGAACTCTACAATGAGATTTACGATAGTAGAATGCTCCAGACAACAAGATGTGGCTTATTGCCATCTAAACCATTTACGTCCTGTCCCCGGGCGCCAAGTACCCTCGCTACGCCGCTGGCTGTAGTTTACATATTCTGCACAATATGACTAAAAAAGCCTGATATACTTTAAAAATAGACATAGAGGCTGTAGTTATAAAAATTTACAATGAATTTAGTTCTTCTACTAAAAAATACAAAAGAATTAAAAGATTTTTTTAATGGACTGAAACCGAATGGTCTGAAATGTTACGTCACGTACCGACAAGATGGTTAACATTATTACCAGCAATCAAAAAATTGCTAAGTAACTTTGAACCAGTTAAATCATATTTTATGAGTAAAAAGATCATTGCACCTATATTACGCATGTTCGAAACAAACAAATTATCGCGTCAGCGCTGACGAGTAAGATAGAACGGTATGAGTCGTAGCGGCTCTGAATGAAGAAACAAAATTTATTATAATAAGAAAAATTGTAACATCTGTGACATTTTATATCAACGTGTATAAAATCAATGTAAAAAATAGTGAAATAAATAATAATTATAAAGAAAAAGAACTGACTTAATGTCTAAAATTAATCCCACGATTGGTGAGCCCAATCGTCGGTTTTAAACAACGCATGTTTTTTGAAGACACCCTATGTGAAGCATATTTAGGCTTTGCAATGTAGGCTTGTTCAGTTATACAACCAGCTCTGAAAAAACTACAAAGCAATGGAGTGGTTGTTTTGGAATTATATGTAATTATGAATACAATCAGGGAGTCATTAATTGAAAGAAAACACGAAAAATACTACGGTTTCATTGCAAACAACACTTTAAGAAAATGTAACAACTTAGATGCAGAAAGTAGAAATAATGATTTTAAATTTTTAAAATTGAAAACTGAAAATTATAATTTTTAATTTTCTTAACAAAAGTTGTTAATTTACAACTTTAAGAAAAATTACTAATTGATATACCATTTTATTTGAAAATTTTGAATTATCCCTAGTTGAACTTTTGAATTTTTAGTAAATTATTAAAATCTCAAATAATCATACATCTTTACAAAGAACATTATTTCTGCTTTCTAAATTTGAAAAAAATATAAAATTCCATCCATTTTTAACGAAATTAGCGCACTTTTAGTAAATCCTTAAAATTTGAGAACAAATCGCCATATTTTTTGAACAATTGAAAGTATGAAAATTTTTGTTTTATGAAAGTTTCTTATTTTTATGATCTTTACAAATATGTACCTACTTGTTGATATACCATTCAAATTTTGAGAACTTCAAAGCTATTATTTTCAACTTTTTCAAATGGAACACCCTACTTTTGATCAGTGGCGTCACTAGGGGGGGGGGGGGTGCGGACCGCACCGGGTGGCACCATCACAAGGGGTGACACCCAAATGCAAAACATCACTTTAGTAGTAGTATTGTGGTTTTTTGGTAATAAAAAAAAAGGTAAACAGAATTGAACTGTGTGCTCAGGGGGTGACACCAACTCACAAGGGGTGACACCCAAATGCAAAACATGTATAATTTTTGGTAATGATGACGTAAAAGTACTCCTAAAATGAACACCTTACACCCGCGCTAGCACATAACTGGACAAGATATGCCACGGACGACAAGCATTTATTTTATCTACTGTTGATAAACTAGACCTACATAATAAAATTAGCCCGAAACTCGATGACGTATGTTATAGGGATTGACGGATCACGGACTATTATGAATTAAAAAAGAAACCACGTAAATCGGATAAGTGGTTCTCGAGTGATAAGCACACAAACGGACAGACAGATAGAGAGACGTTGAGCTTTATATATATTAAGAATAATATGTACCTATTAGTATGGAGTATGGATGTAAATCAAATTAATAACGTTATTATGTCAGAGAAAAAAAATATAGAAAATATGATGTCCTATAAATATACACTGGGAAGTAATGAATTAATAATAAAGATATCAAAAATCTCTTAGTTCCCACGATCACCTATATTTACCGCACCAATTGGAACATTTTATGTTTATGTCTTGATCTCAGACAGCACATTAGTGGATTTATTTGATTGTAAATTATTGTTATTTGTGTTCGATATAACAATATGGCATCTGTTCGCTAGCAATTGTTTTGCATAAACTTCAAACGTACACATAAAAATCTCGGAATTATCGACAATCAGTTTTTATTTGAATTTTCCAAAATGCATTTCAATAAAGAAGAACTTGTAGACATGATTTTTGTTTTGGGTGAGTCGGAAAGAAATTGTGTGCTTGCCAATATAATTTACCACCAACGGTATCCTAAACGAAGACTCCCTAAAGTTGATTGCTTCCAAAACCTGCTTGATCGATTTGTGGAAACTTGGAAACCGGCAATGTCAAATATAATAAACGTGAACGAACTAAATATGTTGAGAATGAAGAAAATGAGTTATCTGTTGTACTGGCAACGATCGAGGATCCCCATATTAGCCAAAGAGAAGTGAGTATAGGAATAAATAGACGTTCTGTTGGACGAATCTTAAAAAAAAGTCATGCATATCACATTCAAATGCACCAGGAATTAAGTGATGACGATTTTTTGAAGCAGTTACAGTTTTGCAAAGATAAAACACAAGAAGATGCTTCGTTCTTCAAAAACGTTTTGTTCACTGATGAAGCAACGTTTCATAATAAAACGGGCAAGTGCGTGTTGGGCACGCACATGATAGGGTTCCGTAGTCATTCTCACTACGATTTATAAAAAGTATTTTTCAAAATTTTCGTGACTGAAGGGTTAAAATCAAAAAGTCATTTGACTTTTATTATTGCATTTTAGGAGACCTATCAAATGACACCCCACTCAATGGGGTAAATGAAAAAAATGTGAGTTCACTTTTCAATCTATGAAAAGGGGGTCCAAAATATTTTTGACAACGTTCGTTATAATTTTCAGTGAAAGTACTAATTAAAAGCTACATTCTGAATTTTTTTCAGATTTATTAAATTGATAGTTTAGAAAATAGAGGGGGGGGGACGCTTTTTTAATGACTTTGGAGAGAAAATACATCGTGATCGAAGGGTTAAAATTAAAAATTTCTGTTACATTTTTTGTTGCATTTTAGGAGACCTTTCTAATGACACCCCACTCAATGGTGTAGGTGATTTTTTTTTGAAAACACTTCATTTTATGAAAGGGGGTCTAAAAAAATTTTATTTTCAAAAATCTTATCATTTCTGTTTTTGGGTCATCAATCTACGGCCGTATACCAAATTTCATCTTATTATCTCAAAATTTTTGAAGACGGACGGACATGGAGAAACTATAAGGGTTCCTAGTTTTCTACGGAACCCTAAAAATGGATTAGTTAACAGGCACAGTTTCCAATATTATGCTACGGAAAATCCTCACTTTTTCAGGCATCTTGATAACCAGCACAGATGGTCATTAAATGTTTGGGTGGGGGATTATCGGAGATCATGTAGTAGGGCCATATTTTTTTGATGGTACATTAACTGGAGTTATTTATCTTAATTTTCTGGAAAACTATCTGCCACAGTTATTGGTAAATCTTCCCCAAAGATTCAGATATAGTATGTGGTTTCAACAAGATGGTGCTCCACCACATTATTTAAACGCTGTGAGACACCACCTAAATAATGTCTACCCATATCAATGGATTGGAAGAAATGGATCCACTAAATGGCCTGCTAGATCTCCCGTTCTTACAAAAATGGATTTCTTTCTATGGGGATACGTGAAAGAAATTGTTTATCAAGAAACACCAACAACAACCCAGAATATGAAGGGTAGGATAATACATGTTTTTTAATAAATATTGTTGAATTTTGTACTTTTTGTAAATAAATAATAAATCAAAAGTGGTTACACATAGGCCTAAATATGCCGTATAAAAAATGTTCGTTATTTAATTCTACATAATATCGTTAAAAATATATAGGGTGTTCCATTTGAAAAAGTCGAAAATAATAGCTTTGAAGTTCTCAAAATTTGAAAATTAATTTTGAACACTCTGTACATGGTGGTTCTACGATATTCAAACAAGAGCACCTTACAAGTAGTGAATTGTTAAGTGGAGCGCGATTTCATAATATAGATTGAAAGTGTATGAGCGGCAATCAGGCTAAAGTAGCCGGCTACTAACGTTGAAAATAAAATAGTCAAAATCGTGCACTCTAGCGCTATTTTGTCACTCTTTAATGCTACGTAAGTATAAAATTATAAATAACAATGATCGTACCTTGTAGGTGGATGTCGAAATGTGGCCACACCAAGAGAGAGGGTTCCTAAAAGAAACTGTTAGCCAAATTTTATTCTTAATCCTATGTTATACAAACTTATTCTAATTAACAAACTAACAATAACAAAAACTTTATCACTAACAATGACAAAACGCACAGCACACGTCGATTATTATTAACATAAATAACTGACAGATTAAACACGACTTTACTAATGACTTTCGCGGTACTCACTCCGCACAACACTCTGACTGATCGCGTAACTTTATGGGCGCAATTGGGTGGGCGGTAAGGGCACTAAAATGGCAGCGACGTCCGTAATACTCCTATCGTTCGGCGGGGCTGGACCACCACTCCCCATCGTCTGGGTTCCTTGGCAGAAATTCTCCTTCGTACTATCGAAGTGAGTCTAGAATCTAGATGGACCTCCTATTCTAAACTCTCTACAATCGGATTTCGCCACTTACTTTGTGCACCCTACACACACTTATCGCCGTGTACTACCGACTGCCGGTTAACGCTGCACCCCGACTTGCAAGGACGGGTGTACTTGCCGTTACGTCAGATGTTAGTTTATAAGAGTTAAAATCGTTTGCCGGAAATTATATACAAATAAATAGTGATATGTATGAACATTTCAAGAAATATTCTGTACATATTGAAGATCTTGAGTATCATCATATTAAATTATAATGAAATAACCAACGTGTTTACTTGCTGAACACAGACTGTACATGATTTTATTTATAATTAGTTATTACATGTTATTATTAATTACATGTTATTATTAACAGATGGCAGCACAGAACTATATTTTGATATATAACAATAACACGCCCACTATATCAAAATATGTCATTAATAATTCAATAAACTCTGAATACCTAAAAGTTTCATGAAATGATAATGTTTCATACTACTTAAGGCCTTAGTCAATAAATCAGCTGGCATCTCAGCTGTTTCCAAATATTCGAGTTTCACAATTCTATTATCAACGCAATCTTTACAAAACCGATATCGAACATCTATGTGTTTAGTACGTTTGTGAAACGCTCCATTTACAGACAACTTGAGAGCACCCTGATTGTCGTTAAAAATGGTAATAGTACATGTTTCCTTTTTTAATTTCACGTAGCAAATTACGTAAGTATATAGCCTCCCTACATGCTTCTGTAATACCAACGTATTCTGCCTCCGTGCTCGATAAAGCTATAGTCTTTTGCTTTTTTGTTTCCCACGAAATTACAGATCCTGATAATGTAAAACATAATCCTGTATATGACTTTCTATCTACTACGTTACTTGCCCAATCGGCATCAACAAACCCTTCTAACTGTGAATTACCATTTTTAGTGTATTTTAAACCAAAATGTTTTGTTTTCTTCAAATATCTTAATACTCTCTTTGCGTAAGACCAAGTTTCATTGTTAAAACTACTATTAAACTGACTTAAGAATCCGACAGAAAATGTTATATCTGGTCTCGTTAAGACTGCTAAATACATTAAACTACCAATTAGTTTTTGATATGGAACTTGATCCTCACAATTTTCATTATTATTAATATTCAATTTTGCCTCTAAAGGAGTATTAGCTGTTTTACAGTCAGTCATTTGAAATTTATTTAATAACTGATCTATATATTTTTCTTGACTTAATGTTATAACTCCATTTAATTTATCAATATTGACACTCATGCCCAAACATTGCTTAACATTTCCTAAGTCTTTAATTCTAAAATTTGAAGTTAATACACCTTTTAAATGAGAAGTTTCAACAATATCATTACTAAATACAAAAAAATCATCAACATAAATGGTAACAATGGTTTTCTGATTATTTTTAATTTTTGTATACAAACAAGGCTCTAGTTTAGATCGTTTATAACCTATGCTGATAAGACAATTATCTACCTTCTTATACCACGCCCTTGACGATTGTTTCAGTCCATAAATGGCCTTTTTTAATTTTAAAACTTTTCCTAAGCTTTCTGGACTTTGAAAACAATCTGGTTTATGCATATATACCGTCTCGTCAAGGTCGCCGTTTAGGAAAGCTGTCTTAACATCAAGATGTGTTATATCTAACCCTAACTGCACTGACAAAGCAAACAATAGTCTCAATGTTGTATGCCTTACGACAGGCGAGAAGGTTTCTAAATAATCAACACCTTGTTCCTGCATAAAACCTTTTGCTACGAGTCTTGCACGAAAACGCACTTTGTTATCAATGTCATATTTCTTTTTTAAAACCCATTTACATTTCACTATTGTACCGATTTTAGGAACATCTACCAACTCCCACGCATTATTATCTTCGAAGCACTGAAGTTCATCATTCACAGCCTTTAACCATTGCTCTTTCTCCGGTCCTTTCAATGCCTCTTCTAAAAATAGGTTATTTGTATCATCGAGAGATGATTCACTGACACACATGTTTGAAAAACCATACCAATCTGTTTTCTTTCTCTCTCTCTTACAGTCCTAGAGCTGGGTGAAACAAGTGTATCTTCACTTTCATCATTTTCGCTCTCGCTAGGTACATAAGTTTCGTCCAGAAATTCTTTGGTAGTCTCAGCTTCAGAATCATAATTTTATTCGGATTCTGATGCATCTCCAACAGTTCTGGTGTCATTTACTTGAAGAGTAATTTCATCATTTTCATGTTCCATTATTATAACATCCCTACTTGTTGTTGTAGTTTTAGTTACTGGATTGTAAAGTCTGTACCCCTTAATATTTTCTGGATAGCCAACCAATATATGTTCCTCAGACTTTTTATCCCATTTCAGCCTTTTCTCTTTCGGACGATGAACCATAACCTTACTTCCAAATATTCTTAAATGGCCAATCTCTGGTTTTGTTCCTGTCCACTTTTCATAAGGCGTTTTACCATTCAATCCAGATGCTACAGTTCTATTATGAAGATATACGGCTGTATTTGTTGCTTCTGCCCAAAATTCTTTGCCTAGCCCAGCGTCAAATAACAGACATCTTGCTTTCTCTACTACTGTACGATTGCATCTTTCACATAAGCCATTTTGCTCTGGCGTGTAGGTGTTTGTCTTCTGATGATTAATTCCTTCTTTCTGCAAAAGTAAATCAAACAATTTATTACAAAACTCCAAGCCATTGTCACTTCTCAAAGTTTTTATCTTCTTGTTAGTTTGATTTTCTGCCTTTGCTTTAAATTCTTTGAAGCACTCCAAGGCTTCACTTTTGTTCCTCAGAAAGTATACAAATATCATTCTTGAATAATCATCAACAAACAATAAAAAATATTTAGAACCTCCGATCGATGTCACTTCCATTGGCCCACAAATGTCAGTGTGGATTAATTCGAGAACCTCATTAGCTCTAGATCCAATATGCTTAAAAGGAAGTCTTGTTTGCTTACCTTCGCAGCAAGTGGAGCATGTCAACTTGCTTATATTCACCTTTTTATCAATCTTTAAACCTTCCACAGCTTCTGACATTTTATTCAAGTAGTTGCTGTTTACGTGCCCCAATCTTCGATGCCATGTATTGCCTGACACTGTAGAAACCGCCATTGCATATTTAGGCATCCTGACTTTATATACTCCATTGACCACATCAGCTCTGGCCACCAAATGACCAATCTTATTGTATATACTGCAACCTCTCTCTGTAAAGACAACTTTATTACCATTTTTCATTAATTGGCTTACAGACAGAAGGTTTGTAGTCAAATCTGGAATGCAAAGTATTCGCTTAATCGGCACTTCATATTCGCAATCATCTGTCATTGTGACAATATTCACTTCACCGGTACATAGAACTTGTAGCTTGTTATTATTTGCAACAACAATCTCATCAGTTTGTTCATAACACGGGTTCATAACCCAACTTTCATTAGCAGTTAAATGTGCACTCGCCCCTGAGTCAATATACCAGTCGTTTTTATTATAATTTCCGTTTAAAAACACAGCACTAAACGCATTTGTTTGTTTTCTTGTCGTTTCCTTTTCTGTTGATTGTTTAAAGTTATTATTAGTGCACTGATTTCGATAATGACCCGGTTGTTTACACTTGTAACACTTGACGTTTGACTTAGTTTTGAAGGTTAAGCAGCCGCCATCTTTATCACCATCCATAGACTTATATTTCTTCTTATGTTGGTACTTCTGATAACTAGCGAATGCTGCGCCATCTTCACGGTTTTCACTGCTAACTTCAGTTCCCGCCATATCCAACAATTTTGATTTAATGGCGTCTGTTGAAATACTAATTCCGGAATGTTCTATAGCCATTATCATCGGCATGTACCTTTCAGTTAGACCAGCCAATAGCAAGCACCCTATCCATTCATCACTGATTTCAAAACCTGTTCCATTTAACTTTTGTCCTGTTTCAATCAGTTGATTCACGTATGACGCCATCGAGTCACTGGTTTCTAGACGAATCGAAGTTAAATTGCGGAGCAGGCTTATCCTTCTGCTAAAGCCCGAATCGTCAAATAAACTCTTCAGTTTATCCCACAGGATTTTAGATGTCGTCACCTCTCTGATATGTACATACAGCGTTGAGTCAATAGTCATTATGAGTTTTGCTTTCGTCCTTTTATCATCTTCGGAGTCAATTACTGTACCACTGTCTGGTTTCACACAATGCAGCATCCCCTCAAGCACAAGGAAGTTTTCGGCAGCAAAAGTTCACTCACTGTAATTTTCTCTGCCTTTCAATTTAGGCACGTTGACAAGATAGTTCGCAGCCATCTCAAAATAACTTATTCGAACACCTGATTCCGTCAAAATTACAATAACTATTATTTCTGACTTTATTAAAAGTTATAATACTGGGTACTGGGCCCATAACCTATAATGAAATAACCAACGTGTTTACTTGCTGAACACAGACATGATTTTATTTATAATTAGTTATTACATGTTATTATTAATTACATGTTATTATTAACAGATGGCAGCATAGAACTATATTTTGATATATAACAATAACAACAATATTTACATTTTGAAATTTTAAAAAGCGCGCGTAAAACAAACACTGATTTGTCATTGGGTGTGTTCCGTTTATCATTTATTTTATCTTATAAGGTTGGTAGATGCGTGCGCACGATTTTTTACTTTTGTGTTCCACATCAGCTATAACATATTGTGTTAATTATATCAGTTGTTTCATACAATTAAGACACGTGTCACAAATAAAAACATTTAACATTGTTAATAGTTAGTATACTTTGCCGCGTTTCATTCATCTCTTTCGTTAATCGTCGTTCGTCCGTCATATCACGCTCTCGCGTATACCTATTCGTTTTTGGTGATTGATATTTATTGTTCTTTCCTTAGTGTTTCCGTGTTTTTTAAGACTATGAGTGGTAATGAGAGTAGTTCGGTAGTAAAAAAGCCAAGTGGAGCAGAATACAGGAAAAAAGCAAAAGAAAAGGAAAAGAAGATAGAAAACATTTTAAAACATACTCGTAAGCTAGAAACATTTTTTAAGAGCTCTGCAGAAAGGAACGAAACGGTGACGAATGCTGCACTATCGCCAGCGATTTCTTGCCCTGGTCCCTCTACCGCGGACTGTTCTTACGTTTCTCCGTCCAACACTAGCCCTATAGTAGCGACGACGCCGACGATCTACAATGAAGACGAAATTCTAATAGAAGAAAAGCCGTCTATTCTGTCAAGTAACCCTGCACTGTGGCAAGTAAACGATGAATTACGAGATTATATTGCTAAAAAAGGACTGCAACAAAACGAAGAATTAGATTTTTCCAGATCAGAAAGGCAGTATAAAAATCAAAAAAGATTTCTATCTAAAAATATGTTTGAGATAAAGCTTGTTAATGGCGAAATTGTGAAGAGAAGCTGGTTAGTATACTCAGAATCCACAGGTCACGTGTTTTGTGGTTCTTGCAAATTATATGGAGGAACATCCGTATTTGCCAAAAGTGGATTTAATGACTGGAAAAATTCTAACTTAATAACTGATCATGACAATTCTCCGGATCATCGTAAATGTTTGGGACAATATGTATGTAGAGGAAAACTTTTACAACGATTGGATACCCAAATAGTCAAACAATATAATGAAGAAATAACTTATTGGCGAAATGTATTACTACGTGTAATAGAAACGATTAAGTTTTTAGCTTCTCGTGGGCTTCCATTTCACGGTCAAAATGAAATTATTGGATCTGCACTAAACGGAAATTTTCTTGGCTGTATTGAGCTTATATCTAAATTTGATCCTTTCATGGCTGAACATTTGGTGAGATTTGGACAAAAAGGCAGAGGTTCTCCATCGTACTTGTCATCCTCTATAATCGATGAATTTATTTTACTTCTCGCTGACGAAGTTCGACTTTCGATTATAGGAGAAATAAAAAAAGCAAAATATTATTCGATTAGCATTGATTCTACTCCAGATATTTCACACACCGATCAGTTGACATTTATAATTCGTTATATTTTGCCTGACGGAGAACCTGTCGAACGCTTTGTCACATTTTTACCCAATTGCGGTCATAAAGGTGAAGACATGGAGAAGGCTGTTCTTGCGACAATTGATAAAACTTTGGAACTTGATATTAAAGACTGTCGTGGCCAAAGTTATGATAATGCTAGCAATATGTCTGGCCAATACAAAGGTCTTCAGTCAAGAATTAAAGCTGTAAATCCTCTGGCTACTTTTGTTCCTTGTGCAGCGCATTCTCTCCAACTCGTGGGATCGGCTGCCGCGGAAAGTAGTGACGAATCAGCTGCTTTTTTTACACTGGAACAACAACTATACAATTTTTTTCTGGATCTACAAGCAGATGGCAAATTTTGTTATCCAAATTGGATGAAGAATCGACGGTACTAAAAAATCCATCAAAAACTCGATGGAGTGCGCGAGCAGATGCAAGCAAAGCCGTATACAGTTCATACAAACAAGTTCTGGAAGCATTAAACTCTATTTGCGAAGATGAAAAACAAAGTAAAGAGACCAAAATAGAAGCAAAAGCAATATTAGAAAAAATGAAAACTCTAGAAATTACAATAATGTTGTGCTTTTGGAACTCTGTGCTCGTAAAGTTTCAAATCGTTAGTGCACAGCTACAAGCAAGTTCTGTTGATTTATCTAACGTTGTTACTCTTTATGAGACATTACATGCTTATCTTGACACGTTGCGTGACGAAAAAAAGTTCGAAAATTTTGAATCAGAGGCAATCAAGAGATGCGAAGTGACCACATACAAAAAAGATGTAAGAAGAAGAAAGAAACCAAAATTTCATTTTGATGAAGTTAAAGCGGGGCACATTGAGTTAGAAGGGAGACAATCTTTCATCGTTGATAATTATTATGCAGCTATTGATTGTCTTAAAGTGCACTTAAAAAACCGGCAAATTATTTATAATACAGTGAACACAAAGTTTGGTTTCTTATGGAAACTGCATGAACTAGACGACAGTGAATTTATTAGAAGCAAAGCAAAGGAGTTAAAACAACTATATGCCACTGATTTAGAAGAAACCTTTGAAGAAGAATGCGTCCATTTGGCGCAGTTTTTAAAATCTGACACCGAGGCCGAGCATTCTATTTCTGCCAGAACCCCAAAGGGTTTGTTGCAGTTAATAAAAAGTTTTAATATTTCATGCATGTTCCCGAATCTGGAGATAATATTAAGAATTTTTTTGACAATGAGTGTTACCAACTGCAGCGGCGAAAGGTCTTTTTCAGCACTTAAAAGAGTCAAAAATTACTTGCGCTCCACACTCCGCCAGCAAAAACTTGCAGCGCTCTCGCTCATGTACATAGAAAGTGATTTTTTACAAACTATTAAATTTGAAAAAATTGTGGAAAGATTTGCAAACGCTAAAGCACGAAAAAGGACTTTTGTATAAGCTAATAATAATTACTTAATTATAATACTATAATTTTCAAATAAATCATTAATCAATCGCAAAAATGTTTCACTTGTATGATGCCTCCCGTCTTTTTTTAAAGATAACAACAACAACAGAAGTGTAAATATTTAAAAAATACATAAAGTCGAAGCAACCACACACACTAGATGATCACGCTCATGGTCAATGGCCGCAACTACTAATTGTAAGTTGTCTATAGAAACTAAGTCAACATAAGTCATGCCGCCAAACACGACATGGATTAAGGATTTGGTTTTCTACTTGGTAGCCTGCAGTCACTTGTCATGATTTTGGTCGTATAATGCGTGAGGTGATTTGCCTTTATGTACGGTTAGCTAAAAAAATGGTTTGCCACCCTAAGGTTGAATGTCGTGCAGATTAAAGGACAACGTTAGTTTCGCTTGCAGATCGATCTGAAAACTTTTATAGGTAGTATGAACCATGTTAAAATTTTCACACTAGTAAACAAAGCCAAAACTAATATACTACTTTTTAGGCCAACCGTAACACACCTGGCGGGGGCGCGTCCTCATAATTAGCCTAGGGCGGTCAGAACTTTTGATCAGTCGCTGCGCGTATGACACTTTAAACTATTAAAATCTCAAATAATCATACATCTTTACAAAGATCATTATTTCTGCTTTCTAAATTTGAAAAAAAATATAAAATTCCATTCATTTTTAACGAAATTAGAGCACTTTTAGTAAATCCCTAAAATTTTAGAACAAATCGCCATATTTTTTGAACAATTGAAAGTATGAAAATTTTTGTTTTATGAAAGTTTCTTATTTTTTATGATCTTTACAAATATGTTCCTACTTGTTGATATACCATTCAAATTATTATTAACGTGTCGACAGAGGGATTTTAAATTTATTTGAAGTTGGCAACGCTGACTATTGAATTTTACAGTGCTTCTTCTTTGAAATTCTTATTGTAGTCAATTGTAGCATTTCGTATTAACAATTAAATATGTGAAACGAATCCAAACGTATCATTCTCAAAATATGCATAGTCATGACTCACGGACTCACGCACGACATAAATTTACTCACGCACGGTCACGCACGATTGTTTTATTGTTACTCACAATCACGCACGCTCACGATCCAATATTTGAAAATCGCTCACGCTCACGCGGGTCACGACCGTGACCCGAAGAATTCACGGCCCGCGCCCAGCTCTAGTCTCTTGTGTTCGGATCACTGCACAGTAGTTGTGTGCGTACCGCAATGTACAAATCAGTACAAATTAACCGAGTGACGACTGCGCACAAAGTAAATTTTGTGGAGGTCCGAAAAATGCGGTCCAGGTTCTTCTTAGCGTAGATAGACTCCACCATGTATGAATTCATTCCTACAGTAGTACGATATTAGATTGTAGTTATGTAAAGATTTCATCTTCCGTTAACCAATGTTCTAAAATGACTGTTATCACGATCCATTAAGAAAAATTCTAGTTCAGTTGTTTTGGTGCGTAGGCATTGAATGTTTAGGTAAATTTCCAATTTTGGGTTCTTCTTTCTCTACGAAATAAATTCAAATCAAAGCGACGTATTACTAAAACTTGCGGTCATAATTTGGTATGACCCAAAACTTTGACCGACAGTGTGTTACACGATCAAGTCTTCATAGACTTGATCGTGTAACACACTGTCGACACCCTACTTTAAAGGATGTATTATCTTCTGATGAGTTGATTATTTCGCAGATAATGGCGATAGAGTGTGGAATTGTAGCTTTGTTATTAATATAGTTGATAACCGTGTTCTCATTTATTCCGGATTTTACTCTGCCAATATATACACTGTCAAAAACTTCCGAGGTAAAACACAAATGTGTTGGAAGTTTTATTCATAAACAGTTTACGAAATTTACAATACGTATATATTGTAAATGAAGAAGGAAGGTTTAGGATATTGCCTACATGGTGTAGGAATTTGAAATACTATACTTTGTAGGAACTTCAGGTGGAAAGTTACTATACCGTAACTTTGTAAAATTTCTATATTAGTTAGTAAGATTTCAATATCAGTATACTATTTTTGCTTTACATTTTGAATTTAAAATTACGAAACAGCTTAGGAAAAATTCTAAACCTCTACTGTACATTCACAATATGTATTGGAAATTTAAAATACTTTATAGAATAAAAGTTCCTTCACATGTTTTGTATTATTAATATATACAGTTTCCGAAAGGCCGTAGCAGGGTAAGCATTGAAAAAGTGCCCCCGCGTATTTTCTAACGAAATTTGGGGGTTATAATTGGTTACAAAAAAATAATATTTTCTGAAATGTTCAGCCATTTTTAATTAATAGTTTTTGAGAAAAATTTTTTTTCTATAATTTTAATAAAAATTAATATCTTTTGATTGATTTTAATGATTAATTTGAAAAAAATATATGTTGTAGATATAACCAGGAGTGAACTGTAAAAAATATATACTTCCGGAATCCATAGTATCTACTAAATGATGGTGTAATAGATTTTTATGCAAAACTTTTTATACCTTGTACAACAAACGAGTGATCATTAGTTTCACCTTCGATATCAATCTGAAAAAATAAATAAGGCAAAAGTTAGATCCGTGTACCTACTACATATATAGTAAGGAAATTATGTTAATGTAATCATGTATATGTATAATAAATACTCACATCAAGTACCACATACAGAAAGTCTGCTATTTCCTGCATCCAATATACATATAAGAATGGGAAAAATGAAATTTCATTGTTTACAATTATTGTCCATTCTTTTGTTTCCTTTATCATATTTCTAATTATACAGTCTTCATCTTGATTAAACGTTGCCGATTTTGTCTTTTTAAAAGATTTAAAAATTTCCTCACTTTGAAATATTCGCGAAGAGTTTTGGCATATTTGAAAACATTATTAATCCAAATATTATTTATATCTTTGCCAAGTAGTCATGATTCATGTGCAATTAAAACTTGCTTATTTTTGAGATGCGGCCAATTTGAAAAAATATTTTGAATTGCCCGGTTTTTCTTATTTATTTGCATTCGCTGTGAAACATAAGTTTCATCCATAAGCTTCAGAACGAATGAAATATTTTCGTCTGAAATTCGTTCATGTTTTAATAATTCCAAACGTTTTATATTTTGCGATTCAGCACTTTCAGTAGGAGGTTGATACTCTACGCACCCGTATTCATCTTGTTGCCAGTTTTTATTAGTATCGTCGTCAAGTAAACGTCGTTTATTTTAATTTAAATATTTTCGGTAATTTACATTATCATAGATTTTTTGACGAAGAACACTAATAGCCACATCATCTCCCAACCCACCTAATTGAAATGATTTTGGATATGTCTTTAATAGCTCTGAGCTTATTGCCGTAGCAGTGCCTCGATCAGTTTTCTTGAGGTCTTGTATCATGTATGCACCAATGATACTAATCATCATTAACATATAGTTTTTATTTGAAGTCTCTTCTCTCTCACATGCATCGATTAAGTTTTTCGGAAATTTATTTAGTAAGTTTATTCCATGATGTATATTGTCATTATTAAGATGAGTAGAAGAGGTGAATGATGAATCTGATGAAGTTGAAATTTCGCTTTTTGAATGAATTGGAGGAATACCTAAAATTATAAAAATAACGTAAATGAACAGTATTTTGTTATTTTGATATATGTACTTATAGGTACATATAAATATTTTTTTTAAATAATCAGCTGGAAAGTCTTTAAAAAACATCTGGTATAGAAAATATGTAAGCAAAAAATAAATTATATGTATAAAAATTATATAATTATACAGAATGTCCCGTAAACATTTAGTCATACCTTATACGATTCTTCATCTATTAAATTCAGCTTTGATTTTGCAACATTGATTACATCTTCTAGCTTAGATCCTTTGACTCCTATTTTTTTCGGTTGATTAAAACCTTTCACTCGAAAAACAGGCATTATATAAGTTATTTTCTTGTAATTATTATCGATGAAGGGTGTTGATGAATATTATGACTTTGTCAAAATTATTACATTATTGATAAAAATACTTAATTTATAATAAAAATAATTAAAAATATAATTTAAAATGAAAAGAACAACATGTTTTAGTTAAAATCTACAAATAACGGAAATCACAGAAAACAATTAAATAAGTTAAATATGAAGTTTGTCAAAATTATTACATTATTGATTAAAATACTTAATTTATAATAAAAATAATTAAAAATATAATTTAAAATGAATAGAACAACATGTTTTAGTTAAAATCTACAAATAACGGAAATCACAGAAAACAATTAAATAAGTTAAATATGAAGTTAGGGAGAGGAGAATACTCTAAGTACAATTTGTACAAATGTATAACTTGAAACTATAAGATAAAATACAAACTGTATACAATTCATATATAAATCACGAGGAATGTTTATACTTTATAAAAAAATAATTCTTACATTTAATTAGTTATATACATATAATTATGTGTTTTCAGTTTACTCTCCGACAATTTTTACTTTCTCTTTAATACTGTATTACTTTTTTATAAATTGGTCGTGACAAAACCGTATTTTGGCTTAATACATAAAAAGTTACCAGGTTGATAGATATGTAATGTATACTAATCAATTCACATTTTGATATACAACGGTAGCCTAATATCTTTCCTATTTTATATGCATAACCAAGAGTGTTTTTCAGAAGCTTGAAATATCTCATACCCTTCACGGTGAGAGTGCAGGGTATGTCAGTGACCGGGTGCTCGATATCGATAAATAAATGTTTTTCTGGTATTCTATTTTCGTTGAACAAGTTTTACAGGATATTTTTCCATTTAAAAAGCAATCATCGATGCTTTCTTGAAGGCCTTCCATCAACCCCTTCTGGAGAATAAGTTTTGAGGTTATATGCAATAGTCCTACAGTTTCTGTTACCAAACTTTTATAAAACTGGCAATTCCCTTCGTCAATAGCGCTCGGGAATTCTATTAACGCTTTATCAATTAAAGTCCCTATGTTAGAATCACAACAAATCGTACTTCCCTGTTTATCAAATATTGCAGATAAATAAATGGCTCTCTCTACATACCAGGTATTACTCAAAAGATAATCGGAAACGAGACGACAAAACATAAAGTGTTTGTGATAATTTTCTACGGCTGATTTATAGGACACTGAGTCAGTGCATGCTGATGCAATCAGTTCAACAATTGAATCGAAAGCACATGTAAAATACACTTGCACATTTTCATTGCTTATTTTGGCTGTGTCCCATTTTTTATATTATGTTTCATTCTTCTACGTAATGGACGACTGTGAATAAGTTCTACATCGGGACACGGCTGAAGATATTGTCCCCTTTTAGGCGGACACACTTCCAATGGTTCGCGTGATACCTGTATATTTTTATTTCTACCTCGCCAGTTCTCTTCTTCGTTGAGATGGTCCGACCGTTAATCTCAGAAACTACCATCACATTTTGCGATTCATCACATTCAGAGGTCGATAAACTCTCGTTACCTAGGTTGAGACTAGCATTATTTGCTGCTCGTTTGATTTTACATGAACCCGTGATGGAACACATATATTTTAACAAAAATGTATCAACACGGAGTGGCTTTCCCTCGTCATTTAAAGTGTTATTCTTAAGATTGTTAAAATAAGCCTCAGATCTCGCCGAAAAGCAGTGTTGTATCTCATATTACTGATTGATGACATCAAATTTACCTTTAATATTTAACTTCTACTGTATTTACTTTGGGCAAGTGTAACTAATTTATATAATTTATATTAATAGTTTTAAAACTATTTTTTCAATACTTGAAATCGCTATATTCCATTGTTTCTGACTTTAAGGGTTGCATACCCTGTAGCGATGAAAGTACAAAATTTTTACTCTTTGTTATTTAAAATAAACCCATATTGATGATATTTGTGAATTTTCAAATTAAAATCACAACTTATAATAGATCCACACTACTTTGAATAGTGTTCTACTAGCTTTGACCGGTGCGCGGCGTGGCATGCCATATACTTTATACAGTGTATAAAGTATATGGCGGACTACAAAAGTGCCGATATCTCCGAAGTTTGAAGATACGTTATTTTGAAATTTTATATCATTGTATTCAGAATACTACATTCTATTGATTTATGAAAGAAAAAATAATAATTTTTGAAAAAAAAATGAGGGGTGTCCATTATACCCACCAAATAAAATTTTTAGGGGGTACCACATATATGCTATTCTATAGTACCTGCTTATACCAAACAAATGTTGCATTATACACAAGTCACTATTCCAAGTGGTTTACGAGCAATTTACAAATTAAAAATTTTACCCTCATTTTCAAGGGCCGATTTCACCCCCTAAATATTAAAACGGGCACCTCGGGATCTTTCCTTGTAAGTCAGGATAAAGATGTATTGTTTAAAAATTGTAAAATTTTGCCAATTTTTATGACAGTGACGTTAATGAAATGGAACTACAATGAGATTTACGATAGTAGAATGCTCCTGACAACAAGATGTGGCTATTGCCATCTAAACTATTTACGTCCTGTCCCCGGGCGCCAAGTACCCTCGCTACGCCACTGGCTGTAGTTTACATATTCTGCACAATATGGCTAAAAAAACCCTGATATACTTTAAAAATAGACATAGAGGCAGTAGTTATAAAAATTTACAATGAATTTAGTTTTTCTACTAAAAATACAAAAGAATAAAAATAATTTTTTGAATGGACCGAAACCGAATGGTCTGAAATGTTACGTCACGTACCGACACGATGGTTAACATTATTACCAGCAATCAAAAGATTGCTAAGTAACTTTGAACCAGTTAAATCATATTTTATGAGTAAAACGAACATTGCACCTATATTACGCATGTTTTTTGAAGACACCCTATGTGAAGCATATTTAGGCTTTGCAATGTACGCTTGTTCAGTTATACAACCAGCTCTGAAAAAACTACAAAGCAATGGAGTGGTTGTTTTGGAATTATATGTAATTATGAATACAATCAGGGAGTCATTAATTGAAAGAAAACACGAAAAATACTACGGTTTCATTGCAAACAACACTTTAAGAAAATGTAACAACTTAGATGCAGAAAGTAGAAATAATGATTTTAAATTTTTAAAATTGAAAACTGAAAATTATAATTTTTAATTTTCTTAACAAAAGTTGTTAATTTACATATCTTTTTTAAGAAAAAATACTAATTGATATACCATTGTATTTGAAAATTTTGTATTATCCCTAGTTGAACTTTTGAATTTTTAGTATGTCGCGTATGACACTTTAAACTATTAAAATCTCAAATAATCATACATCTTTACAAAGATCATTATTTCTGCTTTCTAAATTTGAAAAAAATATAAAATTCCATTCATATTTAACGAAATTAGAGCACTTTTAGTAAATTCCTAAAATTTTAGAACAAATCGCCATATTTTTTGAACAATTGAAAGTATGAAAATTTTTGTTTTATGAAAGTTTCTTATTTTTTATGATCTTTACAAATATGTACCTACTTGTTGATATACCATTCAAATTATTATTAACGTGTCGACAGAGGGATTTTAAATTTATTTGAAGTTGGCAACGCTGACTATTGAATTTTACAGTGCTTCTTCTTTGAAATTCTTATTGTAGTCAATTGTAGCTCGATGGAGTGCGCGAGCAGATGCAAGCAAAGCCATATACAGTTCATATAAACAAGTTCTGGAAGCATTAAACTCTATTTGCGAAGATGAAAATCAAAGTAAAGAGACCAAAATAGAAGCAAAAGCAATATTAGAAAAAATGAAAACTCTAGAAATTACAATAATGTTGTGCTTTTGGAACTCTGTGCTCGTAAAGTTTCAAATCGTTAGTGCACAGCTACAAGCAAGTTCTGTTGATTTATATAACGTTGTTACTCTTTATGAGACATTACATGCTTATCTTGACACGTTGCGTGACGAAAAAAAGTTCGAAAATTTTGAATCAGAGGCAATCAAGAGATGCGAAGTGACCACATACAAAAAAGATGTAAGAAGAAGAAAGAAACCAAAATTTCATTTTGATGAAGTTAGAAGGGAGACAATCTTTCATCGTTGATAATTATTATGCAGCTATTGATTGTCTTAAAGTGCACTTAAAAAACCGGCAAATTATTTATAATACAGTGAACACAAAGTTTGGTTTCTTATGGAAACTGCATGAACTAGACGACAGTGAATTTATTAGAAGCAAAGCAAAGGAGTTAAAACAACTATATGCCACTGATTTAGAAGAAACCTTTGAAGAAGAATGCGTCCATTTGGCGCAGTTTTTAAAATCTGACACCGAGGCCGAGTATTCTATTTCTGCCAGAACCCCAAAGGGTTTGTTGCAGTTAATAAAAAGTTTTAATATTTCATGCATGTTCCCGAATGTGGAGATAATATTAAGAATTTTTTTGACAATGAGTGTTACCAACTGCAGCGGCGAAAGGTCTTTTTCAGCACTTAAAAGAGTCAAAAATTACTTGCGCTCCACACTCCGCCAGCAAAAACTTGCAGCGCTCTCGCTCATGTACATAGAAAGTGATTTTTTACAAACTATTAAATTTGAAAAAATTGTGGAAAGATTTGCAAACGCTAAAGCACGAAAAAGGACTTTTGTATAAGCTAATAATAATTACTTAATTATAATACTATAATTTTCAAATAAATCATTAATCAATCGCAAAAATGTTTCACTTGTATGATGCCTCCCGTCTTTTTTAAAGATAACAACAACAACAGAAGTGTAAATATTTAAAAAATACTTAAAGTCGAAGCAACCACACACACTAGATGATCACGCTCATGGTCAATGGCCGCAACTACTAATTGTAAGTTGTCTATAGAAACTAAGTCAACATAAGTCATGCCGCCAAACACGACATGGATTAAGGATTTGGTTTTCTACTTGGTAGCCTGCAGTCACTTGTCATGATTTTGGTCGTATAATGCGTGAGGTGATTTGCCTTTATGTACGGTTAGCTAAAAAAATGGTTTGCCACCCTAAGGTTGAATGTCGTGCAGATTAAAGGACAACGTTAGTTTCGCTTGCAGATCGATCTGAAAACTTTTATAGGTAGTATGAACCATGTTAAAATTTTCACACTAGTAAACAAAGCCAAAACTAATATACTACTTTTTAGGCCAACCGTAACACACCTGGCGGGGGCGCGTCCTCAAATTAGCCTAGGGCGGTCAGAACTTTTGATCAGTCGCTGCGCGTATGACACTTTAAACTATTAAAATCTCAAATAATCATACATCTTTACAAAGATCATTATTTCTGCTTTCTAAATTTGAAAAAAATATAAAATTCCATTCATTTTTAACGAAATTAGAGCACTTTTAGTAAATCCCTAAAATTTTAGAACAAATCGCCATATTTTTTGAACAATTGAAAGTATGAAAATTTTTGTTTTATGAAAGTTTCTTATTTTTTATGATCTTTACAAATATGTTCCTACTTGTTGATATACCATTCAAATTATTATTAACGTGTCGACAGAGGGATTTTAAATTTATTTGAAGTTGGCAACGCTGACTATTGAATTTTACAGTGCTTCTTCTTTGAAATTCTTATTGTAGTCAATTGTAGCATTTCGTATTAACAATTAAATATGTGAAACGAATCCAAACGTATCATTCTCAAAATATGCATAGTCAAGACTCACGGACTCACGCACGATTGTTTTATTGTTACTCACAATCACGCACGCTCACGATCCAATATTTGAAAATCGCTCATGCTCACGCGGTTCACGACCGTGACCCGGCGTGACCTGAAGAATTCACGGCCCGCGCCCAGCTCTAGTCTCTTGTGTTCGGATCACTGCACAGTAGTTGTGTGCGTACCACAATGTACAAATCAGTACAAATTAACAGAGTGACGACTGCGCACAAAGTAAATGTTTTACTTCTGCGTGGAGGTCCGAAAAATGCGGTCTAGGTTCTTCTTAGCGTAGATAGAGACTCCACCATGTATGATTTCATTCCTACAGTAGTACGATATTAGATTGTAGTTATGTAAAGATTTCATCTTCCGTTAACCAATGTTCTAAAATGACTGTTGTCACGATCCATTAAGAAATATTCTAGTTCCGTTGTTTTGGTGCGTAGGCATTGAATGTTTAGGTAAATTTCCAATTTTGGGTTCTTCTTTCTCTACGAAATAAATTCAAATCAAAGCGACGTATTACTAAAACTTGCGGTCAAAATTTGGTATGACCCAAAACTTTGACCGACAGTGTATTACACGATCAAGTCTTCATAGACTTGATCGTGTAACACACTGTCGACACCCTACTTTAAAGGATGTATTATCTTCTGATGAGTTGATTATTTCGCAGATAATGGTGATAGAGTGTGGAATTGTAGCTTTGTTATTAATATAGTTGATAACCGTGTTCTCATTTATTCCGGATTTTACTCTGCCAATATATACACTGTCAAAAATTTCCGAGGTAAATTTACAACAAATGTGTTGGAAGTTTTATTCATAAACAGTTTACGAAATTTACAATACGTATATATTGTAAATGAAGAAGTGAAGGTTTAGGATATTGCCTACATGGTGTAGGAATTTGAAATACTATACTTTGTAGGAATTTTCAGGTAGAAAGTTACTATACCATAACTTTGTAAAATTTCTATATTAGTTAGTAAGATTTCAATATCAATATCAGTATACTATTTTTGCTTTACATTTTGAATTTAAAATTACGAAACAGCTTAGGAAAAATTCTAAACCTCTACTGTACATTCACAATATGTATTGGAAATTTAAAATACTTTATAGAATAAAAGTTCCTTCACATGTTTTGTATTATTAATATATACAGTTTCCGAAAGGCCGTAGCAGGGTAAACATTAAAAAAGTGCCCCCGCGTATTTTGTAACGAAATTTGGGGGTTATAATTGGTTACAAAAAAATAATATTTTCTGAAATTTTCAGCCATTTTTATTTAATAGTTTTTGAGAAAAATTTTTTTTTCTATAATTTTAATAAAAATTAATATCTTTTGATTGATTTTATTGATTAATTTGAAAAAAATATATGTTGTAGATATAACCAGGAGTGAACTGTAAAAAATATATAAACTTCCAGAATCCATAGTATCTACTAAATGATGGTGTAATAGATTTTTATGCAAAACTTTTTATACAGTATGTCAAGTAAGAAAGTAGCGGCGATTACTCGCAGGAGATCAATCGTAAGCATGTATCTTTTTTTTCAAACATCGAGGACACCTTTGCCGTTTTCGCAATCCTGTCAATAAGACGTCCAGCTTATTCCCCCGGTATCGATAATTGCCTGACATATCCGGCATGATTTCGACAAATTTTTGGCATATTCTTCGGGAAAGACCTCAAATTTTTTCGGACTCGTCGAGACAGCTGATTCAAATTACAGGGCCGGATTCTACGAAGCTTAAGCTTGATTAAAGCCCAAACATGTTCAATAAGATTTGCATCGGGTGACTGAGACGACCAATCCAAAGTGACGATGCCTTTCTGCTATTTCCATGTTTTTCGCTCAGTAATGGTTTTAGCAATGTGCTCCGATATTTGAGGTTATTATCGCATAAATGCGTACGAATTGTTTCGAGAAATATTTTTACACATTTTTTGTTTAATTTTTCGATATCTTCACGCAAAGTCATGGCAGGATTTTTCGAAAACAAAGAAGGAATCATTTTTCGAATTTATCTGACACTTTGCCAACATTCCCACGATTCGTTAAGTAATCGACATTTATAACCTCCAAAAACTGGTGTAATCACTTGGTTACGAAGTGTTGTAACATTTTCATGTATTTTACGGCCACTGCATGTGACATTTTAGGTCCTATGGGTGTATATACAAAAACACAACCTCGTTACGCTTAATGTAAATACAACTCGTCTTCTTTGACTCGCCAGAATTATACTAAATCGAAGAAACAGCTATTATTTTTTATACTGCGGAAATAGTAAGGGTGCCCTCTACCTTGGAAAAAAAAGATACATGCTTACGATTTATCTCCTGCGAATAATCGCCGCTACGCTCTTACTTGACATACTGTACCTTGTACAACAAACGAGTGATCATTAGTTCCACCTTCGATATCAATCTGAAAAAATAAATAAGGCAAAAGTTAGATTCGTGTACCTACTACATATATAGTAAGGAAATTATGTTAATGTAATCATGTATATGTATAATAAATACTCACATCAAGTACCACATACAGAAAGTCTGCTATTTCCTGCATCCAATATACATATAAGAATGGGAAAAATGAAATTTCATTGTTTACAATTATTGTCCATTCTTTTGCTTCCTTTATCATATTTCTAATTATACAGTCTTCGTCTTGATTAAACATTGCCGATTTTTTCTTTTTAAAAGATTTAAAAATTTCCTTACTTTTAAAATATTCGCGAAGAGTTTTGGCATATTTGAAAACATTATTAATCCAAATATTATTTATATCTTTGCCAAGTAGTCATGATCCATGTGCAATTAAAACTTGCTTATTTTTGAGATGCGGCCAATTTGAAAAAATATTTTGAATTGTCCGGTTTTTCTTATTTATTTGCATTCGCTGTGAAACATAAGTTTCATCCATAAGCTTCAGAACGAATGAAATATTTTCGTCTGAAATTCGTTCATGTTTTAATAATTCCAAACGTTTTATATTTTGCGATTCAGCACTTTCAGTAGGAGGAAGTAGAGGTTGATACTCTACGCACCCGTATTCATCTTGTTGCCAGTTTTTATTAGTATCATCGTCAATTTCATCGTCAAGTAAACATCGTTTATTTTAATTTAAATATTTTCGGTAATTTACATTATCATAGATTTTTTGACGAAGAACACTAATAGCCACATCATCTCCCAACCCACCTAATTGAAATGATTTTGGATATGTCTTTAATAGCTCTGAGCTTATTGCCGATTGCCATAGCAGTGCCTCGATCAGTTTTCTTGAGGTCTTGTATCATGTATGCACCAATGATACTAATCATCATTAACATATAGTTTTTATTCGAAGTCTCTCCTCTCTCACATGCATTGATTAAGTTTTTCGGAAATTTATTTAGTAAGTTTATTCCATGATGTATATTGTCATTATTAAGATTAGTAGAAGAGGTGAATGATGAATCTGATGAAGTTGAAACTTCGCTTTTTGAATGAATTGGAGGAATACCTAAAATTATAACAATAACGTAAATGAATAGTATTTTGTTATTTTGATATATGTACTTATAGGTAAGCAATCAAGTAAATCTCTAAAGAATACTCTACTTAAATAATTATACTTAAAAGTAATATAATTTAATTTTAAGTTGAAAATAATAAATATCATGCTTTCATCAAAATGCTTCAAAAAAATAACGCCGAAATTTACAGTATTAAAATAATTTTTGATAACATATAAACTAGTTTTTTCATTTGCGAAGCCATCGTTCCACATTTCAGTTTCTGGTACAATGATTTTGAGCGAACTCCAGCAATATTTCATCTTCATCGATTTCGGTGCCATCTGTATTCAAATAATATGATTTTAATTTGATTTTATTTCAAAATAATATTAATAACGTTTACGGAATAGAACAGGTTTCTAAACGTCATGAAAATAAGAAATGTGTATAAAATTAGGAGGAACCGGGGAAAAATACTATATACCTATCCCCAAGTAGTAAAAAAGTAAAATGATGATTTTTTTTAATTTCCCCATATTTATTATGAATTTTGTATATTTAAGGCACATACATTTAGATGTTTTTTAAAAGGCTTTCCAGCGAAATTTCCAAAATAACGAATGTTCAGTAAAAATGTTTTAGACAAAAGTTTCATGTTTTTTTTTAAAATAAAATTAGCTGGAAAGTCTTTAAAAAACACCTGGTGTATAGAAAATATGTAAGCAAAAAATAAATTATATGTATAAAAATTATATAATTATACAGAATGTCCCGTAAACATTTAGTCATACCTTTTACGATTCTTCATCTATTAAATTCAGCTTTGATTTTGCAACATTGATTACATCTTCTAGCTTAGATCCTTTGACTCCTATTTTTTTCGGTTGATTAAAACCTTTCACTCGAAAAACAGGCATTATATAAGTTATTTTCTTGTAATTATTATCGATGAAGGGTGTTGATGAATATTATGATTTTGTCAAAATTATTACATATTGATTAAAATAAAAAGAACAACATGTTTTAGTTAAAATCTACAAATAACGGAAATCACAGAAAACAATTAAATAAGTTAAATATGAAGTTAGGGAGAGGAGAATACTCTAAGTACAATTTGTACAAGTGT
This sequence comes from Sialis lutaria, assembly GCA_949319165.1. Classification (NCBI taxonomy): domain Eukaryota; kingdom Metazoa; phylum Arthropoda; class Insecta; order Megaloptera; family Sialidae; genus Sialis; species Sialis lutaria. The sequence continues at coordinate 1,597,722 of OX439231.1, read as the reverse complement.
ATAACTTGAGACTATAAGATAAAATACAAACTGTATACAATTCATATATAAATCACGAGGAATGTTTATACTTTATAAAAAAATAATTCTTACATTTATTTAGTTATATACATATAATTATGTGTTTTCAGTTTACTCTCCGAAAATTTTTACTTCCTCTTTAATACTGTATTACTTTTTTATAAATTGGTCGTGACAAAACCGCATTTTGGCTTAATACATAAAAAGTTACCAGGTTGATAGATATGTAATGTATACTAATCAATTCACATTTTGATATACAACGGTAGCCTAATATCTTTCCTATTTTATATGCATAACCAAGCGTGTTTTTTAGAAGCTTAAAATATCTCATACCCTTCACGGTGAGAGTGCAGGGTATGTCAGTGACCGGGTGCTCGATATCGATAAATAAATGCTTTTCTGGTATTCTATTTTCTATCACACGCGTTGAACAAGTTTTACAGGATATTTTTCCATTTAAAAAGCAATCATCGATGCTTTCTTGAAGGTCTTCCATCAACCCCTTCTGGAGAATAAGCTTTGAGGTTATTTGCAATAGTCCTACAGTTTCTGTTACCACACTTTTATAAAACTGGCAATTCCCTTCGTCAATAGCGCTCGGGAATTCTATTAACGCTTTATCAATTAAAGTCCCTATGTTAGAATCACAACAAATCGTACTTCCCTGTTTATCAAATAGATGGCTCTCTCTACATACCAAGTATTACTAAAGCCACTCAAAAGATAATCGGAAACGAGACAACAAAACATAAAGTGTTTGTGATAATTTTCTACGGCTGATTTATAGGACACTGAGTCAGTGAATGCTGATGCAATCAGTTCAACAATTGAATCGAAAGCACATGTATAATACACTTGCACATTTTCATTGCTTATTTTGGCTGTGCCCCATTTTTTATATTATGTTTCATTCTTCTACGTAATGGACGACTGTGAATAAGTTCTACATCGGGACACGGCTGAAGATATTTTCCCCTTATAGGCGGACACACTTCCAATGGTTCGCGTGATACCTGTATATTTTTATTTCTACCTCGCCAGTTCTCTTCTTCGTTGAGATGGTCTGACCGTTAATCTCAAAAACTACCATCACATTCAGAGGTCGATAAACTCTCGTTACCTAGGTTGAGACTAACATTATATGCTGCTCGTTTGATTTTGCATGAACCCGTGATGGAACACATATATTTTATCAAAAATGTATCAACACAGAGTGACTTTCCCTCGTCATTTAAAGTGTTATTCTTAAGATTGTTAAAATAAGCCTCAGATCTCGCCGAAAAGCAGTGTTGTATCTCATATTACTGATTGATGACATCATATTTGTCCATAGTGGAAAGTATTGGCAGTCTCAAAAATGAAGTGACAAAATTAGGCAAGTGATAAGGATTTGGCCGTTCGAGCCTTCGTGATTCTTCTGCTACTTTTTCGGAGTAAGTTCTTATACTAGTGAAGTTTGGCGACCTAGTACGCGAATCATCATCTAAAACTGCTGTTTAATCCATCACTATCTGAATCAAATTCCATTTCATCAATCGAGAATGTTCAGTAGGAACTCAAAAGTGAACGTTAGAATTTTATGTGTTTTTTGTTTATTTTATAGAAAAAAATCGGTTTGATTGATTCATATATCAAACTTTGTACACAACTTTAGTACATTAATAAGTACTTTTTTAATGTTATATTTTTGCATATATCAGTGGCGTTGACAGTACATCGTTCAAATGGATGATCTGAGGACAAAAAACGTAAAAGATTTTTAAAATATATGTTATTATATTATAATTATATTATAATATAGTATATACCTACTAAATAAATTAGAAATACTCGGTTTCCGGGGCACTGTCATGAATCTTATAAAACCTTTCCTTAGTAACAGATTTCAGTGCACATAAATGACTTTTAATAATAATACAGTACTGTCTCAAAAGAGAAAAATTCAAATGGGAGTAGCTCAGGGTAGTATTTTTACTACTAGGTAGGTAGTATTTTAGGACCTCTATAAAGTCACACAACATATCAAAAAAAAAAAAAATTATCGATAAAATATCTGATAGATGTTATTTTCAGACAACTGTAAAACATAGGTAATGTAAACTTGGTTGATTGATTTTCCAAAGGACAAATAATAAAAGCTTACCTTGATAGTAGAACCGTGGATCACATATGCCCTTTTCTCAGCAACAGGATTGTGATTCATAGGATCGCTTTAATCGGGGTTCAATGTGATTCGGGCTCTTTATATAGGCTGCTTATAATCCTTGTCATTCCAATGCTATTGTCGCAAATGGTCACTCACATATACACAGAGGTGTGCTAGAGCCGGTTGTTAAGATTTTTCAAAATCAGCGAGCCGGTTGTTAAATTATTTTTTGTAAAATTATATTTTTATGTTTTCTTTTTCACCCAGTGTCTGTTGATTTCAGTTGGACTCCACGCTCTACTGATAAAGCCTTTGTACTCAGGCCCGGATTTAGATATTTGCCGCCCCTAGGCAGTTGCGAAAATTGCCGCCCTCTCACTAAAAAGCAAACGATTGAAAACAGTTAAAAAATTTATGCCATTTGGCATGAAACGGGTTAAAGTCAATTATTTACATTTGAGCCAAATATTTAACTGGCCTCAATAGCAGTATAGTAGCGCATGAGTGCGACGGAGAACGAAATTAAAAAAGTAGAGAGGGTAATGCAGATTATAACATACAACAGAGGCCAAATTCATATTTACTTCAGCTCTATTTCGCATGCGCAGAGTGCATTATAATATGTATAAAAAAAATGTTTAGATGTAAAATTTTCCTCTAATCAAATTAGTATTACACTATCTATGATTGAAAAATTATGAAACGAAGAACATTTTTATAAATTCTTTAATCAAATAAATACAAATTGTGACGCAAAAGTAAGTCGAAAACAAACGTCTTCTGAAGATATAAAATTAAATTATAATGAAATTATTATGAAATTTTGGATAATATTATTTTTCAAATGAACACTAGATTTTCTGATTTGAGAGAACTATTTTTTTATCATCAGTAGATTTTTCAAAATGTAATTTATTTAAAAATGAATTTCCTGATAAAGAAATAAAATCTTTACAAAATTACTACCCTAAAATTTTGATACATATAAGCAGACTAGAAAATGAACTTTCTATTATATACAATGATAATCAGTTTAATAATTCAACTTTAGAGGCTGCACTAAAATATTTAAAAGAAATTCTTCCTGAGTTCCAAAAACTGTTAACTTTAGTACTTACAATACCATCAACTAGTGTTAGTGTGGAGAGAAATTTTTCTAGTCTTAAAAGAATAAAAAATTATTTAAGAAATTCTATGACACAAGAGAGATGTTAGCTTTAGGGCTTATATCTATAGAAAAGGAATTTTTGATTGAACTGTCAAAAAAAGGAAATTTTTATGACGATATAATAAACTTTATGTCTGTCTGTGAAGGATCGACGTATAGATTTGATATTTAAGAAATAATCAATAATACCTATGTAATTATTTAAAAAAATGTAATGATATAAGGGGGACATTATTTAAAAGTATAGGATTTTTGGTCTCACTACAGTCATTTTACAAGCACCGCTACTGCCACAAATTCAAAACGAATTTCTTAGCTTGCTTACATCTAAATTTCGAGAAAAATTACTTGATGACATCAAAAGAAACAAATATTATGGAATTTTGTTCGACACCACTCCTGATCTAGCCCACCGCGAGCAGTTGTCACATGATATGTTGATTTAGTGAACAAGACAGTTATTGTCAAGGAGTCATTTCTTGGATTTATACAGCTAGATGCTAAAGATGCAGCCACCCTTGAAAGAGTTATTGTTGACAGCCTAGAATCTAATAATTTGCGTCTGGCTGACTGCAGATCACAATGTTATGATAATGCAGCAGTAATGACTGGGCATATATCTGGTCTTCAACAAAGGATTTGTGCTAGAAATCATCGAGCATTATTTGTAAACTGTAATAATCATAGCTTGAACTTGGTAGCTATGCACTCAGCTGAACAGGATGTAGTTGCATTTTTTGGCACAATCTGTATTTTTCTCGTTCTACACTTCGATGGGAAGAGTTTAAAAATGTGATACGTAACACTGTTAAACGAGAATGTGAAACCAGGTGGAGTGCTAGAGCGAGTGCAGTTTACGCTGTGTATGATGGATTAAATGTTATAGTTGGATTGCTTGAAAAATTGTCAGTGAATAATAGCCAGACTAACGATACAAAAACCGATGCAGAACGATTGCTGACAAATATTTTAGATTTTAATTTTCTTGTTTTGCTACATTTTTGTTATGAAATTCTTGGCAAAATTAAACGCATTCAAAAACGATTACAGGACTCAATGATGAATTTCAAAGAAGCAGCTTCTGATCTGAAATCATTGAAAATTCAATTGAAGGAAATGAGAGAAGAGATATGTCAAGAATCTATATGATAAAGAATATGTGCAACAAACGGGAAATAGCAGTGGTAAGACGAGTTAGGCGAAGAAGACAAATGGCAGGAGAAATGGCACGAGATGTAGGACTCTCTTCAGAAGAAGAAATTAATCGGATAATGAAAGGCATTATTGATCATTTTCAAATAGAGTTAACCACTAGATTCACGCGATTACATGACCTGAATTCAAATTTTGGTTTTCTGCTAGATATTGAAGATCTACTAAGTCAGGATAAAGATGTATTGTTTAAAAATTGTAAAATTTTGCCAATTTTTATGGCAGTGACGTTAATGAAACGGAACTCTACAATGAGATTTACGATAGTAGAATGCTCCTGACAACAAGATGTGGCTTATTGCCATCTAAACCATTTACGTCCTGTCCCCGGGCGCCAAGTACTCTCGCTACGCCGCTGGCTGTAGTTTACATATTCTGCACAATATGGCTAAAAAAAGCCTGATATACTTTAAAAATAGACATAGAGGCAGTAGTTATAAAAATTTACAATGAATTTAGTTCTTCTACTAAAAATACAAAATAATTAAAAGAATTTTTTGAATGGACCGAAACCGAATGGTCTGAAATGTTACGTCACGTGCCGACAAGATGGTTAACATTATTACCAGCAATCAAAAATTGCTAAGTAACTTTGAACCAGTTAAATCATATTTTATGAGTAAAAAGATCACCTATATTACGCATGTTTTTTGAAGACACCCTATGTGAAGCATATTTAGGCTTTGAAAAAACTACAAAGCAATGGAGTGGTTGTTTTGGAATTATATGTAATTATGAATACAATCAGGGAGTCGTTAATTGAAAGAAAACACGAAAAATACTACGGTTTCATTGCAAACAACACTTTAAGAAAATGTAACAACTTAGATGCAGAAAGTAGAAATAATGATTTTAAATTTTTAAAATTGAAAACTGAAAATTATAATTTTTAATTTTCTTAACAAAAGTTGTTAATTTACATATCTTCTTTAAGAAAAATTACTAATTGATATACCATTGTATTTGAAAATTTTGAATTATCCCTAGTTGAACTTTTGAATTTTTAGTATGTCGCGTATGACACTTTAAACTATTAAAATCTCAAATAATCATACATCTTTACAAAGATCATTATTTCTGCTTTCTAAATTTGAAAAAAATATAAAATTCCATTAATTTTTAACGAAATTAGAGCACTTTTAGTAAATCCTTACAATTTGAGAACAAATCGCCATATTTTTTGAACAATTGAAAGTATGAAAATTTTTGTTTTATGAAAGTTTCTTATTTTTATGATCTTTACAAACATGTACTTGTTGATATACCATTCAAATTTTGAGAACTTCAAAGCTATTATTTTCAACTTTTTCAAATGGAACACCCTACTTTTGATCAGTGGCGTCACTAGGGGGGGTGCGGATCGCACCGGGTGATACCATCACAAGGGATGACACCCAAATGCAAAACATGTATAATTTTTGGTAATGATTAAAAAAAAAATTGAACTGCTCAAGGGGTGACACCATGATTTACCGCACTGGGTGACACCAACCTTAGTGACGCCACTACTTTTGATTTATTTACAAAAAGTAAAAAAATTCAACAATATTTATTAAAAAAGAAATTGTTTTTTCAAATAGTACAAAATACCGTGTTCATAGTGCCCATAAAAACATGCTTTTTTTTGAGACATTTTATGTTTATGTCTTGATCTCAGACAGCACATTAGTGGATTTATTTGATTGTAAATTATTGTTATTTGTGTTCGATATAACAATATGGCATCTGTTCGCTAGCAATTGTTTTGCATAAACTTCAAACGTACACATAAAAATCTCGGAATTATCGACAATCAGTTTTTATTTGAATTTTCCAAAATGCATTTCAATAAAGAAGAACTTGTAGACATGATTTTTGTTTTGGGTGAGTCGGAAAGAAATTGTGTGCTTGCCAATATAATTTACCACCAACGGTATCCTAAACGAAGACTCCCTAAAGTTGATTGCTTCCAAAACCTGCTTGATCGATTTGTGGAAACTTGGAAACCGGCAATGTCAAATATAATAAACGTGAACGAACTAAATATGTTAAGAATGCAGAAAATGAGATATCTGTTGTACTGGCAACGATCGAGGATCCCCATATTAGCCAAAGAGAAGTGAGTATAGGAATAAATAGACGTTCTGTTGGACGAATCTTAAAAAAAATAAGTCTCATGCATATCACATTCAAATGCACCAGGAATTAAGTGATGACGATTTTTTGAAGCAGTTACAGTTTTGCAAAGATAAAACACAAGAAGATGCTTCGTTCTTCAAAAACGTTTTGTTCACTGATGAAGCAACGTTTCATAATAAAACGGGCAAGTGCGTGTTGGGCACGCACATGATAGGGTTCCGTAGTCATTCTCACTACGATTTATAAAAAGTATTTTTCAAAATTTTCGTGACTGAAGGGTTAAAATCAAAAAGTCATTTGACTTTTATTATTGCATTTTAGGAGACCTATCAAATGACACCCCACTCAATGGGGTAAATGAAAAAAATGTGAGTTCACTTTTCAATCTATGAAAAGGGGGTCCAAAATATTTTTGACAATGTTCGTTATAATTTTCAGTGAAAGTACTAATTAAAATCTACGTTCTGGAATTTTTCCAGATTTTTTAAATTGATAGTTTAGAAAATAGAGGGGGGGGGGGCGCTTTTTTAATGACTTTGGAGAGAAAATACATCGTGATCGAAGGGTTAAAATTAAAAATTTCGGTTACATTTTTTGTTGCATTTTAGGAGACCTTTCTAATGACACCCCACTCAATGGTGTAGGTGAAATTTTTTTTTTGAAAACACTTTTCATTTTATGAAAGGGGGGTCTAAAAAAATTTGATTTTCAAAAATCTTATCATTTCTGTTTTTGGGTCATCAATCTACGGCCGTATACCAAATTTCATCTTATTATCTCAAAATTTTTGAAGACGGACGGACGGACATGGAGAAACTATAAGGGTTCCTAGTTTTCTACGGAACCCTAAAAATGGATTAGTTAACAGGCACAGTTTCCAATATTATGCTACGGAAAATGCTCACTTTTTCAGGCATCTTGATAACCAGCACAGATGGTCATTAAATGTTTGGGTGGGGGATTATCGGAGATCATGTAGTAGGGACATATTTTTTTGATGGTACATTAACTGGAGTCAGTTATCTTAATTTTCTGGAAAACTATATGCCACAGTTATTGGTAAATCTTCCCCAAAGAATCAGATATAGTACCTATGTGGTTTCAACAAGATGGTGCTCCACCACATTATTTAAATGCTGTGAGACACCACCTAAATAATGTCTACCCATATCAATGGATTGGAAGAAATGGATCCACTAAATGGCCTGCAGATCTCCCGTTCTTACAAAAATGGATTTCTTTCTATGGGGATACGTGAAAGAAATTGTTCATCAAGAAACACCAACAACAACCCAAAATATGAAGGGTGCTTTTAGAAGTATTACACCGGATATTTTAAGAAAAGTAGAAACCTCATTTCAAAGGCACACAGAAATGTGTGTAATTCAAAATGGGCAACATGTGGAGCTTAATATAATTTTTTTTTGTACTATTTGAAAAAACAATATCTTTTTTAATAAATATTGTTGAATTTTTGTAAATAAATCAAAAGTGGTTACACATAGACATAAATATTCTATATAAAAAATGTGCGTTATTTAATTCTACATAACATCGTTAAAAAATATATAGTGTTCCATTTGAAAAAGTTGAAAATAATAGCTTTGAAGTTCTCAAAATTTGAAAATTAATTTCGAACACTCTGTACATGGTGGTTCTACGATATTCAAACAAGAGCACCTTACAACCTCCTACAATAAGGTCCTTACTTAATTTCGTCTTCAAAGCTGCGGCCGCGGTAGTGGTGAATTGTTAAGTGGAGTAATATAAAATCCAATTTTCTTGAAAAAAATATTATTACTTCTAAACCGCACATTAGTTAGGGCTAATATTTTAGATATGAATACACATCCCAATGGAAGTGTTAAATATGCAAAAATATTTGGAGCATACCATTTAAAAAAAAATTCTGTAACAGCCTGTATATTTGAAAATAATTTCTAGTTATGCGCATTTACCGACAGTTTACATCTGCAGTAAAAATATTTTTTTATCTGTTACGGTCTACGAGCTATCGCACAACCGAGCACTATTGCCCCACCCTGTATATGATAAATTTTGTTAAAACTCTATCTTCAATAGTTTGGGCATCAAACATAGTGGACGGGTGGTCTGAAACAGCCTGTATAGTGTATATGTATCAATTTATTTGTATGTTAAAAAAATAAAAAAATTGAATTTTTCTGCAATCTAAAAATGTCAGATTATTTTTAATTTGGTTTGCTGCTTCGATTATTCGCTGTCTAAGAACTCCTTGTGATATCACAGCAATCACAGGTCCTCTTAAATTGTCGTAAACTAAGGTCATCATGTGCTCCCATATGTAGAAATCCAGCGGTGTTAAATCTTGGCACCTTTCCGGCCACGGAATTGAACTTCCGTTGCCAATTCATCAATTTAAAAAAATACACTTTTTTGAATTTTTTAATTGTTAGACATTTTGTGTAACAATTAAAATGTGTTTTCGTTTGTTTGTTTACTTATCTATTACGCTAGAATCAGTTCGTTTAATACTACTTTACTGCGTACTCGTGATAGTATTGTTTATAGAACTACTTTAATCGTCGCGAGTTGTTTTTGTTGCATGTTGCAATGGCGGAAAATTCAACCAGACTTTATATAAAACATATTTATATTATTTTAGTTAGTTAATTATTATAATAAATAAAATAAATAACTTAAAAAAAATCAGGTCCCGGTCGGATTTTTTTGTGAATTCCGGTTCCGACCGTAATTGAATATTCCAGTTCCGTTACACTTCTAGTCATAACATTCAGAACTGAAATGCGTGACGTTAAGTTATTAATTATGGACGATTTTTCAGTGATTGGTCGAAATCGGTTATATCAAATCGATACAAAGCTTCAGTAAATCACTGGTGTCAACGAACCTTTTGGTGGTATTTCTATCATGTTCGTTGGAGATCCTAGAAAGTTACCTCTAGTACAAGATAAACTTATATATTATACAGCACGGCACTACTTGATGGAACAGAAGACTAAATGGAATAAAAAATATCCTGATAAAGATTTTCAACATTCGGTTTACAGCAAATTGTTTGCATCAGATCATTGGTTCGATTTTAATTATAATGAGTTAACGACTGTTTTGCGAAAAAATGATTTGAACTTTGCTATTGCCATGAAAAATCTTTCAATGGGAACAATAAAAGATGAGGGTATAACGTTATTTCAGTCTCAGATGCAATTTAAAATATGTTCCTAAAGATGCTATTAATCTCTTTTTTAAGAATAAAGATATTACTGCATATAATGAAAAAAATTGCATTTATGCCAGGAGAATTGTTTCAACATAATGCTGAAGAAAATATTCAATACAATCTGAAAAAAGAACAAATAGAGAAGGCGCTTAATACTCTGCATATGCTTTCAACTCAGAAAACACAGTGTTAGCCTAAAATTGTTGTTGGAAAAAAATATGATCACTCGTAACGTCAGCCTACAACTGAAGACTTAGTAAATGGAGCAACAGGTACTAGTATAGGAGCTAGCAACGTTTTTGAGAGAGAATTTCAGGTCAGCTGATTTTCCGATATGTTGTCCTTCTTACTCTTTCGGTTAGAGTCTGGGCCATCTGTCAGCCAGTAGCCGTTGCGTTGATTACTGCGCATCCTACCTGTACAGGTAATAATCCTGGATTTTTAAATCATTTTTAATGATATAATTTTTCTATTTTTGCTTCTATATATATTTACCAGACGTAAATTTTTTATTGCCAGACATTTTGATTGTTGTTAATCATGTGCCAGACGCCATTTTTTTATTTTTGTAAATAAAAAATTTAAAGTATTTTTTAATGTTTGTAACTTTTATATTATGTTCTGTAAAGATAGAAAAATCTAAAATTAATTTGCCAAACGTTAATTCGGTTGTTTAATCTTAAAAAAAATTAAAAACTCCTGAAAAATATTGCTGTATGATGCTGGTAGTCAGAGAGAGAGAGAGTTGCAGAATATTATCGAAAATGAGACAGAAAATAATAGTAAAAGTACATTACTGAATCATGCTAGTAAGGACAAGTTTAAATAGAAAATTATTATCATAAAAATAAAAAAATAAATACGGCACAGGTACAATATAATTGGTGAAACTTAAAAGGATGTTTGAAAAAAAGATTGGAGGTAATTAATATTATATAAATATATAATATGAAGTTTATCACTCATTAAGATTTTTTAGAAAATCAACAATGAATCTTGTTATCAATCGATTATTACCTTTTTTATTTAAATTTAGGATGTATTGTAATAAAACAACAATCATTTGTTTTACAATTTTTATATAAAATATTTTTTTTTGTAAAATGTATAAATAAGTAAATAAATAAATTAATAATAATAATTAAAAAGATAAATACATCCACATATTGCAGCGATAACAGCTGTGTTCACCTGATGTCTAGCATTTAAAATGAAACAACAATGTAACGTTTATAGGTTATATGTATATTATATACAGTGCGTTCATGATGAAAGGAACAAATTCGTTTAAAATTCAGGTAATTATTTTGTGGAAAAACGCTCGGACCCGTCGATTAGTATTTTTAGTTGCGGATTTTTTGACATAAGAAAATTGTATATAGGGTGTCTCAAGAAGAAGATACGCAGACATCAATGATTTTTTTAAATGGAACACCCTATATATTGTGTCATTTTTGAATTGTACAATAATTTCTGAACACTTTTTGTAAAACATACCATAGCTCTAAAATCAGCGGTTTTTGAAATAATGACGTATGAAATATATCTTAAGATGAATATAATGCAGTTATCATTGATTTTAATAATGGCACAGCCTGTATTTTATGCCATTTTTGAATTGTACGGTAAATTCTGAACACTTTTTATACAACATACCATAGCTCTAAAATCAGCAGTTTTTGGAATAATGACGTTTGTAATGTGATAAATAAATAAAAAATTAATGAACTTTAATAATAAAATATTCAAAAGAAATAAAATTATTCCAAAAACCACTGATTTTAGAGCTACGGTATGTTGTACAAAAAGTGTTCAGAATTACCGTACAATACAAAAATGGCATAAAATATAGGCTGTTCCATTAAAAAAAATCAATGATGACTGCATATATTCATCTTGAGACACATTTTAAACGTCATTATTCCAAAAACCGCTGATTCTAGAGCTATGGTATGTGTATAAAAAGTGCTCAGAAATTATCGTACAATTCAAAAATGGCATAATATATAGGGTATCCTATTTAAAAAAATCAATGATGTCTGCATATCTTCTTCTTGAGACACCCTGTATACAATTTTTTTATGTCAAAAAATCCGCAACTAAAAATACTAATCGACGGGTCCGAGCGTTTTTCCACAAAATAATTACCTGAATTTTAAACGAATTTGTTCCTTTCATCATGAATGTATATATTGTTGTTTCATTTTAAATGCTAGACATCAGGTGAACACAGCTGTTATCGCTGCAATATGTGGATGTATTTATCTTTTTAATTATTATTAGATATTAATTAATTTATTTACTTTATACATTTTACAAAAAAAATATGTTATATAAAAATTGTAAATTAAAATGATTGTTGTTTTATTACAATACATCCTAAATTTAAATAAAAAAAGGTAATAATCGATTGATATCAAGATTCATTGTTGATTTTCTAAAAAATCTTAATGAGTGATAAACTTCATATTATATATTTATATAATACTAGATGTACCCACGCGGCTTCGCTCGCATTAAGTAAAAATTAAGTACAAACACGATTATTAGTTATTATTGTAATAATAAAAACAACACTTAAATTTAAATTTAATTATTGAAACAAAACTGACGGTCAAATGACAACGGCAGAGTCGAGGGAGATCGAATACCGGCGTATTTAGTTCGCGCGTTATTAATAATATTTTACCGTATAAAACTTATTTAATGTTATTTCTAGTGTCCGACCGAAGGTCAGTTTTTGGCCGAAACCGAAGCCGAAGCCGAACTTCGGTTTTTCTTGTAACCTTCGGCCGAAGCCGAAGCCGAAGGTTTTTTTTTTCGTTTTTAATTATAATTTTTTTTCACAAATTGTTTTTAAATTAATAATGAATGATCTTTTTTTACTCTTCACTTCTTAAAAATATAAATATCTATATAAGAATACGAGTATACAGTCGAGTCTCTTTTTAAGCGTATCTTTTTATGCGGTACGATATTTTATCCAAATTCATTTGGGGTACCTATCAAATAAAAGCTGTCAGTTAAAGGAATTCAAATATGTAAACGTTTTGTCATTAAAAATTGAAAAAATCGTAAAAATATTTTGTCCTTTGCCAATATCTTTGATATTAATTAAATTAAAGAAACAAGTCTAATTTACAACAGTCCTTTATTTGATTTGACTAAAAATAAATTTGCATGTCCTGTAGAGCCTCTCAAAATTAATATAATTTAAAAAAAAAAAAAAAAATTTTTTTGCCGTTTCATCTTAAAAAAGGAGGTTATCCTGAAGGATAATAAAATTTTCAATAAATGATTCAAAAACTAGAACGTTCAAGTTTTAAAATAGTTTTTTTACACTCTTCTACGACCATTTTTCGCGGAGATCCAGCTGTTTAAAAACACCTAAAAATATTTGAAAAATTTATTGATCCGTTAATTTTGCATTTTAACGTACCTACCGCATATAAAAAGACTTTACTGTACAATATTATACTATATAGTTCAACCTTCGGCTTCGGCCAAACCTTCGGCCCAAATTTGGCCGAAGCCGATTATTCAGCCGAAGGTGGCCGAAGCCGAAGCCGAATGTTCGGTCGGACACTAGTTATTTCCTAAACTATACCACCAGATTGGATGCTGTAAAGGGCAAATTATATCTACATTAAGAACTTATGACGATGAAATCATTTATTTCAATAAGGATTGAAGTTTTGCAGGTCAAAACTCCATGTAAACCGAACCCAAATATTTTATGTTTTCTTTGTAACATAAAAGCAGTCATTGTGGCTTAAATATAAAAGTTAGACATATGGTGTCGCGGACTTTATTGTAGCACTTTTGATTCTACACAATTCTTTAATACATTATTTTGTTCTATATTCAACGGTTTAGGCAGCGTATCGCAAAACAGCGTGCCGTCGGTAAAATTTTTTCCGACTTGATTTACTAATATCGTCACTGCTTAGTTGTTATGTTACCTAACGTAATAAAATATAGCCTATAACCTGGCCAGAGAATGTACCTATGAATTAAAAAAAAATCACGTAAATCGCGCACTAACGGACAGACAGACAGAGAGACGTTGAGCTTTATATATATTAAGGATTAATTACCTCCAATCTTATTTACGTCTGGTAAATATATATAGAAGCAAAAATAGAAAAATTATATCATTAAAAATGATTTAAAAATCCAGGATTATTACCTGTACAGGTAGGATGCGCAGTAATCAACGCAACGGCTACCGGCTGACAGATGGCCCAGACTCTAACCGAAAGAGGAAGAAGGACAACATATCGGAAAATCAGCTGACCTGAAATTCTCTTTTTCTAAACGTTGCTAGCTCCCGTACTATACACTGATGCATGTGACTAGAAATCCAAAAACGGGAAAAATTGTGACTTTTTGGCTACAATTTCAATCTATTGATGTTGGGAGAACTACTCGAAGTAGTTACATTGCATATCTTCGGAACAACAATATTAATGTAAATCTTGTTCCTATTTTCCCAATGTCAATTGAAATTAAAGTTGGTACAACTATGATTGTGCGTAATTAGTTTCTTCTTATAGCCGCATAAGTTATTACAGTACATAAAGCCAATGCCAAACATTTCAATATGTTTGTGTTCATATTTAAAACATACCCGACAACTTCAATATTTAACATATAGTCGCGTCATTTAAGATCTTTTTATCAATGGCAATTTTTTACCTCCTAAACCTGTAGATAATACTGACTCCCTTAAAATTGAATTATATCGTTTAAAGATTGAAAAAAAGCTTAGCAACATTTGAACATTCATTAAACGAATTGATAGGAATTAAGATAATTTTTCATAACGCATTAGGGACATTCTTTTACAAATCGAACAACTTTTTTGACTTGACAATTTTGATTGGTTCCAAATTTTTTTTTAGAGTCTATACTGAAAATAAACAAACACGTATATCAGGATTCATTCGAAAAAATTTTTTTTTCTTTATATAATTATTTGAAGTTTTGACAGTTACGTGCATTTTGCTAGATTCTATCATGTTTAAAATTTAATATCTCCGGTTCGGCTTATCATATCGACACAACTTCTGAACCGTTTTGTACCTTATTGTGTGCACTTAAGAGGTGTTTGCTCACAGTTTTTCTATTGATAAGCAAAAAAAAAATAACAATTTGATTGTTTAAACAATTTTTTGATGACGTTCCCCAAAATGAATTTGATCGAAAATATATTATTTGCGCCATGTTTTTACCTACAAAATGCATATTTCGAAAAAGTGGAGACTTAATTAGATCATAAGATAGAAAATAATTTCCACCGCAAGTCGAGCGCGACGAGTCCCATCAAGTCACGCGCGCTCACTAGCCACTAGCATAACTCAGTACGCTGATGTGTTTCGTTGTTTATAAATACAGTTTTCATTGTATTCACTGTGGGAACATGAAAGGAAATCGTGTGTTGGAAAAAAGATAAACTCAGGTAAAATCTAAACTCTTGGTTTTATTTTCATGATAGACAATGATGAATTTGTAAATATAAATTAAACTTGTAAGTGTATAGTATTTTCGAATCGCAGTAGTTTGCGGAAATAGTGTAAAATTATACTTGTTAAATATAAAATATTCGCTATTTCTAATAACAATTTTATACAGAGTTATCATTTCATAACTGCGACTACAGTCGCATGATCCTGTAAAGAAAAGTGCTTGGCTTTAACTTTTTTTGGTGATCGGAAGAATGCAATGATAGCCTAATGTTCCTTTTACTGTTACAGCCATTTGAAATCTTACCTCTAATTTTTTCTCTGCCTCATTATACTCTTCATTTTTAACAAATTTCAAAGAAACGTTGGGGAGTGATTCTGTTGCCCATTCGAACAATTCTTTTGGCGTTTGAATAGGGTTTTTCACTCTTTGAAGACTGGCTCTAGCAGCCAGCCTTTTTAAAGTCCCACCCAAGCCATCGCACGCGCCTTTCCCATGGGAAGTTGGAAAAAATGCCATTCTGCAGCGAAACCAAAATCGTCTTGATGATGAGTGAGATTGATAATTTTTTTTCTGTTTTTGTATTGCCCACTAGCCCCATCAAAGAAATACAAAATTTTTGAAATTTTTCTGAATTTTTTTTTGATGAAATGTACCAAGTGTTCTTGAAACACATAAACGGCAATTGTATCATGATGTAAACATTCAGATATGATTACAAAACTTTTCATTCCAATTTCACCGTCATCATCTCTGTAATAAATTGCAAAAGGATGCACTGTCGCCTGGTTGTTATTCCAGTTAACACCTTGTACAGAATCTTGGACAACGAAAGCATAATTTTCAGAAAAATCGCAAACGACAATGCACTCGTTTTCTGTCAACTCTTTTTTTTGTTGTTCATAAATTAATTTTGTTTTTTCACAAGGTAAGAATGAAGAAGCAACTTTTCTAGACCAGTTTTCAATTTTTCGAGAAATTCATCAACAGGGGATATCATAAGTTGCAAAGTGCTTCTATCAACGTTTGTCCATTGCCTGTAAGTTATTTCATCAATGAAGTTTTCCTCAAAAATTTTCTCTAATTCGTTAATCAACTTTGCTGCAGTAGGACACTCAATGCACTTTCCAAAATAGCAATTAATTGATGGTTCAATGGTAACTTTTAATTGGATTTGGGGAATTAGCTGTCAGGATTTTGAGATAAGACCCTTCAATTGACAATTTCACGTTTTCATGAATAGCACAAACACAGACTGAATGTGTGCTACTTGCACCTGCCAGCACGCAATTTTTCGGTCGTAACATTGCAAATTTGGAGAAACTGCATTTCATTTGAGGATGATTTTCCTTAAAAATTTGATAAAGCTCTTTTAAATTTATCAACAATAATCTTTTCTGCATGTGACCGCGTTCATTAGTGACCTTAACAGAAATATAATCTTTTCCCTGGCATCATTCGGCTGTTCTCATCAAGTTCATAGAATCTGGTGATTGCGTCAATTACTTCTTTTTCTAATGACGAATGACTCTTTGGGTTAGAATCAGCCAAGATTCCTTTTTCTTCAGCAGTTTTCTTTGCAACAGTGATCATGTGTTTTGTAGCAGAAGGAAAATGGTGCTGAACTCTCCGGAAAGTCCAGTCTTTGCAAATAGTCAAAATTTTCATTTGTTTTGCACGGTCTGTTGTTGAGTTAAATTCGTCTTTTAAAGCTATGCAATTGAAACTTTATATGTTTAATAAGTCCACTATTGACATCATATCCCGAGAATTTTGTTTATCTGGTATAATTCAAACCCAAGTTATGAGGGTTCAAAAAAACGGCGAAGCGTTTCGAGAAAAGGTAGGTAGTGCTCTTTTCGCTTTGCTGTCTTGGCTGGGTGCACTACCGTGCACCCAGATTCATTTTAGACCTAGACGCGAAAAAAAATTGTGGTGAGATTTAAAATACTGACTTTTTTTTTCGAAATTCGTACGGTTTGTAAAAGAATGACCCATATTATCTCTATTTAAATACATTGACCACGTAAGATTCCTTAAATGGTATCAGATATTATGATTTTTATTGATCAGATATTTATTATGATTTTTATTGAAACGCAAACAACAATTTAAAATTGAAAAAAAAAATGAGAATTTTTAGGAAAAAGACGATAATACTTTTTATACTGTTTGCAAAAAAAAAACGTATTTTTGCTCAATTAGCTCCCAAAATCTTTGAACTTCTGGCATTTCACCTATCGAGGCATCATTGAGAACAAGATTGAGTCTATGCTCTATGCAATGGACGTAAAAAGCTTTTTTCTACAACCGTGTAAAAAAGTAGGCTTTTTCATTGTCATTTCAGTGTGTGTAAAGTAGTACTTTTGCGCTCGCTGTGCGACAAAGTTACTTTTACGCACGGCGAGCGTAAAAGTGTTTCTATAGTAACAGTAACACATACATTTTCATATATTAATTTGGATTTTGTCGGTAGTAGATTTGAAATTACCGATTTTGCAGCTTCCGATATTTCTGGCGGCGTGCAATTTTCATTATCACTTTCCATATTATTATAAAATTACAATAATAAAATCACAGAATATAATACGTGAGTGAAAATAATCTGAATATAAATGTCTAACAATAACAAGATTCTTTTTTTTTTCAAAATCTAAGTACTTGATTTAAATTTCAATATTAATAATTAATATGACAAGTTATTATTATTTAATTAAAAAATCATATAACATTATTATTAATATTATAATAAGGTTTTAGAAAAAATGTGTGCACCTCGGGTGTAAAGTGCGTTTTTCGCACTCGTGTGATTGTTAATCTCGGCTAGCGCCTCGATTAACAAACATTCCCACTCGTGCGAAAAACAGCTACTTTACGCCCTAGATACACAAATAACTATTTTTTGTCTTTATTGAGAATTCTCTTTTGAATCCCGTTATAAATTCCACTCATTGAAGCATCTCCATCGTATCCTTATCCTCGACATCTCGAAAGTTCAATTTTCTTTCAAAATCTTTCAAGTATTTTTGATTCCAGTCCAGCAGCCGTTTGATCATCGACTTTTTCAAAACCTAAGAAAGATTCGGTGATTTTCACATCAACTGGTTTTCCGTTTTATCTTTGTTAATTTGCACATATTTGAACACTCGATTCATTTGATCAATTTTAGCTATATCTTTAGTAGTATCCGTTATGATGGAAAAGAATGGCGCTTCTTGAATATTTTTGGCAATTTCATCTCTCACAGTCTTAGATAGCAGGCCGATGATCTCATGTTGAATTTGAGGACTCGGGTATCGAATGGTTTTGTAATGAGTTCAAAACAGGGTCATAGACTGTCAGCAATTCAAAGATTGACAAAAAGTTTCCATTATTTCCAGAATCACCAATGACCTCGCGATGTCCTCGAAATGGAAGATTGCATTCGGTCAGGGTGAGAATTATGTTCATGATTCGTTCAAGAACATTACATCAGAAAGATTTTTCTCGGAGAGTTTGATCCTCAAGCTCTTTATCAACGAGATACTTATTCAATCGCCACGACTTGTATATTATGCAAGCATTGTAATGAATCGTCGATTTTTTGTGGTCTGAAATTTTTTACTCAATTTTGCCCAGTTACGTACTCCATCCACCCAAGCTGGCTGATAATTTGCACATCCTCTATTAGCAAATAACCAGCAAACCTCACAATATGCACAGTCAAGAACTTCTGAATAACATAACCAAAAAATAAAATGACCCTAAGTAAATAGTTGAATACGTGTATTTTGAAATAATAAATAAATGAATTAAAAATTACCATGTCCATGGAAATTTTAATCCAGCTTTATTGGTCGATTGATAAAAAAAACGAAGAAAATCGATTCCTCGTTTATGATCTCATGGAAAAGGTCCCATCGCACGAACCATGCGAAATTACGAAATTTTTCAGTTTTGCAGTTAAAACGCTCTCATAATGTCCTTTATCAGTAGGATGTTTTTAAAGCAAGTCTGTTCCATATCTGCTTCTATTTATTTCTGCTGAATATCACTAATAGAAAAATCACTCTCCTTTGGGTTTCATCAGATTCTTGTTTCTTCTTTTCCTGATGTAACGGCGTGAAAAATGTGGTTATGGATTTCAACTTTTTCGAAGCTACTTCTGCTTCCGATTTTATTTCTCTTTTGAGTACCACTTGTATGAATGCGTTTGTTAGAGCTCATGTTTTTATCTATAAATACATAATAAATTTTTATATATAAATAAATTTATTAGATACGTTTCGACAATGTTTTTCATTTTATTATTATATTGTTATAGTATACCGGGTGTCCCAGATAACTTTTCCAGCATGGGGATCTCAGTATCTATAAGAGATACAGGTTTGGTTAAATGAGATGAATTATTTGTATGAAAGGGGTGAGTATTATTACACAAAAAGATATTCATAATTCTATGTGGTTTAGGCGGTATACCCAAAAAACTGAAAATTCGGAATTTCTTTAAATGACTATAACTTTTTTGTTAAAGTAGATAGGTCCTTTTTGTTTGCGGTTTCTTAAAGCACTTTTTTGTGTAGAATTGATTGGTGTATTTAGATTTTTAATATCACTTTTAGTTTCCGAGATACAAGCCCTAACTTCAGTTTTTCTTATGGGCCGCTAAGTTGGCTATGGCATATTTAAACGTGTTTTTTACTCTACTTTACAACGATGTGTCACTTGCCATATTTATTATCGAAAAAAAAAAATGATAATATATTTTTTCAAATAGTTCATTGTTTCAAATATTCACTTGTTATTTTGATTGTTGTTTTTGTGATTTTTGTTTACAATTTTTGTTTTTCATGGCTCACTTTAAAGTTTGTAATAAAATACTTAATAAATATCACTGATATTTAGTATTTCGACTTTTTTTCAATACTAATTATGGCAAGTGACACATCGTTGTAAAGTAGAGTAAAAAACACGTTTAAATATGTCATAGCCAACTTAGCGGCCCATAAGAAAAACTGTAGTTAGGGCTTGTATCTCGGAAATTAAAAGTGATATAAAAAATCTAAATACACCAATCAATTCCACATAAAAAAGTGCTTTAAGAAACCGCAAACAAAAAGTACCTATCTATTTTAACAAAAAAGTTATAGCCATTTAAAGAAATTCCGAATTTTCAGTTTTTTGGGTATACCGCCTAAACCACATAGAATTATGAATATTTTTTGGTGTAATAATACTCACCCCTTTCTTGCAAATAATTCATCTCATTTAACCAAACCTGTATCTCTTATAGATACTGAGATCCCCATGCTGGAAAAGTTATCTGGGACACCCGGTATAATATATTATTATAATGGTATTATATTGTTATGATATACCTACATTGGATTCCGAGGTTTTAAGATTTCTATGTCTTACGGCGCTCCACTAAAGCTTTTAACTAGCTCGTACAAAATTTTAAAAAGTTCTGATTTTTCAGTGTTTTCTTGCATGAATATTTTTTGACGAGTTCTCTTAAATTGTTATTTTTATTAATTAAATTAATTTTTTTTACATTTCCATGGTTGAAAAAAGCGGAAGTTGTGTCACACCAACTAAAAGCATGGCTAATACTATAATTTCTTTTATAAATTTTAAATGGAAACTACTTATACTGTAAATGGTTGGTGATATTGAATCTCTAGATGGTTTTTTCACATAAACATTTAATTTTTCATACGCGTGTAGTACTGTGGTTGTGGTTTAATGTTGTGGCCAACAATGTGTATTGTTGGTTTGTATTGTTTTTCAACAATAGCAACAGTTAAGCACTGACTTGTAGTTTATTTATTTATAACAATAATAATAACAATGGTCAACAAGCACAACAATAATTAACAATGAAAATATAACTCGGATCGAGTGCGTTTAACCTTGAATAGCTGATCCCTTTTATTAGGCGCTGTCTCTTTCTAGAAACTTCTGGCGTTGCTAATCCGTCTCCGATATCATTCGAGAGAGTTCTGTCCAAGTGATAGGTTGTCGCTTGCAGAGTGCGGTTGTGTTAGTGAATATTCTAGGCGGTTCTGTTGTTTTCTTTTCTCTTGCTGTCTAGAATATTCTGTCTTACTTTTATGTTCCTACACGCGAATTGTGTTAGAAGAACTAGTAAATCAGTATCATCACCTAAAATAAAAACTTTAGTACTTTCATCAGCTCTTAATATCGCTGTTTAGACAATCAACGTATCAGCATCTTCGTAAGCAACACATGTTTCAATTTTGTATTCCATGCATTTCTCTCTTATAGCATCAATTAATAATACTTTGTTTTTATTATTACTAAGAAAATTTTCTTGTGACACTCTTACTTGATTATCCTTCTTTATAAATGTAAAATAATAAAATAATCGTAAAAGCAAATTAATTTATCAACATATAATGCAACGAGTCTAAACTAGTTTATGATTATGATTATTATAAATGTACCCTACTTATTGTAAGTTTTTATCTGTTCGCAGCCGCTTACTACCTGCGATGTGAGTCTATATGGTCACTCAATAAGTTCGTAGAATGATATATACACTCGCGAGCACCTAAATCGACTCAGTTAACCAAGTGGTACTTCAAGTCGATTACTCCAAAAGTTCTAAATTGGTACTTTTTAACCATACATCGTTAGAAAGTCTGACATTTCAGGATTCAGATCGAATCCTAACTATACAAATGAGGTTTGTGAAATGAAGTTCATGTGTGAGTGAAAATGCAGAAATAACTAATTTCACCGAAATTCTTTTGGGTTTCCTAATCATGGATTTAAATAAAACAAAGCTTTAACAGATATTTTTTTTATTGATAATTAATATTTAGTAGTTCGTCCCCTTGCTCTAATCACTGCCCGCAAACGATTCTTCATTGCTATTATTAACTTAATAATTGTTTCTTGAGGAATGTCTTCCCATTCCTCCAGCAACGCCGTCTTCAACTCCTCCACCTTCGAAGGAGCAGGATTTCTGGCACAGACTCTTCGTTTGAGCTCACCCCACAAGTGCTCGATCGGATTCAGATCTGGGCTCAGTGCTGGCCAGTCCATGGTCTCAATACAGACGTCGTGGAGGTACTGCGTGGTGATACGTGCAGTGTGGCATCGGGCATTATCGTGTATTAGCACGAAGGCTTCCCCCATAAAGCCTCCCCCAGGCACGAATACGTGCTCGGTTTTCCCCTCCAAAGAAATCCCTGCCCACATCATGCAAGAACCGCCGCCATATGCCACTTTTTTTTCTGAAAGCAGTATTGCGCATTTCGCTCTCTAGGATGTCTGTAGACTCGCCTTCTTCTATTTCTCCCATGGAGACACATTTTGCTCTCATCCGAGAACAGAATTGATCGACATTGGTCGACAGTCCAATTAATATGCTCTCGGGCAAACCGTAGACGGGCTTTTCGATGGTTTGCACTCAATTTGGGTTCAGTAGAGGGCCTTTTTGGAGTCATGTTGGCCTCCGTCCACCTTCTTCTGACTGCCCACTCGCTGACAGTCACTCCTCGCACCTTTCTAAGCTCTTGCTGGACTGCAACGCCAGTCATATGGCGATTCCGCAACGAGGTCGCTACGATAAAACGATCGTCCCTCTCCGAAGTAGATCGATGTCGTCTGGCTCTTGGTCTTCGCTCAAAAGCACCAGTTTCCAGGTACCTTCTGTTCACCCGGGACACAGGTGGGCGACTGCTCTTTGACTTAAGCCCTGTTGCAGTAGGGCTACAACTCGTGGCGTGGTATTCATTGTTTCTCTGTAAAAACGATTGGGAAGTATAGAGATGTGTACTGATCAACTTGTGATAAAAGATTGATATGAATCTACCCGACGCTTCGGTAATTATACACGATTAGGTGCTACAACGCGTATTCGCTAAACGTTGAACTTTTTCCCGTTTATCCAATAGCATCGTTTTATTAGAAAAGTACTGGATTTATGGCATTATCATGTCATTTTAAAGGTTAATAAATTACCTTTTAAACCACATATAAATTTTGTTTTTAGCTTGAGCCGTTTTTGTAAAAAGTGTGTTGGAACGCTAAGTGATGGCTGAGTCGATTGGTTGCTCGCGAGTGTAGTTGGTGCCATTATTGACAAATCTATACGGTTTTTATGAAATATCAAATAATATGTGTCAATTTTATTTAACGATTTGACTTTAAGTTCACAAGTTACAGTGGTTTTAGGTTAGGTTAGATTTTAGTTTTAATTTTCAAAATAAAATATTCTGAATTTAGTATGTTGATAAAGCATTGCTTTTTAATGAAAACACCGTTCAAGCAAACCAAAGATTTGACAAGTGTTATTCGGACTCTGCTCAATCGAGACAAATAATAGAGAAGTGGTTTGCTGATTTTTGCAGCCGTACAAACATCGATGATGCTGAACGCCCTGGTCGCCCAAATTCGGCAGTTGTTCCAGAAAACATAAAAAAGTCCACAAAATAGTTTTGGTCGATCGTAAATTGGTGTTACGTGAGAAGGCAGTGTATTCACCATTTTGCATCAACATTATCCATGAAAATGCTCCGTTCAAAGTACCGCGTTTGCTCACAGTCGATTAAAACAACAACGCATCGACGATTCAGAACGCTGTTTGGAGCTCCTTCAGCACAATAAAAAGGATTTTTTTTCATGCAATGAATGGAACATGGACCAATCACTATAGGGGTGGCCGGGGCTAGAATTAACGGGGGTAAGTTTTAACAAGTGGGTTTCTTTTCAACTATACATTTCACAATATTCAAAAACATTTTGTTTTACCGTTTTGACGTTCCCAAACAGATATAAAATTGTCAATCGAGTTTAGTGCCTTTTGTGTGCAGAGTACAATTTTTGGCAGGTAAACGAACTTTTTATGCGTTACAATTTTTTTGATTTATACGTTGAATATTCAAGTTATGATTTAAAATGCTACCTACCTTATAGATAAGCTAAATCAAGTTACTATAATACTGAATTACTATATTATTGTAACAATTTACGTTTTTTTTTTTGATAACAATCGTTTTTGAAAAAAAAAAATAACCGTCGGGGCTAAAATTAACAAATTGACGGGGTAAGTTTTAACAGAGAGAAACATTATATCTAGTATTAACTCATATGAATATTATGAGCGGGTTTTAAGAGGAAGAACAGAATAACAGATAAAAAAAAGAAAGCCGCAGCTTGTTAAATTTTTTTTTTTAAAAGACAGCAGTGATTCTGAAAAAAAGAAGAAAGGGAAACATTTTTCAGACATTATAATTTCTTGTTCTGTCATTCCCTACCGGGGTGGGGCAATTTTCCACTATATCAACATGAGACAAAAAAGCATCGTTGATGATTCTCGGAGGTTTTTGGGAGGAAAAATCGATATATTCGAGAAAATAACTCGGTGTATTTACAAAATGTGGGAGTTGGGGGGGGGGGGGGGCGCGGTATTGTTTCCGGGGTATTTTGGGTCAGGGAATCGAACTATGTTATTAAAATAGGGGGTTCCCATTTAAAAAATACGAAGGGGGGAGCGTCCCCCCCGGGGGGCAGATCCTCCCTCACAACTGGTATCGCCATGTAATAGCTGGGAAAAAATGCTAACATTTTTGTCTGAATCATTTTTCCTGATAATTCCTCCCTGGCGAGTTATGCAGGTGTATCCATCTTTTTTCAACACCATGTATACATAGTTAAGTGCATTATTGTAATAAACATTATTGTGAAGATTTACAAAAAAGTGTTCTTGTTTGCACATAAGGTTTATAAAAATATTACCAACGGGTCAGTCCGCAGTGACGGGTGTGACATTTCAACTCAGATTGGAGTTCATAATTTCTAAATAATACTAGTTAATAACATGGTTTTACCATTTTTCTGTAGATCTTAATGTAATACATGTATATTGAAAGAATAAAATGTCTACGGTTATTTTAAAAAAAAATCGTAATTACGATTACATTTTATGGGAGGATGAAAGGAACTGGAAGCTGGAATATGTAGAAAATAAGTGAACAAATTTAGAAAAAAAAAACGAAAAAATCGACAATTATTAATTCTTTTTTACAATGTAGGTAAGGGGGCAAATCCCCCTCCCACCTTTTTGGTAGTAATGTTTTAGAACTTTTCACCTCTCTAGCCCCTCAAAATAAATGTAAAGGATAAAATAAACCTTTTCATACGTTCAAATCAAATTGATGTCCATAAAATTATTGAAAAGTGATAAAAATAAACGGGAGGCTTCCTCCAAAAATGTTTGGTGATGGAGAAAAACGGGGATCATAAGAATCAGCAAGAATGGAGTTAGGGACAATTTTCATGCAAACCAGTGTTTTCATGCTGTGCATTCTCTATAATATTATTTTAACAACTTTACATAGGTATTCCTACAATAAAAAGAAATTCTATACAGTTAAATAACATCTATTATAACTTATAAGTAAAAGTATAACATTTAAATCTATAAAATTATTATTTACTTTTGACATAAAGTATTTTCTATCTATTTTTTAAACTAAACTATACATCAGTTTGTGCAAAAACAGTTGACTATCGTGATTTTATTATAGTCTAAATGCCAGTATGTATTGGTCTTTATACATCATGCATCTAAAATTATTATTGTGTTCAGTAAAATAAAAGCAAAAATATAATCTTAACAAAGTACGTAAATAAATAATTATCCATCATTTTTAGAAAAACAATTTTTTTTTAAGTATATGGGCAACTTTAAAAATAATTTCCACAACTAGTACGCCTGGTACATAAAACAACGCTGCACTTTTTGATTGGAGTATGCCACTTTCTGTGGTCATACATAAGGTCAAAAGAAAGATTTTCAGATAGGGAGACACTTTAAAATCCGTGTAGAACACTGTTACATGGGCAATCAAAGATAATCCCCACCAGTGTTTTAAAATTAGCTTTATCTCAGCTTCTAGTTATCCGATTTCAATTTTATTTAGTTTATTTTAAAGTTCTTATTGCGAAGATTATTTTTTATCATTATTAATTTTTCTCTAAATCTTAAGGGTCCTCCACAATTTTTGAAAATCTGAAAATATCATTTTTCTCACGAACTTAATTGTTATATAACTTTTTTATCGTACCCAATATCATTTTTTTACTTCGTATAAAAAAGAAATATATTTTTTTCAGCATTTCATTGATATCAAGATAACATTTTTTTGGAAATCGTCAGTTAAATTAAAAAAAAGACTAATTTTGGATCATTATATTCAATTTTATTTGAAAAAGTTCATAATAGAATAAAATATTTATAACAAAAATTGTAAAGTGCGTTATTTTCTGCAGTTTATGTTCCATTAATTTTTTTGTATCTCTTAGCAAATAAATAAAATAATTTTTTTTAATTTTTTTTTAAAGTTCATAATAGAATAAAATGTTTATAACAAAATTTGCTGAGATCGTTTTTATCTATAGTTTATGTTATATATATTTTTTTATATTTGTCATCAGTAAGCCAAAATAATTTTGTTTTATATAAGGAGATATACGTACAATTTTTTATTGTATAAGAAAGTTCAGTAACATTCATGACAGATTTTTCAATTTTTTAACTTTCTTATATGAGAAAGGGCCCCGCAACACTCCTTATGGAAAAGCGGTCTCGGTCAAATGTTACGAAACTCTGCTGAATGATAGTCCTCAATATGTAGATCAAAAAAGTCCATGGGACATAGGTTTGAAAAACGGGTCTACGACAAAAGGCAGAATCCCGAAAGGCAGACACGGACAAAAGGCAGACATGGACAAAAGGCAGAATCCCAAAAGCCAGACATGGACAAAAGCTAGACATGGACAAAAGGCAGACTCCCAAAAGGTAGACATGGACAAAAGGCAGAAAAAAATATAAAATTAATAATATCTTTAAGGGGTGAGGGGCTTATAAAATACCCCCTACCTTCTCAAAAAAAATATATCGTTAAAGTCAACTAAATAATACAATGTTATATTTATGGAGGGGCATATTGCATATACCCTTTCCCCTCAAATATATTATTAATTTGTATTAAAAATTGTCTGTCTTTTGTACTTGTCTGCCTTTTGTCCATGTCTGCCTTTAGGGAGTCTGCCTTTTGTCCATGTCTGCCTTTTGTCCATGTCTGCCTTTTAGGAGTCTGCCTTTTGTCCATGTCTGCCTTTAGGGAGTCTGCCTTTTGTCCATGTCTGCCTTTTAGGAGTCTGCCTTTTGTCCATGTCTGCCTTTTAGGAGTCTGCCTTTTGTCCATGTCGGCCTTTTGGGAGTCTGCCTTTTGTCCATGTCTGCTTTTTGTCCGGGTCCCCTGAAAAACTACTGTTCTGAAGTATATGACATAAGGTGCTTCAGCGATTTTCTGAAGACTGAGGGATACTGCAGCTATTTTGGCATCAGATAAATGTTCGTCATGCGTCAAAACATGAGATGTCTTATGTCGCTCAAGCAGTACGTACCGATATCGCCATTTGTCAGATTTCTTAAGGTGGTTCAGTGATTTTCTGCAGACTGAATGACGATATGCATCTATTTTGACCACGAATTCGAATTCAGTGCACGGAAATACATAAAAAACAGTGGCTTGGTCACTTTATAATGAATTTTTTTTCCATGCCCGTGAATCAGTGGACTTTTTGTTCATCGAGCACATGGATTCGATAACTTCAGAAGGCTGTAGCTTCAGAACAGTAGTTATTCAGACCTAGGTCCCATTGACTTTTTTGATCTAAACATTGAGGACTATTATTCAGCATAGTTTTGTAACATTTGACCGAGACCGGTTTTCCATAAGGAGTGTGGCGGGGTCCTTTGAACATCCTGTATAATCATATAAAAATAAATTCATATTATCCAGAGCCATTTTTATCACTAGGTAATCTTAGGCAGCTGCCTTAGGTGCCATCTTTTTTAGTTAAATACTTTTTAGTCTTTTAATAACAACACCTGGGTTGGCATTGTATAAATCAGAGACACATTTTATTTATATCTATTTCTGGATTTTATTTTATTAAATGTGTTAAATTGTTTACTTGACTGAACACCATTTTCTTATAATGGTTCTAATTCTAAACCTAAACTATAGTTTAAAAATTACTATCTAGTACAGGGATGGGCATAATCTTTTTATGTGGCTCGTCAAAAATCCATAGAGAAAATTACTATAAATTATGAGATGATACTGAAACTGTTCAATTTGTCAAACCTAAAAGAATATGTAGAAAAAAATATATTCTTTGTTGCTTTAATTAACTGTGGCTTTTTAGCTAAAAAGTTTACCCATCCCTGATCTAGTACATTTTAAAGCAAATTTTTAATGTTTGGAAAATTGTTTATAAACTGAAATGTTTGAGCATTTTTTAAACTCATATTCTAATTGGATATGGAAGCATTTATAGAAAATATATTTAGTTAAAATACAATTTATTAAAGCTAAGAAAGTAGCATAAAAATAGTAAAGAAATAATATGCCCGCGTAACTTAGTAAGCGGCGGACTAAGAAAAAATAGGGGCAAGGTTTCCATTACTGGCCACACCCATAAAATAATAGATTCATGAAAAATATAATGTCCAAATAATATCTGAACACCTTTTTTTGCTTCCACACTTTTGAAAAATAATTTCTTCTGGTGGAACTTATTGTAATAATTGATTAATTATAACAAAATTATGGGGCCCCAAAAAATATTGGCCCTAGGCAGTTTGCATAGTCCGCCTTTGAATTAAGTCCCAACTTATGTTCAAATAATTTGTTATCGCCAATACAAAAAAATGGCAGAGTTCAAGTTGGTCCCACAATTTTTATTACAAATTTAGAGTTCCATTCTAATGTACTAATGAACGCCTTCATAATATTTTAGTAAAAATGGCGGGACTAACTTTTTTTGTATTGGCGATAGCGAATTTTTCAAATCAACACATTTGTAAACAATACAGCACAACATTTTTTATATTGAAAAAAAGGCGTAACTAAGTTACTGGACATAGAATTAACGATTTAAATTTAAAAATATAAATTTGGAAGAACATGGAAATTTTTATAAACATTTAAAAATTAGAATAAAAATATTTTAACAAAACAATGATATGTTCTAATATTTAAAATTATTGTTATAATAATTAAAGCAGTGCTCAAAGTAAAAAAAAATTTAAAGAATGGCCTGAAATAATTTATGAAAATTGGAAAAACCTATACCCGATAACAATAAACATGGGAGCTACAAGTACTTTTAAAATTTAAATTATCTGGTGAGCTAAACATACATCCTTGACCACAATAGTGAATTACCATTTAAAAAGTATTATATCTCAAAAATATAATGAAATACACTGCCGCCCGTGCAAAATTCTTTGGACACCTGTGATTTTGAATGTAAATATACAGATTTCAGTCAATAAAAATACACAAAATAGCAAAGTTTGAGAATCCCTGCTTTACAATATCCTTAATTTTCAAATCAATCGTACCTACTGTTTTTTAAATTGCTTTTTATCAATTTTCTATCTTTTAATATTCTAATTTCATCAACTACTTTAAAATTTATTTTCATAAAAACGAGTTGGTAAAAAAATATCTGTGGTAACGTTGGTAGCCTTGGAAAAGGAAGTTGGGAGAGAGCTTAATCTATGTATAGAAACTGAAAGACAATGTGACAGAAGAAAGTGGTGTAAAATTAACAAGTAATAAATATAATAGATGGCGACGAGGAAGAATGAATAAGTAAAATAGTGAAGAAAAGAAAAGTGAGGTTAAACACGTTTCCTGTGTCGTGAAAAGTAGATTGAAAAAACCAGTAAAAACATTGTCAACAATCATGGATGAAGCAAACAATCAAAATACAAGTATGGTTTCAAATTATGGAGAAATAAGTGAGTTTAACCCAGAAATAATGTCGTGGGAGAATTATGAACTCAAATTGTTATTTTATTTTGAAGCAAATAATATAAACAGTGAAAAACAAAAGAAAGCGATATTGTTATCGGCAGGTGGCATAAAATTATTAACCACCATAAGAAACATTACACAACCAGAAGACATTAAGAAAAACGAAGTAACATATAATAAAATTACCAGTGCGCTCAGAGATTATTTCAATCCGAAACCTAATACAATAATCGAAAGATTCAAATTCAATCGGCGAAACCAAAAGCAAGAAGAATAAATACTAGAATACATTGCTGAACTAAGAAAAATAAGTCAATATTGCGAATTTGGTAAGAACCTGGACGATATGCTCAGAGACCGCATAGTGTGTGGAATGAAGGATGAGAGTTTACAGAAACGGTTATTAACAGACTGTAATCTTACGCTAAAAAAAGTTGTGGAAGACGCACAAGCATCGGAGTCAGTACAAAAAAAATAAAACTGACTTGCGAAGATCAGAACGGACTGAAATAAATCATTTAAGGCCAAGTATACAAAATAAGGGGAAGGAGGCCCGATACCAGGCGAACAATAAAAGACCAGCGAATAGAGAGTATAAACCAGTTGAGAGAGCATGTTTTAGATGTAATGGTTATCATAATCCAGCTCAATGTAATTATAAAAATTCAGAATGCTCTTATTGTAAGAAGATGGGACATATCGAAGAAGCTTGCAAAACCAAATCAATAAACGAAAAGAGGAAACCAGTTAAAAGATACCAGACGAAGAATTATTTTGTTGATGAGAACCAGCCGAACGATCCAGCATACTTAAACCAGAATCTTTCTGAATCCGGAACACCACCAATCCCAGTAGAAATGAGAATAGAGGGCCAGAAAATAAGAATGGAGCTAGACACCGGATCCGGTCACACAGTGATGGGGTATGATGAATTCAAAAATAAATTTCCAAAATTGAAGATAAACTCAAATCCAGTATTAGAACTTCGTACGTGGGGAGCCAGAGATACATTATCAGTTGTAGGAAGAGCCAGATGCAAAGTTGAATACAAGGACATAACCAGACAGTTACCGATAGTCGTAATCAAGGGTAACGGACCAGCCTTAGTAGGAAGAGAGTGGATAAAGGAGTTAGGAATAACTTCATGGAAAATAAACTATATAAATCCTCAAGCAAAACCAGATATGATGCAAGAATTTGCAGAAGTATTTCAAAGAGCGTTGGGTACTTATTCGGAGAAACCAGTAAGAATAGAATTGTGTCCAGATCCGAGTCCAATATTCCTGCGAGCAAGACCAGTCCCCTTTGCGCTGAAGGATAAGATAGAACAAGCATTAAACAACATGGTAAAGGAAGGAGTACAAACCAGTTCGATTGGGGCACACCAATCGTTCCAGTTCAGAAACCAGACGGTAACAGCCGTATATGCGGTGACTATAAATGCACGGTGAACACAATGATAAAGAGTGAAGTATACCCATTACCTACTAATTCAGAAGTACTAGCAACCGTGGCAGGAGCATCGATATTCACTAAACTAGATTTAGATAGAGCATATACTCAAGTAAGAGTCGACCAGCAGTCTTCAAAAATTCTAACATTGGTAACACACAAAAGGTTATTCAATGTTAACCGGTTACCATTTGGCATCTCAACTGCTCCCAGCATATTTCAAAGAATTATGGAAGGAACACTAGCAGGAATACCGGGCACGATAGCATATTTAGATGATGTTCTGATCACCGGCCGAAATGCTCAAGAACATTGGAATCGAGTCAGAAGGTACTCGAAAGATTTAAGAAAATGGGCTTACGGATAAAATCAGAAAAATCTCAATTTGGTATAAGTGAAATTGAATTCTTGGGATTCCACATCAATGCCGATGGAATTCGTCCAACGGATGACAAGACCAGAGCAATTGCCAAAGCACCTGAACCTAAGAACCGTAAAGAGTTAGAAGCATTCTTAGGACTAATAAATTTTTATGATCGGTTCATGGAGAAGAAAGCTCACCATTTAGAGCCATTATATAACTTATTGAAGAAAGAACAGAAGTGGATATGGCAAAATCCACAAATCAAGGCGTTCCAGAATGCGAAAGAAATGCTTACATCACCAAAACTGTTAATGCATTACTCACCAGATCTACCAATAATAGTGGCGGGAGATGCGTCACCGTACGGAGTCGGAGCCGTCATATCACATATTCGGCCAGATGGAGTTGAAGTTCCTATTTCCTATGGATCGAGAACTCTGCACCCATGTGAAAGAAACTACTCGCAATTAGATAAAGAAGCCTTATCTTTAATATTTGCAATGAAGAAGTTTCACCAGTTTTTAGCCGGAAGACAGTTCAAGATCTTGACAGACCACAGACCGTTAGTTGGATTATTCAACCCTAAAAAACCAACATCACAGTTAATGTCACCTAGACTAATTAGGTGGTCGTTGATGCTTGGAGCTTACCAGTATGAAATAGAGTATAGGCAGGGTAAGAAACATTCAAACGTAGATGGATTAAGTCGATTGCCGTTAGTTGTACCAATAGCTAACGTACCTGAACCAGAAGTACACTTTTTCCAAAATGATGTTATTATTGCGGAGCCATTATCACCACATACTATCGCCAAGGAAACAAAAAAGGACAAAACATTAAATAAAGTACTATATAATGTTTTACATGGGTGGAGTTCGGAAAAACCAGCTGAAGAATTACTACCATATCTACATAGACAATCAGAATTATCAGTAAACAGTAATTGTCTACTTTGGGGAAGTAGAGTGGTAATCCCAGAGAAGCTTAGAAAAAATGTCCTCAGCTTACTACATGAGATACATCAAGGAATCAGCAACACCAAGTCGGTAGCACGCAGTTATGTGTGGTGGCCAAAAATGGAAACCGACATCGAAAACATGATCAAGCGATGCCACACATGTGTACAAAAAAGAAATGTACCACCAGTTTCACCAGTTATACCGTGGACTTTTCCTGAAAGCCCGTGGTCATGAAAGGTAATTTTTTTTTAATAATAGTAGATGCTTATTCAAAATGGCCAGAAGTTATCGAAATGAAATCAATGACATCCAACTCAGTAATCTACGAATTAAGAAAAGTATTTGCAACACATGACCTACCGCGAATCGTAGTATCAGATAATGGAGCATATTTTCGTTCTGAAGAATTTGAAAAATTTCTTATGACCAATGGCATTAAACAAAAATTATCAGCTCCATATCATCCAGCAACAAATGGACAGGCAGAAAGAATGGTGCAAACCATTAAATCATACATAAAGACATAGGACTCTTGGCAAGACATTAACATAAAATTAAACAATTTATTATTACGCTTAAGAGTTACGCCAAGTGCAACTACACATAAATCACCCTCCGAACTGTTAATGGGGAGGAAAGTGAGAACCAGATTAGATTTGCTGCATCCAGATTCCACAAGCCTTCAAGTTTGGAATAAACAAGAAGAGAGAATCGAACAGAATAAAAGGCCAAGGCAACTAGAAATAGACCGGGTGTGGGTAAGGAATTACTCAGGAGAGCAGAGATGGATTCCAGGAATCGTGGAAGAAATGTTAGGGTCCAGAAATATGATTGTCGATACAGGCGAGAAAGAAGAGAAACGCCACATGGATCAAGTGATCACCAGATCATCAGAAAAAGAACCAGAAGATGAGCCAGAACAAAACAATACAATTCCTCTCAAAGACCAGACGGAAGAAGCTACGGAAACTCAAGCCGATACAGTGGTTCGACGTTCCACAAGAAACCGTAGGGAACCAGGACACCTTAAGGACTATGTAAGGGGGATGGATAGTGGTAACGTTGGTAGCCTTGAAAAAGGAAGTTGGGAGAGAGCTTAATCTATGTATAGAAACTGAAAGACAATGTGACAGAAGAAAGTGGTGTAAAATTAACAAGTAATAAATATAATAATATCAAATACATAGTATTTAATCAATTATTCCTACTGGTTTGACATAACTCCTTAAAGAAGCAAAATAAAATAATTACACTTCAGTACTGGATAATTACACTGGTTAACAAAAAAATACTTTTGTAATGTAATAGAGATCTGAATAGAGGAATTTAAAATGCTTTTGGCATTCCGAAACCGAATTTGTTGCCCAATTGGTTTCATTACGTCAGGGTTTTGAGATATTCTAACCTAAAAGTCCCAAAAATGGCTATACACTCAGCGTTCTATAAGACGACCGTTCCGTAAGACAATGTTCTAACAGTTCTATAGAACGTCTTTCCCCAACCCCCACCATAATACCACTGTGTCTGCTATATTTCAGCGTGAAATTTAAATTAACAAATTGACGTTAAAGTCTTATATGTAGATTTTACATACAAAGCTTGTGTTTTGGTGTGACTCAATGTGGAAAAAAAATGAAATTCAATAAAAATTTTCGTTGAAATTGAAATATAATAAATAGTATAAAAAAATGTGTAAGGTACATTTTATTTAAAATTTGATAATTTGAAAACGACTAAGAAAGGAAATAAAAATAAATTATTGGCATATGATGGTATAGAAATCTATACATTTTTTATTCAGTATTAAAGCAACGAATAACAATTGTCTAGAGTTCAATTCTAAAAAATCAACAAACCAGGATCTCGTTCACTAACAGCGCCATTTTTATTATTACCTGTCAATATTTTTGACGTGGTGGTGGGGGTTCCTCTAGCCGTGGAATTTTTGAATGATGCCGTCATCTTATAGAACGCTGAGTGTATTGGCAATGTAGGTATATTTTCGGTCACAGTAACAAATAGTATTCTTTTTCCTCTTAAAAATGAGTTTTAACTTTTTACTGTACGATTTTTTGGCCAAGATGTACTAGTTTAAAGATATGATATTTTTGTTAATAGAATTGTAGTATAGTATACACAATGAACTTGACTACATATATCTTCAAAGTAGTATAAATTGGTAAAGAAAAGTTTCACAGTAAAATGTAAAAAAACATTTTAAAGAGAAAATATAGTACTATTTGATATCATGAAATAAAACTTCAGAAAAAAATTACCTACTTATGTTAGTAATAAATTCCCCAACATTGCCAAAATCGTAATTTTTGGGACTTTTAGGTTCAGATGTCTCAAAACCCTAACGTGATGGAACGACTTGGGCAACGAATTCGGTTTCGGCATGACAAATACCTTCTAAATCACTGGTACAAATCTCTGTTCCCCAACATTGCCAAAATCGTCATTTTTGGGATTTTTAGGTTCAGATATCTCAAAACTCTAACGTGATGGAACGATTTGGGCAACGAATTCGGTTTCGGCATGACAAATACCTTCTAAATCACTGGTACAAATCTCTATTCCCCAACATTGCCAAAATTGTCATTTTTAGGATTTTTAGGTTCAGATATCTCAAAACCCTAACGTGATGGAACGATTTGGGCAACGAATTCGGTTTCGGCATGACAAATACCTTCTAAATCACTGATACAAATCTCTATTCCCCAACATTGCCAAAATCGTCATTTTTGGGACTTTTAGGTTTAGATATCTCAAAACCCTAACGCGATGGAACGATTTGGGCAACGAATTCGGTTTCGGCATGACAAATACCTTCTAAATCACTGATACAAATCTCTATTCCCCAACATTGCCAAAATCGTCATTTTTGGGACTTTTAGGTTCAGATATCTCAAAACCCTAACGCGATGGAACGATTTGGGCAACGAATTTGGTTTCGGCATGACAAATACCTTCTAAATCACTGATTCAAATCTATGATTTTTTTTTTTGTTGACCAGTGTTATTATTTATTATTTGATAATTATCGAAGACTATAATTATATTGATAATTTCACATCTTGTAAATAAAACATATTCTGCCTTTTGCAAATATAAACAGAATAATATATAAATTCGCTTTGAGCACTGATTAAACTTATAAAATATTCAATGATTTAATTCCCAAAACATATAATATTTTAGATTTTTTAATAAAGTATAGTTTGATCTTTATGTGCAGTTATTGACTGATACCCATTATGTGTGCTTGCACTTAATGCAGGTATGGGAGGTTTTAAAACCAGTTCTAAACTTTGCATGTGCGTTAATCGTCTTATATCAGCATCGTTTCTTATTCGTGTATCAGGTAGTTTGCGTAACCTCTCAATACGTGCTACATTAACTCCGAGCTCTGAACAAAATACAGCTAAAAGAGCTGTGTATGTTAATTGTGTTCTTAATACTTCCACCTCGATGAAGTCTGGGTCATTGGTTCCAGCGACTCTTACGCGTAGCACCAAATCTGAAATACATACGTATTATAATCTATTGAATATTTCTTGAATTGTTTGTGTCATTGAATTATGTGGTAAATATTAAGGGGTTACATACAGTCAGAAGGCCAAAAAAAGTGTTTTTTTTTTCAAGAATTTTTTAAGTGAAGACTTTTATAATTTATCAATGTAAAAATTTGTACACATATTATGGTAACTTTTAATTGTATTTTAACATTTTTTATTTCTAAAAATGATAATTTCGAAAGCTGCTACAGCTGTTCTCCAGGAGGTCCTCTCAAAAAGGCGCATTGCGATGATCACGATATCTCTGGACTGCATCTTTTACAATAAAAAACCCAAACGGATTTCTTTAAAGTAATGTATAATCTTGTAATTAATCGAAGGAATAAGCAAAATAATTTTTTTTGACAAAATGGCGGCTCCTCACAAAAATATCGATTTTCGACAAAAATTTTACCTTAAATTTGATTAGATTTGAGAAAAACGCGCTGCCGCTCCGACCTCCTACATTCAAACGCTCTGAGACGTCTTTACAAATATACGTGTAACTTTGAAAATAATCGCCGGATTGACTTGAAATTTTGTGTGTGTGTATTTAAATATATGTACATTACGAAAATGAAATAAAAAAATTTTTTTTTTTGAAAATTCTAACTGTATATAACCCCTTAACTCCGGCCTCTTACTTTCAAACGCTTTGAGACGTCTTTACAAATATGCGTGTAACTTCGAATATAATCGCCGTATTGACTTGAAATTTTCTGTGTGTGTACTTAAATATATGTACATTACGAAAATGAAATAATTTTTTTTTTTTAAAACTGTATGTAACCCCTTAAGATAAGATTTGCGCCAATATAAGGAATGTATCTGATCGCGTGACGCGGGTGGACTTTATGGAGTGCAAGTGTCTTAATACTTTTAAAACATATCTAATTTGTTGCTAAACAACAGGGCTGAACTAGCCCGGAGAGATCCGGGGAATTTGACGGGCCTGTGGCCCGGCAAAGATAAAATATAGAGGCCGTAGCCGGGAATGTATGAGAACTGCCTTTGAATCAATTATGCTATTTTTTTTCTCATAGGTTACTTTTTAAGGAACATAAAATTGCCTCAAATCGCTTTTGAAATGTTATAATCGTCTTTAGTAGCAACAAATCACATTACCGCTGCGAACTAATGACTCTTCTTGTATTATAAGTTATAGATAAGATTTTTTTTGCAAAATAAAAATGTTCTCGGTAAACATAAAATTTTGAAGCACATATACATTTAGGGCGATTTTATGTTACTTAAAAAGCAACCTATGAGAAAAAATTAGCATAATTGATTCAATGGCGGTTCCCATACATTCCCGGCTACGGCCTCTATATTTTATCTTTGTCAGGCCATGGGCCCCTTCAAATTCCCCGGATCTCTCCAGGTTAGTTCAGCCCTGTTGTTTAGCAATAAATTAGACATGTTTTAAAAGTATTAAGACACTTGCACTCCATATAGTCCACCCGCGCCACGCGCGCGCCGCGCCAATACGATCATATGCGAATTTATACGAGTATGTTATACCCTTGATATCAGTTTGAGATTTTGATATGTTGTTTGGGTACATACAAGGTATATTTTATAAA
Source organism: Sialis lutaria (assembly GCA_949319165.1). Lineage (NCBI taxonomy): Eukaryota > Metazoa > Arthropoda > Insecta > Megaloptera > Sialidae > Sialis > Sialis lutaria. The sequence goes on along the minus strand of OX439231.1, from coordinate 1,559,604 downwards.
AAAATGGTGACTGCCCTCCGAGTACAACATAGTGTTTTTTAATTTTTCTGGTTTACTATGTACAAAGGATCCTAATAAAATTACCTCTGATGAGTCATAAGTATCTCTATAATATACCACAAGCACCATCAAATTCGATTGATGAATTATCAAAAAAAAAAAATTTTTCTTCGGAAACTACACATTTTTGGAAGCTAATATTTGGTCAAGTTGTAAGTTACAAAGAATGCGACTTTAAAAAAAAATCAGCCATATCCATGCAAAGACCGATTTTGCATGCTTACCCGGCTACAGCCTTTGACAAAAGGGTATGGTTTTTATAAAATTCAGAGATATTGCTGTTTAATAGTTAAAAAAGTATAATTTTAAGTATAGTAAGTCCTTGACCAATCAGCGTTTGTGCGGGAATTACGTCACCACGGGTATATCTGTAATACAATTTTATGTGTCAAAATATAACCGCCGAAGTGGATGGTTTCTCGTGCTTGGACTGCTGTGCAGTAGTTGACTGCGCATCCGTATAGTTGTGTGTGTACCGCAAGATACAGAGTGGTGAATGTCTCTATTCTTCATGATTTAAATGATATAAATGTATAATTGTTATACCAGTGGTGTAGTAACAGAGGGGTCCGAAAATTTTTCTTACGCCACATACATACTGTGATTTTGAAGAAAAAGTAAAATTAGGGATTAAATCTGTTATATTTTCAATACAATAAAAATTTAAGTATTCTTAGTTTGCGCAGACAACAATTGTTTGTGGGGCAAAAAGGTATGGTCAGAGCTGAGGTACGATTATTGGTACAGTCGAGTCATGAATAGTATGATAATCGTACTAAAAGTACGTTCTGGCAACGCCTAAATCGTACCACAGCTATTTTAAATAAAACCGTTGTAGTGATATATATTAACCATTTATAATTGTAGATAATAGAAATTAAACCGTATTCCATGTGAACATAAAATGTTTTGCATTTGTAAAAGATACGATATTAAAACGGCATTTAAAGCTCATATGTATGATCAATACCGTCAGGGTTACTTGGAGTTTAAGATATTTTAGTTTATTCACAATTTGATAGCACTAATATCTTAAACACCTTTTTGGATTAAAATAATTAATTTTGTACACGAAAGTAAAAATAATATTTATGAATAACACAGGAAATTAGTGTCCGACCGAAACTGGTTTTTACGACCGAAACCGAAACTTCCTTACAAGGATCATGTTTTGAGGGAAAAATAAAGAAAACGTTATTATAATCAGTCAGTCTTTATTTTTTTATCTTTAAATCACATAGCTATGCAGTCTTCAACATTTTCACTTATTGGTATGATAATCAACATAACAACCCCTCATTTAAGAAAAAAATATTAATTGCACCTTAAAACTACTTAAAATAAGTGAGGTGTTTATTTGAGTAGTTAGATTCTTCTTTTGAATATTATTCATGTTTTTTTTTTTTTAATTAAACATAAAATTACCTATTTAAGTTGTTACCTAATATCACAATAGGTGCAGGTACTTAATATTTAGGATGTGGCTATTTGCACATACACTATGTGCAAGCAATTGGCTATTCGAACATACACTATGTGCAAGCAATTGGCTATTCGAACATACACGATGTGCAAGCAATTGGCTATTCGAACATACACTATGTGCAAGCAATTGGCTATTTGCACATACTGAATGATCTGAATGTGAACCGAAACCCCTAAATCTAGAAACGTGAAATTTCAGGGGTGTATTTATTTTATGTCGTAAATACCCACAAAGGAAATATTTTTCGAATTTCAGCCCCTTTTTGTATGGGAAAAATATTTTTTCGATGGATTTACTTGAAACTTAAAATACACACTCTACATTACCAATAATGAAACATGTATTTCAGCATATCCTAAAATTCAACCCCTGAGGGGTTGCAAGGGGGTGTTAATTTTATTAAATTGAGGTAAATACGGACAAAGAAAGTAATCTATACTAATATTATAAATGCGAAAGTGTGTCTGTCTGTCTGTTTGTTTGTTTGTTTGTTTGTTTGTTTGTTACCTTTTCACGGCTAAACCGATCTTGATGAAATTTGGCAGGGAGATAGCTTACATCCTGAGAAAGGACATAGGCTATTTCGAATCTCAAAAATTCATCCCCTAAGAAATTTCAAGGGGGTGGAAATATTTGTATAGGAAATATTTCACCCCCTGTCACATATTAAGGGTTGTAATTATTTTCATTCGATCCGGCGGGAAAAATACTACGGGAGTGAGAGGTTTTAGGGGGAAAAACAACCCCCTATCTCCCATAGGAACCGAGATATTTACGATTTTGTAAAATAAATGAAAACCAAAATAAAAGAAAATATATATATTTCACCCACTTTCACATATAAAGGGTTGTAATGAGTTTCATTCGATCTGGCGGGAAAATACCACGGGGTAGGGGTTATAAGGGAGATACAACAACTCTTCATATGTGGAAGGGGGTGAAATATATATATTTTCTTTTATTTTGGTTTTCATTCATTTTACAAAATCGTAAATATCTCGGTTCCTATGGGAGTTAGGGGGTTGTTTTTCCCCCTAAAACCCCTCACTCCCGTAGTATTTTTCCCGCCGGATCGAATGAAAATAATTACAACCCTTAATATGTGACAGGGGGTGAAATATTTCCTATACAAATATTTCCACCCCCTTGCAATTTTTTAGGGGATGAATTTTTGAGATTCGAAATAGCCTATGTCCTTTCTCAGGATGTAAGCTATCTCCCTGCCAAATTTCATCAAGATCGGTTCAGCGGTTCAACTCTAAATAACTGTTTAGTTTAATTTAGTATTATCCGTGAGTAGATCATACGCAGAACGGTTACGAGTGTTATTTGTGACGCGACTCATCGATGTTTAAACAAAAACGATTACCTTTTTTTGCTGTGATGCTCAAAACATTTCCCTATAGTGTGTCTGACAGTCTCATTGCTGTCACAACCGTAATGCTTGGTTTTTTACGATAAAAAAACACTACATTGACTAGATTAATGTTCCAAAACAATACTCATTGGTGTTTCGTTTTCTCAGTGTACAAAAATCTGTATTATTTACCTAACTGAACTTAATGTATTTTCACTAACCTAAATTCCACGCGAGCGAAGTCGCGAGTAGCAGCTAGTATTCAATAAAAATACAAATTTCAAAATTCTACCTCTAATGGCGGGGGTAGACAGGGGTGGGTTTTTGCTATCTTATCTACGGTCCATGATATTTAATAAATAATTTTAATAAATAATTTTAATAAATAATTTAAATAATAAATTAATATTATTAAATAATAATAATTTTATATTTCACCCCCCCCCCCCGGTCACGTGATATTTTTTTATTCATTACACAAAATCGCAAATACCTCGTTTCCCATGCGAGATAGGGGGTTGTTTTTCCCCCTAAAACCCCCACTCCCGTAGTATTTTTCCCGCCGAATCGAATGAAAATAATTATAACTCTTCATATGTGACAGGGGGTGAAATATTAATAATCAAATTTAATTTTTTTCCCATACAAACATTTTCACCCCCTGCCAATTCCTTAGGGGATGCATTTTTGGAATTTAAAGTAGCCTATGTCCTTACTCAGGATGCAAGGTTTCTTTCTACAAAATTTCATCAAGATCGGTACAGCGGTTTAGCCGTGAAAAGGTAACAAACAAACAAACAAACAGACAGACAGACAGACACACTTTCGCATTTATAATATTAGTATATAGATTACTTTCTTTGTCCGTATTTACCTCAATATCATAAACAGTTATGTAGATTAATATTCCAAAATTTAATAAAATTAACACCCCCTTGCAACACCTCAGGGGTTGAATTTTAGGATATGCTGAAATACATGTTTCATTATTGTGTATTTTAAGTTTCAAGTAAATCCATCGAAAAAATATTTTTCCCATACAAAAATTTACACCCTCTTTTACCCCCGTAGGGGCTGAAATTCGAAAAATATTTCCTTTGTGGGTATTTACGACATAAAATAAATACACCCCTGACATTTCACGTTTCTAGATTTAGGGGTTTCGGTTCACATTCAGATCATTCAGTATGTGCAAATAGCCAATTGCTTGCACATAGTGTATGTTCGAATAGCCAATTGCTTGCACATAGTGTATGTTCGAATAGCCAATTGCTTGCACATAGTGTATGTGCAAATAGCCACATCCTAATATTTAAGTAATAAATAAAACAAAGTAAATCACTTTTATCTTCAGAACAAATTAATTTCTTCTAAACTTATTCGTCATTTTCTATGACTTCGTCGCTTACTCGCTTGGATGGAATTTAACGCGTCTATGCAGTTTCGGTTTCGGTCGTAGTTTCGGCAGGTTTGCCGCCGAAACCGAAACTAAACCGAAACTCGTTTTTTGCCGAAACTCGATCGAAACCGAACTTTCAGTCGGACACTACAGGAAATAAAGAATAGGTATATGATTACAAAAACTATTTAGTTTTAATTTTGAAAAATTATGACATTATTTTTTAACAATATGGAAATATGGAATATTATTACATAAAAATATCATCCTCTTCATCAATATCTGGTAACGTGTCTACGATACTATTTGAAGAAAATAAATTTCAGTATTCGACATGACATTTCTTTATTATCGAATTTCATTTGCTTAATTTTTGCAAACATTTATACTTTACAATAGGTAATATGGATTCATAACTTTTTTTTATTTTAATACCTTCGCAGTCTCCTAAAATAAACTTTTTTTTGTGGATTTTTGAAATTTTTAAAGTAAACAGATTATCTTAAAATTTTTTAAAGGGTTGCCTTTTGGTTCTTTATTTTTTCTACTATCTTCTCAGTAGTTTACCTTCCTTTTCAATTTCACTTTCGTCCAGTTTTCGTTTCCGTGTAAGAATTGTTTTAACTCTGTACCCACAGGTTCTCTTTTGGTTCAGAAATAGTCTCAGGAAGTACTGAATATTTTGATATGCATTTAGAGTCTTCTTCAAATGAAACGCAATCATCAATGTTAATATATGAGAGCAAAAATACTTTGTATGGTTTACGTTCATGTCTTGCAAGCTGTGAGCTTTTGAAATTGTGCATAGATTATTATCTTAGAAATAAAGGAATCAATTGTAGAATGAACGGAGTCTGCACCCAGTAATTGAGAAAATAATCTAACATTTTGCTTCGTTTTTAAATTCAGATTCTAAATCAATAAATTGTTGCGCATTCGTATGGTTTGGTGTAAATTTTTCGAAACACAATTTTTCGGAACACAATTTTTCGAAACACAATTCTTCGAATGAACAATTTTTCGAAAAATTTAAGTTTTATATACTACATGTTATATATTTTCATTATTTTCTTATAATTACATTACCTAACGGAAATTAATCTACCTTAAACAAATAAAATGATTTCATCCCAAAAGATTGCCCCAACCAAAAAGATTGCCCATACCAGAGAGGCTTCGCCCCCCCCCCCCCCACCCAGCTGTGAAGCTGTACGCTTAGTTTCTTTTAAATTAAAGATACATTTGTCAATAAGATTTTTTCTTTAAAAAAAGGTGTAATATTCAAATACTTGTCACTTGAGTAAAAATGATCACTAAAAATTTATTCAAAAAACAAATTAATACTTGAAACATCTTTTTTGTTTCCTTCACAAAGCTTAGTTAGACCATCAGCATTAAAAAAAAATTCTACGATTTTTCTCCACCAAGTAACTAAAGTTTTCAGATAAAATTGTCGTTTTCGCTTCGTGAGCCTCTGTAAATTAAAAAAACTACTGTATACGCTAGGAAACCATCGATCCTGGCGCCGCCAAGTGGCAAAAATAAATAATTTTGGGTTTCTGTCAAACCAATCTGTCATATAATTGAAAGGAAAAAATGGATAATTGCCGTTATAATATGTATGTTATATTAAAATTTGTATTGATAAGTATCAACCTTTGTATATTATTAGAATTTGACCCCGAAATTTTCTTATTTTAAACCGACTTCTAAAAAAGAGGAGGTTATCAATTCAATCAATATATTTTGTTATGTATGTTCGAGCATAACTTCGACAAATATGCGCCTATTCGGTTGATTTTTGTTTGTTTGAAAGAGTATACTATCGAGCTGATACCTTATAAATTTCATTATAATCAAATATATGGTTTCAAAGATACGCCACTCAAAAGAAAAAATCGTAATAGAGTTGATCGAAAATAGACAAATTTCGCGGGTCGAATCCTTATAATCCGCAAAGATTGATACTCTTCAATACAGATTTTAATATAACACATATAACTTTGTGTTTTAACCCCGTAATTTACTCATTGGGTAATATCGGACATTTGAAAATAAAAAATGAAAATTTGCTATGAAAAAATTTAGTAAAAATAAAAAATTAATGTTTTTGAAGACCTTATATTACCCTTAAGTTTTACTGAAAATATCATCCAATTATATGAAACCATTAAGTAGAAAAAAAAAGGTTTTCGATTTTCAAATTTTAATTAATAACAGCTAAAATAATTATTAAAATTAATTAAAACTTGGTCAAGTACTTCTTCATACATAGGTTTATAGATAAGAAAAAAAATTAACGAAATCGGAACTTGGGAACATTACTTTCGGCTGTCCTTTTTTAAAAGTAATATACCCAAAGTTGCTAACGACGCTCACTAGGTGGCGACGTGTCGTTTTTGACAGATGGTTTCCTAGCGTATAAATGAAAAAAATTCAATGATTCAAATATCCGCTTTTCAATTATTTGAAATAATTAAAGTTTGATCGGTTTTTACCGAAACTACACTACAAATAATGAATGTTGTACAGTGGCGGATTTAGGTTCGACTGCGCTCTAGGCCCCGTCCGATATGGCGCCCCTTTTGCTTTGTAGTGATAATTATTATAATAAAACATCTAATTTACGAAAATTGAATATATTTATTATAAGCTTTATTAATTTTTATATAATAATAAATTCTTAAAAAAGCATACATAAATTTTTTATGACATCACATATCAGATTAACTTTTTTTTCTTGCCTTAGCTTGCGCGAAAACATTAATGATATCCCCATAATCAATTTCTTGCACTAATTTCGCTTCGATAGACAACAATGCAAGTGCATTGAGTCTGTCTTGGCCCATACTTGCACGCAAATAGCTTTTCACTCTTTTTAGAGTAGAAAAGGATCTTTCTCCAGAACAATTAGTAGCTGGAATACTCAAATATATGCGTAAAGCGATGTCTACATTAGGATATACCTCGCAAAGATGACGTGAATGTAAAAAATTACATATATTTGGTGCAGAGCGCAATAGGACGCAAACTGTTTTTCATACCCCTAAATGATAGGGGTGGTCCACCCAAAAAAATGTTATTTTATTTTTTGGACAAAATTTTTTACACCCTATTTTTTAATAGCGATATTAGTACTTTTTATATATTAGATAGTAGCCATGGAATAAATAATTCTATAATTTACGTTTTCAATATTTTATTATATATGATTATAGATTTTGAGAAAGATTTTTTAAACTTGATATAATTGAGAAATTTTAAAGGTTGCTCAAAATTTTTTTAAATCATGAAATTTTACAAATAAAACTTTTTTTTTTTTAATTTGACTTTTTAGTACAGCAATCGTTTTTACAACACTGAATTACCTCTTTCACCTGTTATGTTTTTATAGGTACCTTAGGTACCTACCTACCTTTTCGTGGTTTTTTCATTTGTTTTTTAAATAATTTTTTAAATCTAAAATCTTTAATGAAGAACTACATTTATAGGTAAAATAGGTAGAATAAGCTATTACCAAAAAGATTTTTAATATCTGTATATTTACCTTATTTTTATTCAAAACTAAAAAAAAATTAAGGTATTTTGGGGCGCCCAACAGTTAGTGAGATTAATCTGACTCTAAAAAATAAATATGAAGAATTAATATTTTACACCTTAACCGTGAAAACATAAATATTTTTGGTATTAAAATACAAGCGAGTTAGTTTTTTTATTACCTATATATTAGTAATATGAAAACAATTCAGTTTTAGAAATATAAATATGGTATGCTTAAAAAACATTTTTCTAAAAAAATTTTGTTAAATAATTTAATAATTACTTATGTATTTTTGTTTAATACTTATTTATTTTAAATACTTTACATATCAAAACTAAGTTAACTTGATTTTTAAATTTCAATCGTTCTTTAAATTATGCAGCCTCTAATATTTTGGCGCCCCTAAAATGCTGGCGCCCCTAAAATGCTGGCGCCCTAGGCCCGGGCCTCACGGGCCTAATGGCAAATCCAACACTGATGTTGTATCGTCGGCATTAGCGTTATCCAAGTGGATCTTGCAGTCAGTCAGTTTTACGATGGTTTTAGCAGCAAACTTAAATAATTTGATGAAAAAAAATTGTTTTTTTTTACACTACACGCACCATTAGTTAGTTTGGCGCAAAAAAAATTTAAAGTTAAGTAACTTTTTAAAATGCAGATGAAAATAATTTTTAAAAAAAATTTAAGGTACATTTTAAGCTTTATTTTCTCTTTTTAAATTTCATTGTGATCATTTGGTCGTTATTACGAAAGTTGAATATTGCACATTTTTATCGATAGTTTGTATCGTCTTTTAATTCTATGTATTGTATTATAGTTACAATCCATACAGTCCACTTTCCAATTAATTAAATGATCAGCCCAACCAGTATTGGTTTTCGGCCAACACAATTATGTTATACACCTTTTTCAAGATAACGCTATATTTATTAGGGTGGCGTGAAATTCTTTTTTCATAATTTTCAGAACGCTATATGCGCAAAATTTGCATTTATATATTATCTTTAAAACACCTACCAAAGAAATTTCTAATTGGATATCATCCTGAGGTTCCTATCTTTATTAGAAAAAACATAGATATTTAGACATTATATCTCGATAATGGGGAAAGATATTTAAATACGCAATAGTTTAAGTTAAAGAGAAATTCAGTGCCTTAGAAATGATTTACTGTAACAGTCAAATATTTATTACAGTTATGTCTGGTATCATAAAGGGGCTAGCAAATTTTCAAGATAGCTAGCACTCACAAATGAGGTTATTAATTTTGATATAGTATCTATGGATTTGCTATGGAATTTAGAGGAGTGATAGTGATACTTCAGCATATCGTAACACAGTTGGCGACTCTGACCGTATAAAATAATTATCCTAATATCTAAGGTGACCAACCGTCCTCCTTTAGGGAGGACAGTCCTCCTTTTGTAGGTTCTGTCCTCCTTTATGTCCTCCTTTTCGATATTTTAAAACTAATATGTTAATCTATGTACGTAAAATTTACGTCAATAATGATTATTAATCATGTATTAATATATATTTAATTTAAATTTATAAAAATTATTTATAATTCTGTTTTTGTATATTGTACAATACCTAAATAGAAATACATATTTGCAAAAATTAATTCAGTTTAAAAAAAATCAAAAAAATTTTTTATAAAATTTTCAAGGTCCAAAAATAAAGTGACCTTTTTCTGAGGACTTTTCTGAATGCTAGGGAGGGTACCCTTATTTGGAAATTTTGTCATCCTTTTTATTTTTATAATATTGGTCACCTTATAATATCACCACTGTTTTAATACCGTTGTTGGTTACAACGCGTGAGTGAAACTTGTCCAAGTCATTAGAAAACTCCAAGAGAACTGTCATATAAGTTTGATATCTAATATCGGACATTAATCGTTTTAAAAAATTCATATAAAAAAACAAAAAAAAATAAACATTTAAAAATACGATTAGTTACATCCAGGGCCGGATTTAAATATTTGCCGCCCGTAGGCAGTTGCGAAAATTGCCGCCCTTTTCTATTAAAAAGTTAAGATTTTGTTATCAAAAAACCTGAAGACTTTTTTTTTAGCTCTTTCAGGTAGAATTCATGTCTATTTCTTTTTCATACCAAAATTTGCCGCTATAGGCAGCTGCCTGCATGGTAAATTCGGGCCTGGTTACATCGTAAATATTTAACTGTTGCATATGATTACCAAGACACTGGCTTGCTCTTTAATTTAAATTATTGCGTTTTCAAATATTTTTCTCCGTTACTGAAATATAACTAAAGTTATCAGAAGCCCGAGGTGCGAAAAGAGGACTAGTTCTAGTAACAAAGTGTATGTTTTACCCATGAAGATAGAGACAGGAAATGAATGTCTGTATATCCTTAATACAATTTTATGTGTCGAAATATGACCGCTGAAGTGGTTGGTCTCTCGTGCATAGACCGCTGTGCAGTATTTGACTGCGCATTCGTCTAGTTGTGTGTGTACCTCAAGGTAGAGAGTGGTGAAGGCGCACAAAGTAATGCGCAGCCAGAGGTCGGACCGCCTACTCCAAGTTTTTTTCGACATATCCCCTCTACTCGAGAGTCATCTTCTTGGTTCTATGCTTCGTGGTTTTACCTTGTATTATACCTCGGATTTCATGTTTATTTCAAATGCCATACAAAATAAAAAAATAAATTGATTTTTTTATATTGCTTCCAGCCCGAAAAAAACCCCCCCGGACGTCCTTGTGGACAATGTCTGGAGAGAAGAAGACGGATGGCAACCCTAGATATAACACCTTAACACGTTCGCGGACACATATTTCTTATAGGATCCACTAATATAGACATATATGATAACTTTGTTATTTTTTGGAATATTTCATTTTGAATACAACCTTTGAATAATCGTTCTTATTGACTAATATACTGGACATTTTTCTATACGGACACAATACTTCCTACTCATATAATTATATTAGTTTCAATACAGTTATAACAGACTTTTTACTACAAATGTCTTTTTGACTTACGATTATAGCTGCATTTTTCCGAATAAGAGGTTTGGTTTTGACGGCTATAGCAGTCATAATCGTGAACGTGTTAATTTCATTAAAATAACAGAATTTAGGACTTTAGGAAATTGAATTCACGATTATATCTAAAATAATCCACAGATTTAATTAGAGCTATCAGAGATTGTCTTAACTAAGAATAATAATCATATTATAGTGAGTTAATCATACAAGATATTATATAGATTTACCAAAGGACCCCGCAGAATCCTTATGGGAAAGGGGTTTCGGTCAAACTCTTTGAAACTTTGGATTCTGATAGTCCTTGATGAGTAGATTAAAAGTGTCAATGGGCACTCACTCCTAAAAACTCAAACTTTTAAGATATAGCCCTCTAAAGTTGGGGACCATGCTCGCCTTTAATTTGCAATAAAAAAATTTGTAGAACCTTAATTTTCGCACAACTATTTGTATGTGTTCCCAAAGACTTATATAATCGATTGTCGCCATAAAAAAGTAAACTTTTAAATTCTTTAGCCAATGGCAGTACTTAAATCTTATTATTACGTTTTTTTTTATTATAAACCAATTTTTTATTATAAAACAATTGGATTTGTTTATAATTAAAAAAACGTAACAATAAGATTTAAGTGTTGTCATTTCTCAATGAATTGAAAAGTTTACTTTTTATGGTGACAATCGATTATAGATGTCTTTGGGAACACATACAAATAGTTGTGCGAAAATTAAGGTCTACAAATTTTTTTATTTCAAATTAAAGACAATCATGATCCCCAACTTCAGAGGGCTATATCATAAAAGTTTGAGTTTTTAGGACTTAGTGCCCATTGATACTTTTGATCTACTCATCAAGGACTATCATAATCCAAAATTTCAAAGAGTTTGACCGAAACCCCTTTCCCATAAGGATTCTGCGGGGACCTTTATCAGTTGATACACGTTTAGTTACTAAAATATTTTCCACTTGGGATGAATGTGTCAAAAGATCGACATCTTTGCAAACAATATTTTTTTTCTCATCGTTTAAAATTGATTAACACTTAGGGACTCGCTAATGGGTCTAACGGACCCAGTCCTTCGTATTTTGGTTAAAATCTTTTAAAGTTTGAAGTGTGCGACGTTGCCACTTTTAGTATCTTTCAACGATAGATGAGGGTCATAGTCGTCAGTTTGTTCAAATTGTCGTAACTAAATTTGATACAGAAAGCGACTGAACAATTTTGAGATGTGATTTTATTCCAATAAGAAGATATTTTAATTTTGTTAATTTTCAAAGTTGTTTTTGTTTTTTTGTTTTATAATGATTGATCTCTCATTGTTAATTCATATAAGTACATTATACAGAGTGGGCCAACTTGGACTGACTGATTTAAAATGCATATAACTTTCGTATTTAAAAAAAAAGTGTTTCTTTTTTTTGCAGATTATAAAAAATTGTAAAAAATTTTATAATGTCTTCATACTCATCGCGAAAACTTTGTCAAAATAGCTGAATTTTATTTTGTTTCCGGACGATCTATTGTTACAACATAAAGAATATATCGTAAGTATTTTAATACTGCAACAGCTCCGAGTGCAAACATGATAACAAACTTAATAACCCGGTTTGAGGAGCTGGGTGCAGTATGTGATGTGCCACGAACAAACGTTAATCTACCTGTTCGAAATGAACAAGCTGTGGAGGCTGTACGCGAAAGTGTTAACGATGATCAATTTGTCGACGTGCTACTCGATTGGGTATCTCCAGAACATCGCTACGATGCATTTTGAAACTTGATCTGAAGTTCAGAATAATCCTGGCATATGGCTTCAGCAAGATGGAGCTACAGCTCATACTGCGAGAGCGATAATGGCGATCCTTCAAGAACTTTTTGATAACCGAATAATTTCAAAAAAATGCTAATTTCACTTGGCCGCCTTGTTCCTCAGATTTGACAGCCCCTGATTTTTTTTTGTGGAGTTTCTTGAAGGAACGAGTTTTCGTGAACAAACCACAAAACATTCGGGAACTAAAGCAGAATATTCGAACTGAAATTGCAAATTTTGAGCCAGAAACGTTGCACACCGTAATGCAAAATGCTTAAAAAGTCATTATCTGCCAACAAGAAAATGGAAGTCATTTAAGGGATATTATTTTTCACAATTAGATTTTAAAAAATTTAATAAGTTGCACTTTCATTTAAAAAAAGAACATATTAAAAAAAATTTAAATACCAAAGTTATATGCATTTTAAATCAGTCAGTCCAAGTTGTGTAGATATAAAATATAGAAGATTTTGTTTAAAATAAGTAATTACAGAAATTTCAATAATTAGTCTAAATCTTGTCATAAAAGTATGGAACAATTCCTTTTATTTTTGTAATAACTGTTTGATTAAGTAAAAACAATAAATATTTGTATATGATTGAATATTGTCTTTCTTTATTGACAAATTATCCTTATAAGAAAGTAAATTTTGGAATAAACATTTGATAAAAACTGGGTCCAGCAAGTATTTTTGTTACAAATCAAGACGCGATTTGTGTTAATATAAGGTGACCAATATTATAAAAATAAAAAGGAGGACAACATTTCAAAATAAGGGTACCCTCCCTAGCATTCAGAAAACTCCTCAGAAAAAGGTTACTTTATTTTTGGACCTTGAAAATTTTATAAAAAAATATTTTTAATTTTTTTAAAGTGAAACTTTTATTACATCGTCTCAAACTTTTTCGTCTGTGTGTTGCATGTCGCATTACGCTCGGCCGCGGAGTAGGGATAAATACGTCATTACTTCATAAAGTACAATTGTAGATACCTCTAACTTTAATACATATAACGTTTCCCCAAATAGAATAATATAAAAAAGCCGGCCGGCCGGTCACCCATCCAACATATGTCTTATCATGATGCTGCTTAACTTTGGTGCAATGATAGACAGGTGTATATGAAATATAGGCTGTCTACTGTATTCCTAGAATGTTTAATTTACAGTATAAAATACGTCTCATGTTTGGAGGCATATAACATAAGTTATACATCGTTATAAAGTCTAGTTTTATATACCTATTAAAATTTTAATTATTTTGTTTCAATAATTTTTAATTTTTAAAGTGAAATTTTTATTACATCGTCTCAAACTTTTTGGTCTGTGTGTTGATGCATGTCGCGTAACGTTTGGACTGCGCATGCGTGGAACAAGCAGCCATTCATTGTATGACAGTTTATGTACTGTGTGCTATTATACATATTTAGTAAGTTTGTATTGTAATTTGTCAGTGTTTAATGTAAATGTTGTTATTTATTTGCTTTTGGTAAACAACGACACAGCTAGTGAGTCCAAAAAACTGATCAACGAGAAAGAATAGTGCAAAAATGAATGACGATGAATTAATTTTACGCCGTAAAAAAACAGAACGCCGACAGAGCACGTGCTTATAGAAAAAGGAAAAAAAGATCTTGGTTTTTATATAGAATTTATTAGTATTATTAGAACTTTTTGCTGGTGCATGTTGTTGTTTATGGATTTATTTCAATTTTGAGTGCTTGAATTTATTATTCCGAAAATTTTTAGTTAAATGTCTATAATGTGAAAAAAAAGTTTCACTTTTACCGTGGTTTCATAAAACCACACAATCCTTTTTTAATACGTTTCTCTTGCAAATATGTATTTGTATTTAGGTATTGTACAATATACAAAAACAGAATTATAAATAATTTTTATAAATTTAAATTAAATATATAAATACATGATTAATAATCATTATATTGACGTAAATTTTACGTCTATACGTAAAACTAATATGTTAATCTCTAGTTTAACATATTAGTTTTAAAATATCAAAAAGGAGGACACTTTTCGAGGGAGGACAGAACCTACAAAAGAAGGACTGTCCTCCCTAAAGGAGGACGATTGGTCACCTTAGTTAATACCATTTAAAATATATTTACCATCATTGCAAGCAGGTAAATTTGTACTCGGCATGCTAGCTATTTCGGCATGATGTAATCTTCTTCGAGGGCCGATATCTATTTGTCCGTTTAATGGAGGGTTTCGCATGTAGTTAGGTGTAATAGCTGTATTCATTGCATCGGAAATTACAGGTGCATTGTTCCCACCAAGTAACTGCCGTATATTTGGATCGGTACATACAGCTAAAGGAGTTTCACCTTTTTCAGTATGAATACTCGGGTCTGCTCCATTGAACAGTAACAATCGAACAATGTTTGCATGGTTTCTTTTACATGCCCAGTGCAAAGGGGTCCTAAGAAAATAGCATTCTTAATTATTTTGCGGTTATATTCTAAATAAAAACTGACCATCCGTTTATATCATGTTTTGCATTTACATTAATTCCTTTCCTCAATAATTCCTCTACAGCTTCAGTATCACCAATACAAGCTGCTTCACGTAATTTTTCTTCTAAATTCTTCATTTTTGTTTATTATAGACAGGTAAACAGAGGTTAATGTCAAATGTCAAAATATTCGGTCTAGTATTAAAAGACGATGAAATTCACATAACTCTATTATGTCATATAGGATACAATTTTAATTAGTTTTTTTTAATAAAACTTAGTTTCAAATGATCTTTTTTGAAAAGTTAAAAAACTTTACATTTTGAAAATTAATAACTTTTCATTTATGCCATATATAATACATATATTTAACGATATTTATTAAACTCCAAAAATATAACTCTATAGTAAATACACTAATCGCTTGAATTACCGACGTTGTTGGTTGGCTTGGTGGTTTGATTTGACGACGTCGAAAGGGGCTCCCACCACCGTGCCAACCTCAACGTTGATTGGTGAATTTAAATTTCGCGCAGAAATATAGCAATCACGGTAGTATTATGGAGGGGATAGGAGAAGGTCGGCATATCGCGCGTTTGGCCCGTCGGTATCTCAAGCTGCCGGTAAATCAAAGGTCGGTAAATCGCGAGATGAGTGTACAAGTACATATGTATTATGAATGTATCCTTGAATATTGTTGCTGGCCTTGGTCAGCCTTGGAGATAAGATAGTAATATTTAAATTAAATTCATTGAAAGGCGGAGTTCAGAGTACATACATACATAATAGTTTTATTTTTAATTCACTTCTCTACCGGCGTTTAACAGCAGCATCATGGCAGCAACAACTATTAGCAAAATATTTTTAAATAAAATAAGCATTAAAAATGTAGGATTCAGTGCATACAGATATTGTACTGCAGGTAATATAATATTTTTTTATATACGATTAATTCCGAAATGTATTATGTATTATGCTTGCAGTTAAATCATATGAATTCATCAAAACCGAGAAAGTGGGAACGAAACAAAATGTTGCTGTTATAACTCTTAACAGACCAAAAGCTTTGAATGCACTTTGCAATGGTTTAATGACTGAAGTAGGTGAAGCGATTTCAGTATTTGAGAAAGATGAAACTGTCGGTGCAATTATTCTCACAGGAAGTGAGAAAGCATTTGCCGCTGGAGCTGATATTAAGGAAATGCAAAACAACACATACTCATCGAATATTAAAAATGATTTTCTTGCCCATTGGACTCGAGTAGCTGAATGCAAAAAACCTGTTATTGCTGCTGTAAATGGCTTTGCGGTAAGAATAATTCACCAATTAAATTATTTACTGTGTCCATTAGGGAACGCCATAAACAACGTAATGCTTTTTTCCAGACTCCCCTTCTTCCATATTACGCCTTGTAGACAATAGACTTTGACCTCCCCCCCACCCTACTTAATGTTACGTAACACAGTACCATATACATACGAGGTGTGTTCAAAAGAAAAGGTGACTTTTCAAATTTCTCGGGCTACGTACATCAGATTCTCGATTTTTTTTAAAAGATGTTTTGTACACATGTTCCCAACATTTGTTGACATAATCAGCCATTTTCCTTTTTTTTGGTGTGCTTGGCGATTTTTTGCTATGGATCAAAAAATCGATCAAAGAATTTGTATTAAATTTTGTCTGAAAAATAAAAATAAGTGCTCCAACACACTTGAAATGTTGACTGTGGCATTTGGCGAGTCTACTTTGACTAAAAAAAATGTTTATAAGTGGTACAAGCTTTTCACAGAACACCGAGAAGATGTTAATGACGATATTTGCCCTGGACGCCCCAACATGTCAACAATTCCGATGAAAACGTTGAAGCAGTGAAGAAAATTGTTATGGAAAATTGTCAAATCACTATTAGAGAAGTTGCTGAGGATGTCGGCATATCGGTACGCTCATGTCATGATGTTTTGGGCATGAAACGTGTGGCAGCGAAGTTTGTTAGAAAAGAACCGTCACATGAGCAATAGTTTTTGGCCAAAAACAACACCGTAATCATACCTCAGCCACCGTTTTTACTGAACATGGCCCCCAGCGACTTTTTCCTGTTCCCACAACTGAAAAGATCCATGAAAGGACGGCGTTTTGCCACGATTTACGAGATAAAGACCGCATCGCCGGAAGAGCACATACCAGAAGTGCTTCGAGGATTGGAAAAAGCACTGACACAAGTGTATTATATCTGAGGGGACAACATAAATATTGATAAATAAATAAATGGTTTTCGAAAAAAATAAAAAGTCACCTTTTCTTTTGAACACACCTCGTATATTGCAAAAAGATTTTACTTTCTTATACACTATAGTCATAGGTGGGCACAGTTAAACCAAAAGTTAACTTCGTTAATCGTTAAAGCGTTAATAAAAAAGTTAACTTCGTTAATTGTTAAAGCGTTAAAATTTAGAAAATTTAACGCAAGTTAAAGTTAACCGTTAAAAGTTAACCATCCAAAACGTATACTGCTTTTTTTTTTCTGAAAATGTCCCTTTTTTAAGATATGGGGCAAAACAAACAGTAATATCTGAATTTTCAATAATTTTTTACTCCAAAACCATTAATTTTTAAAAATAATCGAGACAAAAAGTGCTTATATTTAGGCAAGAATTATAGTGATTTTTTTTATTAGTAATTAATTTTTTTCTTAAAAAAAATCTTTAAAAAAATTACATAGGTTTTCTTTTTTAATAATTTTGAAATAAAAATTTCTGAGAATCCTTGCCTAAATCTAAGCACTTTTTTCCTCTTGTTATTTTTCTTATAAATTGATAGTTTTTGAGTAAAAAAATACTGAATATTCAGACATTTCTTTTGTTTAGCTCCATATCATAAAAAATGAATATTTTCTGAAAAAATGATTTAAGTAAAAGTTGCTTATTAATCCTCGTAAATTACGAATCTGCAACAAAAAATATAGATTTAGATTTGAAAAAGAAAAGTTGAACCTGAAAACCCATCATGTTGACCTTTTCAAGGTCAACCCATTTCATCAATATCAAGCCACCTTAAGGTAGTAGACCGGTGTGATGGGTCAAAAAAATCGTTTTTTTTTTACATTTTTCGGAAGAACCACATTTTAAAAATATGCTATTAAATTTTCAGACCAAAATTTAGAATATTTCCAAAGTTACAGGCATTTATCGTTCGACGAGTGCACATTGCTATAAGATGGGAAACAAACGTTTTAGCGTTTTTCTCGAAACCATGTTTTTGAAATTTCGGGGAAGCACTGACTCAAAACTATTCAACCGATTTGGCTCAAAATTTAACTAGTTATTCTACATACACATATCTAAATCCCTAACCTTTAAAACATTTAATTTTTTAATAATAAATTAATTTTTTTAAACATTTTATCAACAAAGAAATTACATTTTGAGAACTTTTTTTTCATAAGTCCGCTATTTTTTTTTTATTTTTTTTTTATTATGTATATTATTGGTTAGTTCATTAAAATAAGGTCTACACAATAATACTATTTTTGATTTTTTCATTTCAAATGACTACGGAAGGCTGTGTGCTTCCCCGAAACAGCTCATCATTCTTTAGAGGACTCCACTTTGACATTACATATTGTAAATAAATAAATGGAAAATTAAATAAAAAAAATTTTTTTTGTATCATTTAAAGTACTAAAATAAATATGTAAAAGTTACAAAACGATAGTATATTATTTACTTGTTAAAATAAGGTTACGAAAAAAAGTCGAAATTTCGGCCGTCACACCGGTCTACTACCTTAAAACCATGCAATTGATGTCAGGAAAATTTTCTCTTAAAATTCTTTATTTTGGAAATAATCTGCTGGAAAGTCCTTAAGAAAACACCCGGTATATTTAGGACACACTGTAGAAAAAATGAATGAGACATACCTACATAATAACAAGCGGGGCAATTTAGATTTCAAACATTTTCTTCTTATTTGCACCGCTTCAAAAATAATTTGAAAATTCAAAAATTGAGAAAACATCCTTTTCCGATTTAGTAATTACATTTTCATATCACATGTAATGAAACAACTAGTTTTGAACCCTGTTTTGACAGTCGAAACAAGACAATTTCAGACCAATGCGACTGTGCCGGGCAGAAACAAAGAAACAACGTTGTTTCTGCCCGGCACAGTCATTTATTTATTATTTATTTCAAGTCTGTCAGAATCGCATTTGTAAAAAACAAAAGCGAATCTTATTTCTGAATAATTCTATTATTAAAATAGTATGAGATATTACTGCGCTATTTGTCTGAAATAGTCTTACTTCGACTGGCTACAGAAATCAAAACTCGTTGTTTCATTACATGTGATATGAAAAATACAGTGTGTGGCACGGGATGGAACCAAGACGATTTCAGACAAGGGAGATGACAGCCCTCACTTCGCTCGGGCAGTCAACTCTCGCCCTCGTCAGAAATCGTCTTGTTTCATCCCTTGCTACACAATATACTATTGATACATAATATAGAGAATATTATTACATACAGGATGTTCCAGACCACCCGTCCACTATGTTTTACGCTCAAACTTTTAAAAAAATTTACAATGTATATTGATCCTAAAGAATTTCAGGAAAATATTTTTAACCCCCTAAAACTGCGCCTTAGGGGGTAAAAAAATAAGAAACTTTTGTGAAACAGAAATTTTCATACTTTCACTTGTTTAGAAAATATGGCGACTTGATCTAAAATTTTAGGGTTTTAGTAAAAGTGCTCTAATTTCGTTAAATATTAATGGGATTTTATTATTTTTTTAAATTTAGAAATTAGAAATAATGACCTTTATAATGATCTCTGAATATTTAAGATTTGGATAGTTTAAAGTGTCATACGCGACATATCAAAAATGCAAAAGTTCAATTAGGGATAATTCAAAAAATTTAAATACAATGGTATATCAATTAGTACTTTATCTGAAAAAATACATGTAAATAAACAACTTTTGTTAAGAAAATTTAAAATTAAAAATCCAAATTTTAAAATGGAAAATTGGAAATTAGAGCACTTTTCGTAAAACCCTAAAATTTGAGATCAAGTCGCCATATTTTCTAAACAATTGAAAGTATGAAAATTTTTGTTTTAGAAAAGTTTCTTACTTTTCTATGGTCTTTACAATTATGTAATTTTGAATATATCGTTCCATTTGATTTTACTGAAAAACGGGCATATACCCCCCAAACTACTCCCTAAGGCGCAGTTTTAGGGGGTTGAACATATTTTCTTGAAATTCTTTAGGGTCGATAGTCGATATACATAGTAAATTTTTTTTCATAAAACTCTATCTTCAATAGTTTGGGCGTAAAACATAATGGACGGGTGGTCTGGAACTTCCTGTATACCGACTTTACTCTACTATTAGGTATTATAATAAATATGGGTTTATCGTCCAATTATATTTTGTTTCTATTTGTATGAAAGAATGATATATGTAACATTTAAATATGCCCCCCCCCCCACAATGTAATGCCATATAGACTATAGATATACCGGGTGTTAAAAAAAGAGTGTAAAATATTTAAAGAGGTAATAGTGTGGACCAAAATAAGCAAAAAACTTCTAATAAACATGTGTCCGGAAATTTTTCCTGAGGGAACTACAGCCCTCCAAAGATTTGGCTCAAAATGAGTTTTTATTAAATATCTAGAGAACCCTTTGTGATAAAATTATGAAATTTGATATTCTGTTTAGTAATAATAAGAGATATCGATTTCACGTATTAACCAATTATAATTCAGACCAGGGATGTATGGGGTCAGTGGGCCCATCGATTTTTATCTAGTATTTTTTATTCTTTAATTTTTTCTTGAATCACACTATAATATAAACGTGTATGAATATATATATATATATTTATTTATATATCCGCACGAAACTATAGCTTTATAGACTCTGGATTCACCTGGCCGATTTTGATAATTTTTGTTTTGTCATGTAGCTTGACTCTTTTTCCAGTCAATAGGCTAGATTTCATTTCTTAGCTATGAAAGGTCTCTGAGCTGTGATTTTTTTTCCGAAGCAATAATTTTAGTTAAAATTAAATTTTATGATAAAAATATAAAAAAACCATCGGCATTTATTTCGAATCCGTAGCTCTGATTGGTCGAAATCATATGTTTCTGTCACATTCAAAATACATGTGCTTTTTGACAGATGACAGATGACAGGGAATGTTCTAGATTCTAGAAGGTTTTCTATCCTTTTCTCTTAGGAGTGAGAAAGTTTAGATTTGATACTTCCAAAATTACGTGGTTTTTTACATGTAACATATTTTTTACGTTTGTAAAAAAAATAGTCTGAGTGAAATTGTTGATTTTTTTTTAATTGTTGAAAATATTCATTTAAATCATGGACGGCGAATCAAATATTTACAAATTTGCATTTTTTAATGAAATTGTATAAAAATATAATTTTTAATAGTTTTGTTGAAGGAGATTGATGCAATTTATCCAAAAGTTCACATTTAAAAATAATAATTAAGTCAGGGGCTGGTGTCGTTTTAAATATATGAAATTTTTGGGAACTGTCACACTTCGTAACGTTTGTAAAAACTTAAAAAAAAATTTAATCGTTCGAAAATTATAAATTTCAGAAAAATATGAAAAATTATAATATAGATCAGTAGCGTCTCGAAATTTTTTTTTAATTATTAAAAAATTAGAAATTTCAGAAAAATATGAAAATTATAATATAGATCAGTAGCGTCTCAGAAAAAAATTTATTGTTCAAAAAATAGAAATTTCAAAAAAAAATATGAAAATTATAATATAGATCAGTAGCGTCCCAGAAAAAAAATTTAATTGTTCAAAAATTAGAAATTTCAGAAAAATATGAAAATTATAATATAGATCAGTAGCGCCTCAGAAAAAAAATTTAATTGTTCAAAATTTAGAAATTTCAGAAAAATATGAAAATTATAATATAGATCAGTAGCGCCTCAGAAAAAAAATTTAATTGTTCAAAATTTAGAAATTTCAGAAAAATATGAAAATTATAACATAGATCAATAGCGTCTACAACAAAATTATTTATGGATTATTATTTTTTTTTTGAAGTTTTGAGATTGATATGTTCATTATTTTTTTTAAATGATAATTAAGTCAGGGGCGTTGCATGAAAATTAAAAGTGCTATTTTAAAAAAGTGACGTAGACAGATTAATTTTGATTAAAATTGAACAAAAATTAAAAACTTCAGGAATATATAAAAATAAAAAGTCAAAAATTTAACCATTTAATCAATAACATTGAAAATGTTTCAAGGCATTCTTTTAATATGAAAAACATAAAAAATGTGTAAATTTTAATAATAATAAATGTTTTCAATTATTATTTTTAGATTTATATTATAATATTCTCATGTATATGAGGGTCGCATGTTAGGTTGGGTAATTTTTACATTTAATATTACTGAATATTGTAATAATAATAAATAAGTATCAGCAAAAAGAATGAAAATTATTATAATATAATAATTAGGTAAATTGTACATGTAAGATTACTGAAAATTTTAATATTGATTATCTCCGTCAAATTCAAAAATTAACTATAAAAAAATAGTGGAACGAGTATGATATATACTCATACGAGGGTCGCAGACCCGAGTAAATTTGTGTAAAAAATATGGCGTGAAAGGGGGTTGGGGCGCGAAGCGCCCAGGGGCACAGCCCCTAGTAATGGACTTATATAAGATTACATGACACAATATACACAAAAATATATTTTGCTTATTCGCCATAAAATTTACCGTTTTCGAGAAATATCTATGGTAAAGCATGCAGAATTTAACTTAATACGGATGCTTCAAATTACAAATAATAAATTTATATTCTTATACTATGATTAAAGGTAAGAAAAAAATTTCATATAAAGTAACATCCTAATATGAATCCTCTTAGATCTATATCCAGTTCTATTACTGTTACACGTACTTTACTAACTTGACTAAAAAACGAAATTAAAAATGGTTATTTGTTGATAAGGATGCATTTTTGTTAGTTACTTATGATAACTTTTTTTCTTAATTATTATCAGAGAACAAGAATATAAATTTATTATTTTTAATTTGAAGCATCCGAATTAAGTTAAATTCTGCATGCTTTCTTTACCATTGATATTTCTCGAAAACAGTTAATCATATGACAAATAAACAAAATATATTTTTGTGTATATTGTGTCATGTAATCTTATATTAGTTCTATATTCAAGAAAAAATTAAAGAATAAAAAAATACTAGATAACAATCGATGGGCCCACTGCCTCCATATATCCCTGATCTAAATTATAATTGGTTAATACGAGAAATCGATAACACTTATTATTACTAAACCGAATACCAAATTTCATAATTTTATCACAAAGGGTTCTCTAGATATTAAATAAAAACTCATTTGAACCAAATCTTTGGAGGGCTGTAGTTCCCTCAGGAAAAATTTCCGGACACATGTTTACAAGAAGTTTTTTGCTTATTTTGGCCCATACTATTACCTCTTCAAATATTTTACACTCTTTTTTTACACCCGGTATAATATTTTATATATTTAATTTATTTAAATTATTTATATTTAGCTCGGAGGAGGATGTGAATTAGCTATGATGTGTGATATTATCTATGCCGGTAATAAAGCCAGATTTGGGCAGCCAGAAATAGCAATTGGAACAATTCCGGGTGCCGGCGGTACTCAAAGATTAACTCGTGTAGCTGGAAAATCAAAAGCAATGGAAATATGTTTAACAGGAAACCATTTTTCAGCTGAAGAAGCAGAAAAAATGGGTATGAACAAAATATTTTTTTCAATAACTTTATATAATTTAATAATTTAACCTAGGATTTTGGATTCTCGGTGTAATATCGTAATATGTTCTCGTTATAGTATTCACAGCCAAGATTAGGTTTATACAGGGGCGGTTATAGCTTATATGCCAAAACTTCAGAACACTCAGAAACAGCACCGAGTTCGATGATTTTTTTTAATGTTCGTTCATATTATTTGAAATTAGAAACATTCCAGCCGTCGGACTACCTCCCCCCCACCTTTATTTTGAAAATGTGTATATTATACTGATTTCATATATTAAGTCTGATTTTCGACAAGAAAATTTTACATGGGGTGGTTTTGAGGATCGCTGATTAAAAATATGTTGTCAAAATATGGATTTTATGAAAATTTTTCTGAAATTTTTCAATTTTCAAATTTTTTGTAATTTATTAAAATTTTTACTATACCTTTTACAGTATGATTTCACACTTATGAAATATAAATTCACAAATGAAAACAGATTTCACACAAATGAAAACAAAATTCACTTTTTTTTTTAATTTTTTTAATTTAATTGTTACTTGAACATGTATAGTTAATAAATATAAGTAATAATTTCGATTTTTTTAATAAATAAATAAATAAATGGATTTAAAAAATGCCCCTAATTTTGAGGATTTTGAAAAAAAACTTCTCAGGCAAAAGTTGTTTCTTTTCTTCTGAAAAATACGAATATGTAAAAAAAGAAATAGGTTTCCATTTAAAAAATATAAGAAAGTAATAAAGTTGACCCCCAAAATGACCTTAAAACCTCCACCCAAAGTCAAAAATTTTACCTCCATTGGTTTTCCCCCTTCTAACCCTGAATCTTTTGTACCAAACATTTTCCCTGAAAAATCCTAATTTTTGAGATATTTGCTTGTCTCAATTTAAATAGACCACCTAGTATGATATTATAATTATAAGGATAAAAAACATTTAAAGTATTCATTTATTGAAATGAATTTAGTGCGAAATCTGTTTTCATTAATGTGAATTTATATTTCATAAGTATGAAATCATACTGTAAAAGGTATACAGGCTGTCGCGGGTACAGAGTGATCATTGCTAACTTTGTTATTATTGGAGCTAGAAGATCGGTTAAATGGACAAAGTATCAGTATTTCAACAGGGATCAATAATGGCGGTGTCAAAAAAAAACAATTGAATGTCAAATATCAGAGATATATTGAAATATAACATTTTTTTAAATAGAACACTCTGTATATTATTATTGAATTTTGTAGCTGAGGATGTTCTCTTTATAAAAGTGCAATACATGTATTATGGTAAAATTGATAGAAAACAAGTTATAACAAGTATAAAATTAATAGAAAATATCGAAAAATAGTGTGCTATCAAGTTTTAATAAATTGAGAACAAATGATTAAAAGATTTAAAACAATAGTTTAAGGTTTTTATGTCATTTGTTCGCAAATTTTAATTTTTTTTGATTTTAACTAATAACGAAAAAAATTATTTATTATAATTAATTATATTTTTTTATGAATAATGCACAAAAATGTTAAAAATTTGCGAAATAAGGCACAAATATCTGAAATTATTGTTTTAAATTTTTTTATCATTTGTTTGTATTTTGTTAAATCTTCATAGCACACTATTTTTCGATATTTTCTATTAATTTTATACTTGTTATAACTTGTTTTCTATCAATTTTACCATCATACATGTATTGCACTTTTATAAAGAGAACATCCTCAGCTACAAAATTCAATAATAATATACAGGGTGTTCCATTTAAAAAAATGTTATATTTCAATATATCTCTGAAATTTGACATTCAATTGTTTTTTTGACACCGCCATTATCCATCCCGGAAAAAATACTGATACTTTGTCCATTTAACCGATCTTCTAGCTCCAATAATAACAAAGTTAGCAATGATCACTCGGTTCCCGCGAACACCCTGTATAGTAATATGTATTCGAGGTGTTTCTTCAATTAAATCATCAAAAATAAATTTCTCAAAATTTATTCGGAAATTTTGAATTTGTAATAAATAGGTAATATTATTTTTAATTAATAATTTATAAATTATTTTAGTAATATTATTGAAACGTAGATTTCTTTTGTTATTTGCAAAACGGCAAACGTTTATTATTTTGTACGCGGTTCAGACGAATACAAAATTTTGGAGCAAAACTTATGAAATGAAAATTAATGCATCGAAAATTTTAAATATTAATTTATAAATTTTTGCATTGAAATGTTAATTTGTTAAACAAATTATTTAAATAATTGAAAATTAAAGTTTTTCAATGAAAATAAATACAAATTTTTGGTTCATTTTCTCAAATATTTTTTAGTTATCTTAATTATGAAAAAAATCACTCTTGATCAATTATTATCATAAAAGTCCGACAGCTGGAATGTTTCTGATTTCAAATAGTATGGTACAACGAATATTTAAACAAAAATCATCAAAATCAATGCTGTTCAGTTCTGAAGTAAAAATCTTCATTGACTCGACTAATAAAGTCATTTATGAAAATTCAAACGTTTTCGAATTACATTTATGTGAACAATTCAAAACTGCCTTTGGTAAAAAAAATGTACCCAAAGCCTATACCTCCTATACACTCCTATACTAAGACGCCCCTGGGTTTATAATCAGAATCCATCAATTTTTTGATTTAATCATGGAAGCCTCAAATGTAGCTAATATTTATTTCAAAATTATAGTTTTTGTTAGTTTCTGACATTATTTAAATAAGAAGTTTTTATCACTGTTTTTATCGCTTATTTATTAACTATATAAATAAACTAGAAAACAAGGTGATATGATAACTTCACGTACTTTGATTTTTATACAAGTGTAATTGTATATTTTGAAATGTTTACGTAATTTTATTTTATTCTTGAGTAGGGTACATAACTAATTCTTTAAAAATATTATATTAATTTAGTATTTATTAAAGTTATAATTATGAAAACACAATAATATTTAGCTATTTACTTATATACTATATTTTATGTAATACACTCGATACATTAATTAAGGGGACACCTAAAAAATAGCTGTTTTCAAATGCTTGTAACTTAGTCAAAAATTAATTTTTTTCAAAACTTTTTTATTCTTCAATGGAGCAAATTTACTCTACTTTATGATGGTGTAATTCGTTCCTCAACATCTTTTCATTTTTTTAACTTTTTTATGTAATTATATAAATTTTGCAAAAATCTGCATATTTTGACACTTGACGTGGAGTGCATTTATGTACGTAGAAAATGAAATTTTAAAATAACCTTTTTGTAGAGAATTTTAATACCTTCAAATTAATATTGGGGGGGGGGGGGGGAAATGTGACGAAAATTCGCAAAGGTATTACAGTTTTAGTGAAAATCAGGAAAAAATAATTCAAATGAATATAGCCGGAGTAATTTTGGTGGTATAGTTAATTACAAAAAAGTAAAATGAAGCTTAACTTAACCTCTTTCAGATTATCTATTGTAACGAAAAACTGATGAATTTCATAAAAAAATCTAACATTAAACAGAGTGTAAAAGTCAAGTAAATAAACAGTAAAACTATACCAAACAGAAGATACCTTAAAAATTACATATCAGGTGGCCCGAGCTAAAGTTCATATTGACAAGACATACTCTTTAAAATGCATTTTTATTTTTTCTAATCGGACCATATTATGCGAAGATATTCAACTTTGATGTCTCAACATCAGAAAAGTTACAAGCATTTGAAAACAGGCTATTTTTTAGGTGTCCCCTTAATTAATGTGTTGGGTATAGTTATGTATAATTTATTAAAGTGACCAGAATTCTACCCCCCCCCCCCCCCCCATCAAGGTTTGTAGAAAAAAAAATTTCATGAAAAAATTTTTTTATAATAAAATTAATTTGAGGATTTTTTTTTTTTTAGTCGTTCAAATTCTGAAGACCTTTTTTTTTTTTAGTCGTCCAAATTCTGAAGACCTTTTTAGCTCCTCACCAACAATTTTTGGATTTTTTTCCCTTCAACAAACACGAATCATAATATAATGTTGTTCATGTCTAATCCGGGATGATTTACGGGACAATTTGTGATGCGGGACAGACTACTCAAATCCGGGACTGTCCCGCACAATCCGGGACTGTCCCGCACAATCCGGGACGTCTGGTCACTTTATGTATAATGTATATTTTTATTTGTGAAAAGAGCTAAATGAACAGTTAGAATATTTGTATATTCTATGAATTTTACATAAATATCTACGTAAAATATCGGGGGGCCCAACTAAAACGAAACGGCCGCGTTTTTGGTCATAATATTTTGAAAAAAAAAACGCTCGAACAAGTTGATTTTGCTATAAAATTTTTGCAAGAATCTTTTTAACCCTCTGCGCTATGAACACAACCATTACAATTTTAAATAGCATGATAGAGCAGTGATACCTCATTTGAAAGGGGTTTTCATTCCAAACAAGTTGCTTTTTGTTTTTTTTTTCAAATCTGTTTATTTTTGGTCAAGTTATTTACATTTTTAATACCATGAATGCATTGATTTTTTGATCAACAAAACAAACATTACAACTAAAATAAAAAAAAGTAGACTTATTTTCTTATCAAATAATTCGAAAAATTTACAAACATCCAAAACTTTAATTAATTCAATAAATGTTCAAATTGGATGTTTTTGAATTATTTGATAAGAAAATAAGCCTATATTGTTTTGAATTTTAGTTGTAAATATTTGTTTTGTTGGTCAGAAAATCAATGCATTCATGAAATACAAAATGTAAATAACTTGATTAAAACTAAACAGATTTGAAAATAACAAAAAGCTTCTTAAGCCTTGTTTCACACATACGCGGTTCCATTCGGTTCGGTTCGTTTTCGGTTTCAGCCGAAAACGAATCAAACCCTTTCACACATACACGGTTCTCATACGGTTCATATTAGGTTTTATTTTTTTCCGTAAACTCAGTAGTTACCATGGAGAGAAAGCAAGTTGTTGCCATGTTGTTTCTCTATAAAAAAATTAAAAAATGAAGGAGGAATACTAGAATTCATTGCGAGCACCCTCTCATCACTTTACAGCAGGAATTTGGAGCATTCTACACTATTTTCCCGAAGCTAAAGAGCATGAAGACGATCCACATCAACATCTAGAAAACCGCTCATTTTATTAGAAAATCCGCGACAAAACTTAAAAAAAAAATAACACTCGCTATCAAAACCAAAACTAAACCGAGTGTGTGTGAACGCGTTGATTGCTTTGTGTTCTCTGGACACGAATTGAAACCTGATGAAATCTGTCCGTGTTGAGGGAGTATTCAGTTCTGTACGGTTTCTATTAGGTACCGAATACAAACTGAATCATCGTTTCACACTTGTCGGCAGCGACTGAAAACGAACCGAACCGAATGAAACCGTATATGTGTGAAATAGGCCTTATTGAACTAAAAGAGCGGAGCTCTCTTTTGAACTATGTAGTTCATTTGTGAACTACGTCTAGTAAATAATACAGATTTCTGTTATATAGTCGGTAAAACAGGGTTTTGATTTTGCATTTGCACACTAGATGTTACTTCGCCAAAGAAGTATAACTTGTATTGCACGTACATACACACACACACTTTTAATACATATTTAATAAAATATATTAACCCGCAATTGAACCTTGTTCCTATAGTACTAGAATAATAAGTATATAATTTATAAAGTGTAATAGTGATATTGATAATTGCACTCGTATTTGAACATGTTTTTTTTTTCAAATTACTTCACTTCTAAATGTGCTAATTATTTAGGTTTGGTGAGCAAAGTATTCCCGGCCGACCAATTAATGAATGAAGCGATTAAGTTAGGTGAAAAAATCAGTTCACACTCACCTCTTATCGTTACCATGTGTAAAGAAGCAGTCAATACAGCATATGAAACAACATTGCGTGAAGGTTTACATTTCGAAAAGAGAGCCTTCCATGCTACATTTGCTACGGTTAGTATATATATGTAATTATTAACATTATGGTACACCATACCGCAGTAAAATTAATTATAGTTAAATATGAAAATAGAAATCCCAGGAAAAAAACTATCAGATCTAATTGGATCCAATTTTTTCAGATCCGTATAAATGTTGTTTGGGGCAATTTGCACATACAGTATGTGCATGCAATTGGCTATTCGCACATACTGTATGTGCATGTAATTGGCTATTCGCACATACTGTATGTGCATGTAATTGGCTATTTGTACATACCACTAACTTAACGTAAACTAACCTACCCTAACTTAACAACCTAACCTAATTAGGTACATAAACAGTACATGCAAATAGCCACTTCCAATTGAATCTGATCGGATCCAATCAGATTTGATAATAATTTCGATCCAATTGGATCTGATTAGATCTGAAAGACTACACCAAATTACACCTTAAAAACACTAGAATAATTTATTGTTTCTACTGAACAACTCGTCATTTAATATTAATAAGAAATACATTTTATAACAGTATTACTTGCCTTTATAGAAAATAGAAACGTGCTTCTCTAGCGAGAGGTAACTTGCTAGAGAAACAAGCTTTATATCAGATTGGATCCAATTGGACTAAAATCGGATATAAAAATTTGTCATCAAAAGTGTCTTCAGATCTAACAAGATCCAACCAGATCTGAGCAAATCCATAATTTGGTCTATTCAGATCTAATTGGATATAAAATTGGATCTGCTCAGATCAAATTAGATCTGTTCATTTTTTCCTGCGATCTATCTAGATCAGAATTTCAAATTTCAGGGTTCAGTAGGAAGCTGCTGAAAATAATATGTTTTTAATTTACTAAACCATATTTTTTTTTCTTTTGCTATTGTATTATTGTTTATATTTATATAATTTAAGCTAACTCCTACCTCCCCCCCTCTTGGATGCGCCACTGTATTTTAGTCTACAGTCGTACATAATATCATGTCATATTGTGCTAATATATCTACGGTAAAGAACTTTGGAATTTACTTTCTTGGAAATTTTTCTTCTAAAAAATAATGATTTTAATAAATGCATATTTAAGTATATAATTATTTTCATGTTATTTAATAAAATTTAAATTATATTAAAGACTGTTTTAAATTGAAATGTGTAATAATTACAAAATTTTTCATATTAAAATTACAATAAATAATCTCCAATTGCTCTTACATATTCTTGATACGTAGGTGCATGGTTAGGTTAACGGCTGCTAAACAGTTATGACAGTTATGAAATGTTAGGGAGAAATCCCCCGTCCTCGGAGTATAATCACTAGATTTAACACTGATGTGATAACAGTTAAGGTTGTTGTTCACTAAAATCGATCACTACAGAATTTGTTAAAATTTTAATATTGTGTTAAGTAAACTAGTTCGCAATTGTAAAAAAAAATTCAGGTCAGTTTACCATTTCGTTTACTAATTATAAACGTGCAAAGTTGGCCTCTTATACATTGCAAGCATAGGGATCAACTTGGAATTTGATATTCATTTAATTCGTGTATTAAAACTAAACGTCAGATTTTAACCAAAAACGGATATGTTATAGATTGGTAATTAAGGAATGTGTATATAAAATTTTAGAATGATTTACCATCTCCTTAAATAATTATTAATTTTTAACTTTGATAAATTCCCGAACACATGACGTGAATATACGATATGGCAACAGCGCATTCGGCGCGATCTTTGAAATATAAAAACGTGGTATTAAAAACTGACGCGCGTTGTAAATATCAAGTGATTATTGATTACATTTAATGTTTTTATTTATAATAATAGTAGTTACTATTGTTATTATAATTATTACTATTGTCAGCAACAGTAATAATTATAATATTGTTAAAAATGAATCTTCTATTCTTGTCTAATATTATAAATTGTTGCCAGATCTATTTGTTCTATTTTACCGACATATCAAAACCCTGTAGTTCATGCTAAATTTCGCTAGATGTCACGACTTTCAGTGAACAACAATCTTAAATGTAGACTTTTAGACCTTCCAATTTAAATATTGGTTAATTTTTATCATTTCTGAATATATCAATCAAAAAGCAATTTAAGTTCTATTTAAAATTAAATCATTATAATTTTTGTAATTTTACCCCCTGCTCGTATGTAGACTATGTCCTGCACTGAAGCATTTTAGAAATTTGCAGTTCTGATGAAGTTAAACCTGTTCTAACATGTTTGGGCCGGAAACTTTGGTACCTCACCATGCACTTATGATTATGATATAATTAATGCCCTGTAATTTTATAAGAAAATAAAACATTGAATATTAATGATATTTTCTTTTTAGGAGGATCGTAAAGAAGGAATGTCTGCCTTTGTTGAAAAACGTGCACCTAATTTTAAAAACAACTGAATATGTTGAATCAATATCTTGAATAAGTTACAAAGTATCAAAATATAATATTTCTAAATTTTACAATAATATACAATGAATCTACATGTAATGAATAAAATGTTAAAAAATATTATTTTTATAAGACAATATAAACTTTAAAGTCATCTTGCTTTATATGATTTTAAATAAATAAAGTTATTTTGTTACAAGTCACGTGCAATGTTATAAGTGTTTATTTATTTTTTTATTTAATACCTACTCATGGAAAAAAACACGTTATTTCATCGAAAAAATTGCTCATTTTGAAAGTAATGTCAGTTGGTTAAATATAACAATTTCAAATTTTCAACCATAACATGGCCAGAAGTCTGAAGCAAACGGTTAAGCAACGATTTGTTGAAACACTAATGTCCGGTATTATAAACGACCTAGCAAATTTGCAAGCTAGCAAGCACTCTCAAACGAGATACCAAACTTATATGACAGTTCTGTTGATGACTTTGACAGATTTCGCGCAAGCGTTATATGTAAAAACCAACGGTATTAAAACAGTTGTGCTATTATGAAAATTATTTTATACGGTCAGAGTCGCCAACTGTGTTACAATACGTTGAAGTGTCACTGCTCTAAATTCCATAACTAATCCATAGATACTATAACAGTGCTTGCAAGCTAACAAATTTTGCTAGGTCGTTTATAATACCGGACATAAGCAAATCCCTGCATTGTTATTATTTGATTTATTTGGAAGACAATAACTTTACGGCACAGCTAAATTTATTACGGGGATTTCTAATATTTATATCAAAATTTCAAGATTTATATGAAATGTACATGGGTATAAGAAAGTGTTGTAAATCCGATTTTTTTCGAAATCCGTATTTTGATGGAATTATCCATTTTGACTTTCTTTGTATCCATATTATTTTCGCCATGATGTCTGTGTGTCGGCCTGTCAATCTGTCAAATACGACAAGTCGTAGAAGGGTGATATTTTATATTTAAGATTAATTTTTGCCTGGAAAGACAACCTCTTATTTTTGATAACGATTTTTCAACCGTATAAACAGGGTGGGGCACAATGCCGGATTTACCCTATGTGATGCCCTAAGCACTAATCATGTATAGAGCCCCCTTTTTGTAATTTTGGCGACCTTTTTTTTTCGTCGCCAAAATTCTGATGACCTTTTTTTTTTAGTCATCACCAAAATTTTCATACACATTTCTCTCACAGTTAACTTCTATTTTACGCCCATGCCCCCACAAATCACTTTTATGGTGCCCCCAAAGAGCGGGTGCCCTAAGCAGTTGCTTCTTTTGCTTATTGGTAAATCCGGCACTGGTGGGGCATTTATCTTGAGACAAAATAATATCTCGGTTGGACTCGATTATTTCGAAAAAAGTTTCAGACAAAAATTGTAGGGCACCAAAGGGCCCATTGTAAGGTCCATATTACTATTTCCGGTCTAGATCGGAAGTGGTGTTTTTTTGACCAGAATTCGCTTTTTTTAAATGGAAATGCCCATTTCTTACCACGGATTTACGATTGAAAACCGAAATATTAATAGGGGAAAGGGTTGTACCTTGGGACATTTTTTACTTTTTTAATTATTGCACTGACATCTTTCGTTCAAATACAATAATCTTTTAGCTCTGTAGAGGCTACAACTGTAGGCAGCTTTTCAATCAACAATCATTTTGCTATCACCAAAGCGTACACCACTACTCATTGTTTAATAAGTTGTTGATATTTGTCCCAAGGTACAACCTGTGGTTTTACCTTGGGACAGCATTGGTTCTACCTTGGTACATGGCAAATATGTGAATATTATAGCTTTTAAGATGTGAAAATGAAGTAAGACTTACGTAGTCAATGTTTATTAATATGAAAATATAATTATACATAATTATTATTAAATAAATTTTATTTCAAATTAAGCTTCTGTGGGAATGCAATTTTAAATGAATGAAACCCGCGACGTATTGTTGGAGTTGGCAATACTTTTACAATATTGCATGGATTAACACTACTGATGTCGTCAACGTTGGGAATACAAAATGCTTTCTTTGCTTTCTGAAAATTTCTCAGTCCCAAGGTGCAACCAGAAAAATGTCCCAAGGTGTAACCAATCATTCTTTTCACAAAATAAATTTTCTAAACTCTAAAAAATTTACGATTTAACAACTTCTTGCATAGATTGCTTGCTTAAGTAATGCTGCAATAGTACTACATCAAATAATGTCAATAAAAATGCTTATCTTGTTTGTAAACGATCTAGAAGTTGCAGCAAAATTTTACTTTCAAGGTACGAAAACAATAAACTGACACTTAAAGCTTCGAATAATGACTGAAACTGAAATAATTTGGTGAGCAAACAAAGGACAGGGTTGCCAATATAAGATGTAATTCTGAGAGTTACCACTAGAGTGGTTAGATTTCTAGAGCAGTTGTCCCAAGGTAAAACCGTCCCAAGGTGCAACCCTTTCCCCTACTATTTGTTCTTGTAATTTTTTCGATTTAACCCATAAAATGAAATGAAGATTTTTATGATTGAAGATTTTATGACTGAAGGATGTAGGAGCGATTCTGACCCCGGATTCATGTTCAAGAGGCCAAAATACTTTGGGTAGCATATGTCACATGTAAAGTACAGACCACTTTTTTGTGGGGTGGTGATTTTTAATCTAAACTTATTTAATTTTTTGAGTCCTGATAAAATACAGAAATAGTTGTAAAGTAAGTAAAAAACGTTTGTAAAAAAGATAATTTCAATTCGGATTGTTTTAGTGCAAAAAACAAAATAATTATTTAATTTAAAGGGGAAATAATTAGAATCCTATGTTAAATGAGATGCTGTTTATGGCCACAATATGGGTTTAATCGAAAAAATGATAAGAACAAAAATTATTTATTTTCCAATTTTCAATCGAAATCCGTGATAAAAAATGGGCACTTCCATTTAAAAAAAAGCTAATTTCGGTCAAAAAACCACTTCCAGTCTAGACTGTAAGTCGTTATATAGACCATTAAATGGCCCCTTCAGTGCCCTAAAATTTTCGTCTGAAACTTTTTTCGAAATAATCAAGTCCAACCTAGATATTATTTTGTCTCAAGATAAATGCCCCATTCTGTATATGGATGTTTACTGATTTCGATTTTTGAATTTTTCGAATTAAAATGAAACAGTGCGAATTCGAGAAAAATAGTCAAGTTAAAAATTTTAGGTAACATTATAATCTATTATTTATGTTCTATTCATTTTTTCGAAAAATCAATCAAATTTGATAGATACATAATATATAAATTAATATTTCTATAGTTTATATGTTCCATTCATTTTATTCTTCTTTTATTAGTTTGTTAGAAATATGTTTCACAATCAGTCAAATAGGAATCACGTACAATACTGTTCAATGTCAGTATTACGTATAAGAAAGTCCCGTACCACCCATGGGAGATATTTTAGGAATTTTTTTCATCTTTTAAATGTTTTTTTTTTTTTTTTGTAGAATTTTTTAGTGTTATAATATTCGAGTTTGAATGAAAAAAGTACCAAAAGTTTTATACGTCCATAATTCTGGACAAATTTCCCTATGATGGATTTAAGCTTAGGACCTTAAAACCCGGGCCTAAAGCGGCAAAAATTTAAGGGGCGACAAAATTTTAAAAGCTTAGTTTTGCTGTGTAGAGTATTTAAAGTAATTGTTAAGTATTAAACAAAAATAATAGTCCAGTCAATAGACAATTTCGTATAGGGGTGGCGCTAACTCCCCCCCCCCCTTCGAAGGGGGGTGCATAACTTTCTAGGGGCTGACAAAGCTGTCTAAAATCAGTTATTTGGGTATACCACTGGGGCTGCCAGTTTTAGGATAAAACAGGTTTAATAAATCTTGAAGCTGATAAAATTACGAACAAAATAGTGTCTTTAAAAATTCTGTGCCGTAAATAGTTATTGAAATAGAGCCCGTGAAAAAAACATTTAGCGACGTCGAGTTTGGAGATCACGCCTAAAATGTAGAGTTACGTTTGATCGCTGTGTTTAATATGTCTTTAATTGAATTTCAAAATGAAATTTTGAATAGTAATAGAGAAAAGAGTGCCCTAAATAGTGCTTGGCATCCAATGCCAGAATCTCAAAAAATGTTTGAGTCATAAGCACTCAAAGTTCTAGATATTACAAAAATTTAAAGAAAATACACATGTTTTTCGAGTACCACAGAGAAGACCTTCTATACCGAATAAAAAAAATTCCAGCTAGGAATTTGTAGAAAATTTAATGCCCTAAATAATCGGTTTTGTCTGACCGTGATTAAAATTATTCATCTTATAGGAAAATATACGAAACTAATTTTTAAAACAAAAACTTTTAATATACACTGTTTTTGAATACAATAAATTGTGATAATATTAATGAATTTATAATATTTTATCATATAATACAGGGTGTCTAAATACCAGGGGACACCATGGGGATCTCGGAAACTATAAGAGATAGAGATTCGGTTAAATGAGAGAAAAGTTACCTTTAAGAGGGAACAGTTCAATGGTGCATTTACATTTTACAAAATTTTCATAGCTTACTAGATATTAGCCAAAAACCATTTTACTCCGAAATCTTTCATCGTGAATATTTCTTAAGCGACTTGAAATTTAAAAAAATGTTTCAAATAAATGCTGTAGGGTTTAGTATTGTCTATTTAAAAATATTTTTTTAATTTCCAGAAATCTCATTGTTTTTGAGATATAACACTAACTTATGTTTTCTTAAATAGAAGCAATATGAAATTTTGTAATTTTTGAATAGACGATTTTATTACCTTTTCAATGATATGCAACTCGATACACTTATTTTTCAAAATATCTCAAAAAATGATGAAAAAGTACTTTTTATTTATTTAATACACTGGATCATCCTAAGATGGCTATGACAATTAACAATAAGATTAAAAAACAACTGAACATTTACTTATAAGCTTACATAGCATGAATTAACTACTTTATTTATAAAAAGAAAACATTTATTTATTTATTTAATACAAAATACCAGCCAAAGATGGCTATGGCTATTGACAACAATATAAAAAAAAACAATAAGCTATTTTATTTAAAAAAAAAACAAACACATTTTTTTATTTCCAGTTAAAAATGGCTGTGACTGTCAACAATGAGATTTCTGGAAATTAAAAAAATATTTTTAAATAGACAATACTAAACCCTACAGTATTTATTTGAAACATTTTTTTAAATTTCAAGTCGCTTAAGAAATATTCACGATGAAAGATTTCGGAGTAAAATGGTTTTTGGCTAATATCTAGTAAGCTATGGAAATTTTGTAAAATGTAAATGCACCATTGAACTGTTCCCTCTTAAAGGTAACTTTTCTCTCATTTAACCGAATCTCTATCTCTTATAGTTTCCGAGATCCCCATGGTGTCCCCTGGTATTTAAACACCCTGTATATCAATTTATACTCCATTTCTTATTTTACATTATTTTAGTCATACAAACTAAACATTATGATAGCTGATTTTTTTTTTACTTTTTAGTGCTTTTTTAATAAAAGCTTGTTTTTAAAAAGATTTTTTTTATATAATTTTATTTTTAAATTGATTTTTATCATTTTATATCTTTTAACTGCCGTTTAACGTCATGTATTACGATTGAAATTTATTTTATTAAGAACGAGTTCATTCATTTTGAGTGTTTAAACAATTTTATGAAATTTTAACATATTCCTACTGGTTTGACGTAACTACCCAAACTCCTTAAGATTTTTTTTAAATACTCTTACCCCACTTTTATATCTTTCAGCTAAATCACCGATACCAAAAATGTAGATCAATTTAGCTGCACCCACATATTCCGGAATAAATAATATTTGAAATGACAAAAAAAAAGTTTTTTTATATTCGCACATATACCTGTCGGAGCAAACTATAATTAAATATTTTTTGAAAGGTGATATTACATTTTGCAATTTGATTATTGGCAAAACTGACAAGACATTTTAAAATTAGAACAATGAGGGTCACATTCCTCGGTGTAGGTAACTTGTTTACTTTCTCTAGAATAAAATAATTTCAAAACACGGGCGTCGATTCTTATGGCAAGGTGAGGGAGATTAATTACACCACATCCGGGTTTTGAACAAATATTATTAAAATATAAACACTAATGATAAGTATGTATATGTTTATCGGTTTGCACTTCAAGCTATATAAAATCAACAGATAAATCGTTATCTCGGTAGTACCTATACACGAACGATATAAAAATCATTCAAAAATTCAACTAATATACAGGGTGACCCATTTTAAGTGCACACCTCTAATAACTTTTTATGGTGAATTGTTATCAAAAAACTTTTCAGATAAAAGTTACATGGTTTGGAGGGGGACATAGACGTATGAGGATGAATTTTTTTTAGGTGGTGTTTTCAGGGTGATATGAAGGTCAACATCATTTTTTTAAATAGGAACCTATAGTTTTTATCCAGTAATTTTATTTTACGTGAAAAAACACGTATCTTTCATTGAAAACTTTTTTTAAATAAATTAAACCTTTCCAAGATATCTAACAAAATAATTCAAGCTTTTGAACTTTCAATATTTTTTTACTCAGAAACCATCAACTTTAGAGAAAAAGTACAAAATACAAAAAAAGTTTATTTTGATCTAATAAGACTTGAAGAATTATTTTTTAAATTTTAAACCTTTTTCAATTTATTTTATTTAAGCAAAAAAAAATGTTAAAAAAAATTAGAATAATTCTTTAAGTTTTATTAGATCAAAATAAACATTTTTTGCATTTTATACTTTTTCTCTAAACCTGATGGTTTCTGAGTAAAAAAATATTTTAAGTTCAAAATTTCGAATTATTTTGTTAGATATCTTGGAAAGGTTTAAGTTTTTCAAAAAAAGTTTTCAATGAAAGATTCGTGTTTTTCACGTAAAATAAAATAACTTGATAAAAACTATAGGTTCCTATTTAAAAAAATGATGTTGACCTTCATATCACCATTAAAACACCACCTAAAAAAAATTCATCCTAGTACGTCTATGTCCCCCTCCAAACCGTGTAACTTTTACCTGAAAAGTTTTTTGATAACATTTCACCATAAAAAGTTATTAGAGGTGTGCACTTAAAATGGGTCAACCTGTATAGGGTGTCCCAGGACTGTGTCAAAGCTCAATATTTCATTTATTTTAAGAATTGGAAGAAAACTTTAAATGCAAAAGTTGTCAGGGTAGAGGTGCGGCATAGTTACATTTATATAAGGTGTCCCATAACTGCGTTACAAATCAAACTTATGTTTTTTTTAAATACAAACTATATTTTTATATTTGATAATCAAAAAGCATTCATTTTTCTGAGTGTTTTGATGTATCATGTATGATATGGGATTATACAGAGGGGTTTAGAAATAATGACCAATTTTGTAAGATAATAGGGATATTTTCAACACCTTGCAATTTTCTAATTACAACAAAAGAAATTTGTTCTCTGCTGAAAGTAGTCTTGGAATATTCTCTATTATTGCAATATTACGTTAAACATTTACAAAAGTGTATAAGTTGTACAGGCTGTATCAAAACTCTGAATATAATTTTTTTCAAAATTTTCAAATGGAACACTCTATATATTTTTTGACATTTTCGAATTACCTGTTCAATTCTCAACACATGTTCTATACCTAAATCCAGCCGTTAAAGAGTTATTTAAATTATTTTAAAATCTATTTTGACCTTCCCTGAATCCATTCTATTTTCGCCATGCTGTCTGTGTGTCTGTCGGTCTGTCGTAGACGCTGTAACTCTAAAACGACAAATCGTAGAAGAGTGAAATTTAATATTTAAGATTCATTTTCGTTTGGGAAGAAAACCTTTTATTTTTGAAAATAGTTGTTTACTGATATTACTTTTTTTAATTTTTTGAAATTATATTTGAATCGATGCAAATTAGAGAAAAATGGTCAAGTTAAAAATTGTATAGACAATATTATTATCTATAGTTTATTTCTATTCAATTTTTCGAAAAAAAAAAAATTAAAAAAATGAATTTTTAATTATAATTCAAACGGTTCTGTTATTCTATAAGAAAGTCCCATGACACGCATGGCAGATATTTATCTGTAAATATCTGCCATGAGTGTCATGGGACTTTCTTATACGTAATACTGACAGTGAACAGTGTACGTGTTTTTGTATTTTATCGAAACATATTTATGACAAACTTGTAAAAGATTGAATAAAATGAATGGGATATAAACTATAAATATTAAAAGTCCTCCTACATCCTTCCCAAACAACAGACCAACACTTTTGCGTTCCTGCTGAATTTTTTTTAGTAATTGTAATCGAAGTAATGCATGCGACCCATTTTCATCAAAATCTAGTTCGTAATTTTTTAGTAATAAAAAAAACTTTTTTGGTCAAATTTTCAAAACTTTGGGCTCATGCGCGATCTAAAGATATTGACCGATTTCAAAAAATTTGCCGACATTATGCTTGTATTAATGAGTAGCAACTTTTGCACACTATAATGATTCGATCCGCGAAAATTTCCTATTTTCGACCCACCCTAATATAGAGGACCTATACATAGATTTGCATTTTGCTGTAACGAATTTGGACGTGAATGTTAAAATTATTGTTGTTTGTGTGTAATCTATGGAATTAGTTAAAAGATTTAGAAATAAAGTCATCATACAGTGGGTTTTTAGGGTTCCGTAGAAAACTAGGAACCCTTATAGTTTTTCCATGTCCGTCCGTCCGTCCGTCTTCAAAAATTTTGAGATAATAACATGAAATTTGGTATAAGGTCGTCGATTGATGACCCAAAAACAGAAATGATAAGATTTTTGAAAATAAAAATTTTTTAGACCCCCCTTTCATAAAATGAAAAGTGTTTTCAAAAAAAAATTTTCACCTACACCATTGAGTTAGAAAGGTCTCCTAAAATGCAACAAAAAATGTATCAGAACTTTTTGATTTTAACCCTTTAATCACGATGTATTTGCTCTCCAAAGTCGTTAAAAAAGCGTCCCCCCTCTATTTTCTAAACTATCAATTTAAAAAATCTGAAAAAATTTCAGAATGTAGCTTTTAATTAGTACATTCACTGAAAATTATAACGAACATTCTCAAAAATATTTTGAACCCCCCTTCTATAGACTGAAAAGTGAACTCTCATTTTTTCCCCACTTACCCCATTGAATGGGGTGTCATTTAATAGGTCTCCTAAAATGCAATAAAAAATGTCAGTTAATTTTTTGATTTCAACTAGGGATTGCAATCCCGGTCAAAATATTCAATCCCGGGATTTCGAGATTGGACCATTTTCAAATCCCGGGATCCCGGGATTAGAATATGTTTTTGTAAAAGAAATATTTAACCATTTAATAACTTGTAATTAGTTTTGAAATGTGTACTTACGGTTTTATGTGTAATTATGAAAATATCCAAACAGTTAACTTTCGTGGCAAAATAATAAATTGATTTTATAAATAAAATTTAAATGCGTACAAGTCCTTTTGTGGAACCTTAATTCTTTGTTTGCTTATTTTGCATTTTGCAGATTGTTCATTCACTTCCCGCAAAAAGTATTTCCATACAGAAAATTCTTGTGCACTATTTAATTCCACATATTTTTTATTAACACATTTATCTGTTTGACCATAATAAGTAACTACTAACAATTCACCGTTCAAAAACTTTATTATGTAGATACGTTTACAAGTGTTTATTACGATATTACGGCCATAAATATTTGATATATTCAGATCTATGTAAAAAGAAATGTAATCAGATACTAAAAGTCACTATGGTGTTGCTATAGTTCTATGTCGATAACTTTATACGCCCAGACGTAAATAGTAAATATATTGTATAGTGTATACCGATCCTTAAATTTTGTTAAAATGCATTTTTTTACACATTCTTGGAAAAGACAATGCAGCCAGTAGACCCTTGTAAGGTTACAGTTTCTAAAAGGGTCGTCTTTATTGCAACCAGATGTGTTGGCGCTAAACTTAAAAATTTCACTTTCTATATGGGTTAGCGTTACAATATCCTCATAAAAATATCAGAATGCAAATGCAGATTCATTTATTAAAAAATCCCGAAATCCCGGTATTTATGTGTTTCTAATCCCGGGATTTCGAGATCCAATTATTAGGCGGGATCCCGGGATTCGGGATCCCGGGATTGCAATCCCTAATTTCAACCCTTCAGTCACGAAATATTTGCTTTTTAATGTCGCTGTTAGAACGTCCCCCCCCCTCTATTTTCTAAACTATCGATTCAAAAAATCTGAAAAAAATTCAGAATGTAGCTTTTAATTAGTACTTTCACTGAAAATTATAACGAACATTGTCAAAAATATTTTGGACCCCCTTTTCATAGATTGAAAAGTTAACTCACATTTTTTTCATTTACCCCATTGAGTGGGGTGTCCTTTGATAGGTCTCCTAAAATGCAATAATAAAAGCCAACTTGACAAATGACTTCGGTCACGAAAATTTTGAAAAAAATATTTTTTATAAATCGTAGTGAGAATGACTACGGAACCCTATCATGTGCGTGCCCAACACGCACTTGCCCGTTTTATTTTTAATTATTACCGATACTGATATTTAATTTTCGCGCCCGTAAAATAAAAAAATAAAAATTTAATGGATATTTTAAAAAATTGTATGTTGAATTAAAAACATGACTGATTAATTGAATAAAAGAAATTACATATTAATTTGTTGATTGACCTATATTTCTAAGTTGTTTAAAAAATATATGTTTCACAGTTTTGAAATACCTGATTTATTAAATAATAACTAATTATTATTTTTTATTATTTTGTTGTTAAAACGGATAATTTAATAAACTGTTAATTATGTTTGTTAATATACAAATAATATAAAATATCAATTTAAGATAGATGTTTTTTTTTTGGGCCTTTCATTTCTGATTTAACCAGTTCGCTTTTTTTAACATTTAACATTTAAACACACTGACACAAGATGGAGACCACTGGGCCGCTCAGGGTAGGTTTTACAAACAGTATGGCCGGGGTACATGGATTTGGGGTTTGGAACACACAATAGGTGACTTTTCTAACAGTTTATATCTTCATGTTCGTGGTTGTGATGAAGGCGAATACCGAGTCGAATGTTTTTTTCGTTTCTTAAAACTTCTTCCATTTCTTTTGTTTTTATGTTTAATTGATCTAATGCGTGCTTGAAATTTTTCGTTTGTTCTTTGTTTTTGTTGCACTTAAAAAAGATGTGGTCTACCCAGGAAAATGCGATTAGATCTAATTCGATCAGAGCAGATCTGAAATTTGATCCAATTAGATCTGATCAGATCTGAATGGGCCAAATTACGGATCTGATCAGAGCTTATGGT
Source organism: Sialis lutaria (assembly GCA_949319165.1). Taxonomy (NCBI): domain Eukaryota; kingdom Metazoa; phylum Arthropoda; class Insecta; order Megaloptera; family Sialidae; genus Sialis; species Sialis lutaria. Next base: position 1,515,905 of record OX439231.1, on the reverse strand, counting down.
ATTATTGATGAAAATTTTTATATTTGATTTTATATCCAATTGGATCCAATCAGATCAGATTGGATCTAATTGGATCAAAGCAGAAATTTGATCTTATCAGATCTGAAATTTGATCCTATCAGATCTGATCAGATCCGTAAGTTGGCCCATTCAGATCTGATCAGATCTAATTGGATCAAATTTCAGATCTGCTCTGATCCAATTAGATCTGATCGCTTTTTCCTGGGTATGTCGTTTTTTGACATAGATAGATAGTTTTGTTCCTATGTTTGTTGAAATAATTACTAAACAAAATATTATATTCGAAACTTTTTCTGCGAATGCGTATGCGAATACGAATCTTTAAAAATGCGCGAATATTCGCGAACGCGAATATTCATTACATCACTACTACGTAAAGGCGAGTTTCGAGAAAATCAACGTTTTGTTAAAATAGTTTTATTTTTACTTTACAGATTGTTTTTTTGATTTATTAAATGGAATTTATTCATTATATTGGGAATTTTGGCGGTATCAAAATATACAGTTATTCGCCTACGTATTATTGATATACCTCTAATTCTCTTAGTAATTTAAGGTAAACCTGAGATAGGAAAAACTTTTTCAAGGGTTTTTTCATATGTTTTAAATAAGATATCGTTATTTGGCTTAGTTCATTGGGTTCGTATTTTTTTAAGCTATTCGATGCCATAAAAATCAACTTTATGATTTTTTTTGAGATACCGCTTTTGTGCTTAGCACGGCAGACTAGTACATACGGAGATAAAAATTACTTAAATACATACATTATAGGTATGCGTCATTTCTAGTGTCCGACCGAACATTCGGCTTCGGCTTCGGCTTCGGCCACCTTCGGCCAAAATTTCACCTTCGGCTAAATAATCGGCTTCGGCTAAATTTGGGCCGAAGGTTTGGCCGAAGCCGAAGGTTGAACTATATAGTATAATATTGTACAGTAAAGTATTTTTATATGCGGTAGGTACGTTCCACAGAAAACCGTATTTAAAAAATTACACAAAAAAGCATAGCGCACATTATAAAGTTAGAGATAGATACATAAATACACTAAAATGCAAAATTAACAGATCAATAAATTTTTCAAATATTTTTAGGTGTTTTTAAATAGCTGGATCTCTGTGAAAAATGGTCGTACAAGAGTTTTAAAAAAACTATTTTAAAGCTTGAACGTTCTAGTTTTTGAATCATGTATTGAAAATTTTATTATTCTGCAGGGTAACCTCCTTTTTAAGATGAAACACCAAAAAAATATTTTTTCCAAAAAATTACATTAATTTTGAGAGGCACTACAGGACATGCAAATTTTTTTTAGTCAAATCAAATAAAGGACTGTTGTAAATCAGACTTTTTTCTTTAATTTAATTAATATCAAAGATATTGGCAGGGACAAAATATTTTTACGATTTTTTAAATTTTCAATGACAAAACGTTTACATATTTGAATTACTTTAACAGCTTTTATTTGATACCCCACTTGAATTTGGATAAAATATCGTACCGCATAAAAAGAGACTTGACTCGTTTTCCTATATAGATATTTATATTTTTAAGAATGAAGAGTAAAAAAGATCATTCATTATTCATTTAAAAACAATTTGTGAAAAAAAATTATAATTAAATACGAAAAAAAAACCTTCGGCTTCGGCTTCGGCTTCGGCCGAAGGTTACAAGAAAAGCCGAAGTTCGGCTTCGGCTTCGGCTTCGGCCAAAAACTGACCTTCGGTCGGACACTAGTCATTTCTAACGTAGTTTTTGTGAAATCATGAATGAAACTTACTATATATTCTTTGACAAGTTTAAGGGGTATGAACAGTGTAAACGTCAGAATTTTAGGTGTTTTTTGTTTATTTTATAAAAATAAATCGGTTTGATGGATTCATATCAAACTTTGTACACATCTTTAGTACATAATAAGTACTTTTTTTAATGGTATATTTTTGCATAATCTTAAATCTGATCTCAGTGGCGTTGACAGCAATTCGTTCAAATGGATCATCTGAGGACAAAAAAATGAAAAATAATCTTAAAAAATATATGTTATTAGTTATAGCCGGACGTAGTGATTTTCAAAATATCATTTAGAAAAAATGACGACCATTAAAAAAAAAAAAAAATTCGCGAATTTTTCAATAGAAAATTGTTTATTTATTTAAAAAAGGTAAAAAACAGCTACGTCCGGCTGAAGAGGCGCGTTTCCCCTAAAAAATTTATTTTGAATCAAATCGATCGGACGAAAACTGTATTTGTTATCCAGGGTCGGCAGAGCAGATAAATTTCTAGTGTCTAGTAAAAAAGTGAGGGGAGGGGGAAGTTGGAGAGTTTTTTTGAATATGGTTTTTGAAACATTAAAAATTATCAATAGTTTTACAAATAAAAATTCAAATTAGCTTTTAATTCATATCTGACTCAATTATATGCGATAAGGCGAAAACAGTTGTATGATTATTATTTTGAACGATGAATTTGTCCATTAGTGTTTCAATGTCTAAATTGTCAACTAATTCTGATTAAATGTGGATCAAAGCAATATGATTTAATCGGTCTTGCATCATTGTTGAATGAAGATAATTTTTTATTCGACGCAGAACTGAAAAACTTGGTTCATTTTTCCAAATCGGGTACGATTCATATGCAGCAATCCCTTCTTATCACTTAAAAAGTTACGATATCCTTCAACTTTTCAATTTTTAAAGTGAAACTTTTATTACATCGTCTCAAACTTTTTGGTCTGTGTTGAGTGTTGCATGTCGCGTGGACTGCGCATGCTTGGAACAAGCTGCAAGCAGCCATTCGTTGTATGACAGTTTATGTACTGTGTGCTATTATACATATTTAGTAAGTTTGTATTGTAATTTATCAGTGTTTAATGTAAATGTTGTTATTTATTTGCTTTTGGTAAACAACGACACAGCTAGTGAGTCCAAAAAACTGATCAACGAGAAAGAATAGTGCAAAAATGAATGACGATGAATTAATTTTACGCCGTAAAAAACAGAACGCCGACAGAGCACGTGCTTATAGAAAAAGGAAAAAAGATCTTGGTTTTTATATATAATTTATTAGAATTATTAGAACTTTTTGCTGGTACATGTTGTTGTTTATGGATTTATTTCAATTTTGAGTGCTTGAATTTATTATTCCGAAAATTTTTAGTTAAATGTCTATAATGTGAAAAAAAGTTTCACTTTTACCGTGGTTTCATAAAACCACACAATCCTTTTTTTTATTACTTCTTGTTGTCAAATCAAGGAACATGTCTCTGTTATTAATTATTCTGTCTTTATCAAAATCGTTTTTGTAATATTCAATAATATTTACTTGGTCAAAAATTTAATAATACGTTTTTCTAAATTTTACCCACAGTAAGTACATTTGACGACGAAATCATTTATTTCGATAAGGGTTAATGTTTTACAGGTCATAAATAAGTCCACGTAAACAGAACCTAAAAAAAATTAAATGCGTTTCCAATCTCTGATGGGTAATTCGACACACACTTTTTCGAGTGTTTAGTGTGAGATACCGAAGCTTAGACTGATGCCGGCCCTGTTGTTATCAACTGTCAAGTAGATCAAAAAAAGTGATTTTGGAAAAACGGTGATTTAAGTTTTGGAAGAGATAAATCGAATATATTATAGCATGACAGCATTTGTCGCTCTTTTCGAATACTTACTCTCTAAACTTGAAATAGTGAAATTTTCACTGTTTTTCCCAGTGATCAACTAATTCACTGGAAAAAAGTGAATTTTATCTATAAATAGTGAAAATTTTACTTTTTAAACAGTAGATTTTTTTTCACTTGTTTGACTAATGACTCAAGAGTCAATCCACTCTATGATTAGTGAAAAGTGGTTTCATCTTTTTACCGCGTCACTGAGAGCGCCATATCCTACGTCGTTTTTCAAGTTCAGTTTTATACAAAACTTAACTCTCGCTAACGGTGTGATTTCACTTTGATTCAGTATATATACGGCATTTTAGCTAATATTAATGTAGGTATGGTATAAGTAATAATATTACGGTAAGTAATAAGCTGATATTTAATTGATAATAGATATTATATATGCTCTCTAAACCTGAAATAGTGAATTATCACTAATTCACAGTGTATATTCACTATTTGCCACAGCTAAAAGTCGGCCACTTGGAATTAGTGCATATACATAAACTCATTTACCCAGTGAAATGATGCACTAATAACTACAGTGAATTTCACTGTTTAAATGAGTGTATATGCACTAATTCCAAGTGGCCGACTTTTAGCTGTGGCAAATAGTGAATATACACTGTGAATTAGTGATGATAATTCACTATTTCAGGTTTAGAGAGTAACGTTCGAATTTTCACTTGAAAAATGAGATACATATTCTTTGGGGTGTAAACTAATAATTTATAAACAAATAAAAAAAATGATTTTTTGAAAATTTTACACTGTTCATTGTGTACTCCTTAACAACATATGTTAATATTATGAAAATCCGTAAAAGTAGCGTTTTTCTCTGATAAAGTTGACTAACAATAAGAATGACCCGATAGGCAGGAGAGAAATTGGCTTATACACTCATCTCGCGATTTACCGACGGGTCAAACGCGCGATTTGCCGACCTTCTCCTATCCCCTCCATAATGCTACCGTGATTGCTATATTTCTGCGCGAAATTTAAATTCACCAATCAACGTTGAAGTTGGCACGGTGGTGGGGGCCCTCTCGACGTCGTCAAATCAAGCGGTTGAATTACCAACAACGTCGGTAATTCAACCGATGAGCAAGGGTAGTAAATACACAGGTTGCCTCATGAGCTTTTGACCAATCAACTTGGGCACCCCAAATGACGTCATCCGAGGCTACACGTGTTATGATTGGACACATCATTCCCTCTTTCCTCATTTTGGCACCCCAGATGATGTATTTCCCTCTCTCGAGCTGAGCCATGAGGCTACCTTATACTTTACATACCTTGAGCGATGAGTGTAAGATTTTACTTCGCTGGGTTACTTCTGCAACTTTCCAACAGGTAGGAACATGCTTTAGACTAAAAGCTGCATTAAAATGATGACAATACCTTTTTAGGGTTCCGTAGAAAACTAGGAACCCTTATAGTTTCTCCATGTCCGTCCGTCCGTCCTGAAAAATTTTGAAATAATAAGATGAAATTTGGTACACGGCCGTAGATTGATGACCCAAAAACAGAAATGATAAGATTTTTGAAAATAAAATTTTTTTAGACCCCCCTTTCATAAAATGAAAAGTGTTTTCAAAAAAAAAATTTCACCTACAGCGTTGAGTGGGGTGTCGTTAGAAAGGTCTCCTAAAATGCAACAAAAAATGTAACAGAAATTTTTAATTTTAATCCTTCGATCACGATGTATTTTCTCTCCAAAGTCATTAAAAAAGCGTCCCCCCCCCCTCTATTTTCTAAACTACCAATTTAAAAAATCTGAAAAAATTTCAGAACGTAGATTTTAATTAGTACTTTCACTGAAAATTATAACGAACATTGTCAAAAATATTTTGGACCCCCCTTTCATAGACTGAAAATTGAACTTTCATTTTTTTTCCCACTTACCCTATTGAGTGGGGTGTCATTTAATACGTAAAATGCAATAAAAAACGTCAAATAACTTTTTGATTTTAACCCTTCAGTCGCGATATATTTGCTTTTTAATGTCGCTGTCAGAGCGTCCCCCCCCCTCTATTTTCTAAACTATCGATTCAAAAAATCTGAAAAAATTCAGAATGTAGCTTTCAATTAGTACTTTCACTGAAAATTATAACGAACATTGTCTAAAATATTTTGGACCCACTTTTCATAGATTGAAAAGTGAACTCACATTTTTTTCATTTACCCCATTGAGTGGGGTGTCATTTGATAGGTCTCCTAAAATGCAATAATAAAAGTCAAATGACTTTTTGATTTTAACCCTTCAGTCACGAAAATTTTGAAAAATACTTTTTATAAATCGTAGTGAGAATGACTACGGAACCCTATCATGTGCGTGCCCAACACGCACTTGCCCGTTTTATTTAGGCAATTGTTTCAATATATCACCGGTAATCAAGTCGTAACCTAAGGCTTTGTCAGATTTTGGTTTGATTTAATTTCCTCTGCTACTTCTTCTGAAGTGATTAAGGTGATGTTTTTTTTCTGAAGCTTGGTTGTCAATTTCAGTCAATATATTTTCTACTTATAATTGATAGGGTGTAAAAATTTCCGCTAGATGTTCAGCAAATAGATTAGCTTTCTGTTTATTATCCCTGCTCATGACCACATATCTGTTCTGATTGGAGGTACTAATGTAATGGTTTTTTAACCTTCCGTCGGGCGCGGGGTATATTGAAACGTATTCGGGCGCGGTGTATCAAAATGATACATTGTATTATGATTTTTAAATTATGTTGAATTTTTGCATATAATTAGTATTTTAATGTCCTAAGTTTATAAAAAAAGAGTTTGTTGAGTATTTTAATTGTAATATTTCATTTAAAAAATAAATATATTTTCTAACTGCTAACTAAAATATGTTTTCTAACTACTAACTACTTAATCGTCACTCGAATCCTGCTGTGAAGATAGGAGGTTGTTTTTCCCCCTAAAACCCCCACTCCCGTAGTATTTTTCCTGCCTGATCGAATGAAAATAATTACAACCCTTCATATGTGACAGGGGGTGAAATATTAATAACCAAATTAAAATTTTTCCCACACAAACATTTCTACCCCCTTTAAATTCCTTAGGGGATGAATTTTTGGAATTCGAAGTAACCTATGTTCTTTCTCAGGATGCAAGCTTTCCTCCTACCAAATTTCATCAAGATTGGTTCAGCGGTTTAGCCGTGAAAAAGTAAAAAACAGACAGAAAGCTAGATCCCTTTCGCATTTTTTATAATATTAAGTATGGATACAAAATCGTAAATATCTCGGCTCTTTAGTAAGATAGTTTTCCCCCTAGTAGTATTTTTCCCGCCGGATCGATTGAAAATAATTACCACCCTTCATATGTGACAGGTGGTGAAATGTTAAAAAAAATCCATACAAACATTTCCACCCCCTTTCAATTTTTAGAAGATGCATTTTTGGGATTCGAAGTAGCCTATGTCCTTTCTCAGGATGTAAGCTATCTCCCTACCAAATTCCATCAGGATCGATACAGTGGTTTAGCCGTGAAAAGGTAACAAACAGACAGACAGACAGACAGACACACTTTCGCATTTAACAAATTACTAGCTGGGCCCGCGCGACTTCGCTCGCGAAGACTACGGAATTATTGTTTAATATTTAAAAAATACTATGGCTAGGCCATAAAATGCACACCCCTTAAACATAAAAAAATGTATTAATTTATAATATCAAATAAATACGATACAATATAATTGGTGAAACTTAAAAGGATGTTTGAAAAAAATATTGGAGGTAATTAATATTATATGAATATATAATATGAAGTTTATCACTCATTAAGATTTTTTAGAAAATCAACAATGAATCTTGATATCAATTGATTATTACCGTTTTTATTTAAATTTAGGATGTATAGTAATAAAACAACAATCATTTTAATTTACAATTTTTATATAAAATATTTTTTTTGTAAAATGTATAAAGTAAATTAATTAATTAATAATAATAATTAGAAAGATAAATACATCCACATATTGCAGCGATAACAGCTGTGTTCACCTGATGTCTAGCAGAGCATTTAAAATGAAACAACAATGTAACGTTTATAGGTTAGGTATATGTATATGTACATTATATATTTGTTTTAAAAATGCAAACTTACCAGACTTTATCTTGATTAAAAAGATTGATTGGCTTTGAATAAAATAATTAAAATACAGCACGTATCGATGTACATGTATTTATATATTAATTAACACAATATAATAATTGTAATACTTGGAATTTGAAGTGACGTATGAAGAAATAGCCTTACGGTAATCTTATGAACTACCGAGTAACTACTCTATTTGTAAAAATAATTCTTGTCAAAATATGAATTTTTGTTTAAATAAACTGCAAATTTCGTTACTTCTAGTTATCCAATTTTGTTGAGTTTTAATAGGGTTCTATTCTGATAATAGATGAAGTGAATTCAAAAGGATTGGTGCAAATTTATTTCGAAATATAGCCTACAGTTCGGCGTTTTTATCAAAAAAGGGGGTTAAATCAACAAATTGAACTTTATTAATATTTTTATAACAGAAAATTAAAACCGATCGATATTAAACTAAGTATAAATGCAGACTGTAATGTTTTCTATCAGAAAATGTAAAAATGTAAGTGGAATACTGAAGAAATTTAAGATATAATGCTCATTTTATCAATTTATATACGAAAAAAAATTTTAGCACGATAATAGAACACACTTCCAAGCAGAGCCTGCTTGGGTGTGCAATATATAGTTGAATTAAGTATAAACACGATTAGTTATTATTCTAATAAAAACAAAACAACGATTAAATACCTACCTAATAAAAATAAATCAGAACAAAAAGTAAAAATAATTTTTGTTCTATTTAAAAGTTAATTATTGAAAATAAAATAACTACTGGCTGAGCACAGTATGTCCCCTCTCTCCCGTGACACTTTATCTGAGTTATGTTATTGTATGTATATTTCACATTATTTCCTAAACCAAAAGACCAAATTGGATTCTGTAAAAGGCAAATTATATCTACATTAAGTATTTATGACGATGAAATCATTTATTTCGATAAGGATTAAAGTTTTGCAGGTCACAAGTCCATGTAAACAGAACCCAAATATTTTATGCTTTCTTTGTAATATTTTATGCTTTCTTTGTAACATAAAAGCAGTAATTGTGGCTTAAATATAAAAGTTAGATATATAGTGTCGCGGACTTTATTGTAGGACTTTTGATTCTACACAATTGTTTAATACATTATTTTGTTCTATATTCAACGGTTTACTAAGAGTTTATTGCAAAACAGCGCCCCGACGGCAAAAAATTTTCCGACTTGATATACTATTATCGTCACTGCTTAGTTGCTATGTTACCTAACGTAATAAAATATAGCCTATAACCTGGAATGTACTTATGAATTAAAAAAAAAACACGTAAATCGGATAAGTGGTTCTCGAGTGATAAGCACACAAACGGACAGACAGACAGACAGATAGACAGATAGAGAGACGTTGAGTTTTATATATATTAAGAATAATATGTACCTATTAGTATGGAGTATGGATGTAAATCAATTTTAATCCTCGTGCTAAATTCATCAAAGGTAGTTAATTATTGAACAATTTAAATAAAAACCGATAAAGTATTCAGATGAACTGCCTGTCATTGGTTAACCATTTAATTTTCATACGATTTTAATAAAAAATTTTAATTTGACATTTTTCTTAATACGCGCCTGGTTATTATGTCGTATATTTTGAATTTTTTGACAATTTCAATCAAAATCATTATTTTTCTGCTATACGAATGTCAAAATGACATTTAAAATATCAAAATGACATTTAATATGTCAAAGTAAATAGCAGTTTTAAAAAAACAAATGATGATTTTATTAAGTCAAATTGAGATAGATCTTTGTAAGGGAATATTTTACAACAAAAGTAGGTGACCTATATTATAGAGAATTGAATGCTCTACAAAAAAGGTTCTATAAAATTTTCACGTAACATGTGTCTTTCTTGAGATATCTTCAAAAAATAAATCTTTTGGGATGTCACCCCTCCCCTTTACACACGATTTTAATACTTTTGAAATGGGACCGTCCTCAAACCAGACCCAACCAATCAACCAAGTTTCATCAATATTGGTTCAGTGGTTCATGAGTTAAGCGTGTGACAAGGATTGGGGGACAGACACACAGACACACACACACAGAGACAGACACGGAACAAAAAGTGTTTGTCTTGACCTGAAACGGATAGATCCGGTAAAATTTTTAAAATCGGAGAACAAATTTTTTTTCTCGTTTTGAAACGATAACGAAGCTTCTCGTATCTTCGATATTGCGAGGAAGCAATATAGAAAATATGATGTCCTATAAATATACACTGGGAAGTAATGAATTAATAATAAAGATATTAAAAATCTCTTAGTTCCCACGATCACCTATATTTACCGCACCAATTGACGCTTATGTATTCTTAAATTATCCGCATTGTCAAGTAGCATTATATTCACTATATAGGCTAACTGTTATAACCAAACTTGACTCGCCTGAAGGTAAGGCGTGGTCCCCCGGTTTGTAAAATATACTGAATACGCAATTCACAAACAAGATATACATAAGTACTTTCATTTTGATTTAGGGGAACAGCGCAGTAGGTAAAACAGCACACACAGAAAAACGCTAATTAAAAACGTATATTAGGGTGTGTCATTTTTGAGCAACTTTTTTTTTTCAACTAAAAAACAGGCTAAAAATTTTCTAGAAGGTGAAAAAAGAAGCCTCTAAAAATTTGAGCTCTTAATATTAACATCAAGTGGTGCCTGTTCCTAACTTTCCATTTCCCATTTAAATAACATGGAAAAAAAATGTTTTTTTCTTATTTTTGTAGCTTAACATTTAAGCATTGTAAAAATGATCTGAAAAGTTATTTTAGTAGGAAATTGAACGCTCTACAAAAAAGTTCCGATTTTTTTTTTACAGAGTGAGCCGTTCTGAAGATATTTAAACTTAAAGTTACAAATGTATGAAATTATGACTTTTATTGATAGTAAATAAAATAAAATGCAAAAAAAAATTGAGATGTAAGTATTATTGTTTTTCTATACGAAAATAATTATTTTTTCTTGAAAATAATTTTTAAGATATAAAAAAAGTCCTCAGTATTAGTTTAATAAAATAAAAGTCATAATTTCATACATTTGTAACATTAAGTTTGAATATCTTCAGAACGGCTCACTCTGTAAAAAAAATAAATCGGAACTTTTTTGTAGAGCGTTCAATTTCCTACTAAAATAACTTTTCAGATCATTTTTACAATGCTTAAATGTCAAGCTACAAAAATAAGAAAAGAAAAAAACATTTTTTCCATGTTATTTAAATGGGAAATGGAAAGTTGGGAACAGGCACCACTTGATGTTAATATTAAGAGCTCAATTTTTTAGAGGCTTCTTTTTTCACCTTCTAGAAAATTTTTAGCCAGTTTTTTAGTTGAAAAAAAAAAGTTGCTCAAAAATGACACACCCTAACGTATATATTATGTTTGAAAACTATTAAATTGTCTTTGTTTAGGTATAAGATACTATTGTAGACAAAAAAATGCAATTCCTTCATTTTTAGGGTTCCGAAGAAACCCTATTAATCTCACTTTGTCGTCCGTCCGTCCGTCCTAATCACTCTAAGCTCAATAGCTCGTAAACTATATAAGCTAGAATCTTGAAACTTTTACTGAATATGTAAAATGACACCATCGAGTAAAATATGTACAAATATTTTGGAAAAATATTTTTTTTGGGGGGGGGGGGGGGGGGGTGCTAAGAAGCTAAAGACAGGCAAAAAAATATTTTTTTTTATACCAAGGCAAGTGGCACATCAAAATGTGTAACCAAGCTAGTGTAATTTGACCCTTATTCTTATTTTTTTATAAATCAAAAATGGCGCCTACAGGGGGCTTTAAAGCAAATTCAAAAAAACAAAAAAAATGTATTCCAAGTCGTGTGGGATGTCAAAATGTAGATCTCAGTGAGTAGAATATGATACTATTTTTTATTTTTTTTATAAATCAAAAATGGCTCTAAGCAAAAAAAAATTTTGTCCCCCACCCTCTAACTCGGTAACTACTGGCTCGAAAAATCTGAAAAAAATTAGGTAATGATGCTTTGGTGAGACTACCAACGACAAATACTAAAGTCACCAATATCATTTCAAATTTTGGAGAAAAGGGGAGGGGGGTCATACATTTTATTTTTTTTATTTTTTTATCTGGGCATGTGGGGTGTCGAAATGTAGATCTCAGTGAGTAGAATATGACACTATTTTTTATGTTTGTTTCTAAATTAAAAATGGTGCCTGCAGGGGGCTTCAAGAAAACAAAAATTTGTCGACTCCCTCTCTAGCTGGGTAACTACTAACTAGTAGTAACTACTGACTCCAAAAATCTTTAAAAAAATTGGTAATGGAGTTTTTATAAAACTTTTATAAATGCTGATTTTTTCGAAGAAACCCTATTAATCTCACTTTGCCCCTTCTCTAGCTCGGTAACTACTGACTCAAAAAATCTGAAAAATAATTGGTAATGGTTTTTTTATATAAAACTAGTAACGACAAATACTAAAATCAACAATATCATTTCAAATTTTGAAAAAATGAGAAGGGCGTCATGGATTTTTTTTATTTTCATATCTAGGCTTGTGGGGTGTCAACATGTAGATCTGAATTAATAGAATATGATCCTATTTTTATATTTATTTTTAACTCAAATATGCACCTGTAAATGTCTCTAAACAGTCCACGTAGTATATACTTCGGAACCCTTATGGCATACACTGGTGTATGTCTTAACAAATTTTTCTTCATGTAACCCTAGTCAGGTGTTTGGTAGAATATATTAATTTTGAGTTTACTTTCTGTATTATCAAAAATTCCAATAAATAATTTAAAAATTAAGTAACTGTAATAAATAAACTTAATAATGCAATTTTTTTTTTCGTTTTTAATCACAGAAAAACTAACCCACCTTGTAGCATTATAATGCAAATCTAAAAAAATACCTGTAATACGCTACTTATGCAGACCCAACATTTTCAACATTAGTAGGATGTGACCGGTTTGTGGAGTCACCATAATCACGGGACTAAACATTTCTACATTTCTCGATACTAATGTCCGGTATCATAAAGGGGCTAGCAAATTTGCAAGCTAGCTAGCACTCTCAAATAAGATATCAAACTCATATGACAGTTCTCTTGGAGTTTCATGATAACTTTGACAAGTTTCACGCACGCGTTGTATGTATGTAACCAACAACGGTATTAAAACAGTGCTGATATTTATTATGAAAATTATTAATTATTATTATTATTATTAATTATTATTAGTACTGCTCTAAATTCCATAACAAATACATATAGATATTAGGGTGTGCCAAAAAAAGGCGATATTTTTTTTTCGCTCTCAGCCCAAAATATCTCAGGAAATGCCCAAACAAAGCTCCTGTTAAAAGCGGAGCTCAAAATTCCAATTTTAAGAGGTCCTCCACGGAAGTTGAAGTTTTCCCATCTAAATAACATGGGAAACGGGCTTTTTTAACAGTTTTTTGTCCTGCAAACTGTGAAAAAATTATTTTTGAAAAAAATGAATGAATGGATCTTTTTGAGTATTAAATTTAGTACAAAAAGTCCCGTTGAGTCAAATTTCTATATTCAATATTTGATTTTTGACAGAGCTTTGAAGTTCAAATTTTCGCATTTTTTCGCGTTTTTTGCATTTTTCAGCTAAACTATCCGAGTTAGGGCAAAATGTTAACTAGTAAAATTGTAGTACGGTTGACATTCTATAAAAAAGTCTGCATCGACTTTTTTGTATTATGAATAACAACAAAGTTATATAAATTATTGGAACCAGCCTAAATAATAATATGTCATGTTTATTGTTAATATATTTCATAATTTTGTGGAAAAATCATAAAAATATGATTAAATAAGTCTTAACTACTGATAATACAAAAAATCTTATCCAATTTTGTTCCAAATTTGATGTACTAACAAATTTGCATAAAATTCTTTGTTCAACTATCGATATTTTAGTTCGTAAAGCGAAAATTTAAAAAAATAAATATTTATGGGTCTATAACTTTGTTGTTATTCATAATACAAAAAAGTCGATGGAGACTTTTTTATAGAATGTCAACCGTACTACAATTTTGCTAGTTAACATTTTGCCCTAACTCAGATAGTTTAGCTGAAAAATGCAAAAACGCGAAAAAATGCGAAAATTTGAACTTCAAAGCTCTGTCAAAAATCAAATATTGAATATAGAAATTTGACTCAACGGGACTTTTTGTACTAAATTTAATACTCAAAAAGATCCATTCATTCATTTTTTTCAAAAATAAATTTTTCTCAGTTTGCAGGACAAAAAACTGTTAAAAAACCCCGTTTCCCATGTTATTTAGATGGGAAAACTTCAACTTCCGTGGAGGACCTCTTAAAATTGGAATTTTGAGCTCCGCTTTTAACAGGAGCTTTGTTTGGGCATTTCCTGAGATATTTTGGGCTGAGAGCGAAAAAAAATATCGCCTTTTTTTGGCACACTCTAATAGATATATGTATTTATATACCTCATTTGTGAGTGCTTGCTAGCTTGCAAATTTGCTAACCCCTTTATAATACCGGACATAAATAAAAAAATTTAAATTACTTGCCATGTCCTCTTCCTATTTTTCGCAACTTATTTAATAAATATGTGTAGGTACATACCGGGTGTTTTTTAAGGACTTTCTAGCGGATTATTTTCAAAATAACGAATTTTCAGAGAAAAGTTTCATGGATTTGAAGGGACTAAATATTGTCAACATGGATTGACCTTGAAATGGTCACCATGATGGGTTTTCAGGTTCAACTTTTCTTTTTCAAATCTAAAGTCATATCTTTTGTTGTAAATTCATAATTTACGAGAAAAACTAGGCAACTTTTACATAGATTATTTTTTCAGAAAATGTTCATTTTTTATGACATGAAGCAAAACAAAAACAAATTTCTGGATATTCAATTATTTTTTGCTCTGAAACTACCAATTTATAAGAAAAAGTACAAGAAGAAAAAAGTGCTTAGATTTAGGCAAGGAATTACAAATACCTAAATAAAAATTCTCCGATCATTCATCTTAAAATCTAAGCACTTTTTGCCTCTTGCGATTATTAAAAAAAATAATAGTTTTTGAGTAATAAATTATTGAAAATCCGTAGAAATTATTGTTTGTTTTGCCCCAAACCATAAGAAATGGACATTTTCAGAAAAACTGTTTCAGACAAAAGTGACTTATTTTTCCGCGTTAATTACGAATCTGGACCAAAAAATATGGATTTAGATTTCAAAAAGAAAAGTTGAACCTAAAAACTTATCATGGTGACCTATTCAACGTAAACGCTTAATGTCAATATTTAACCCCTTCAAAACCATGTACTTTTGTTTGAAAAATTCATTATTTTGGAAATAACCGCTGGACAGTCTTTAAAAAAACACCCGATAAATGTGATGTAATCTAATCTAAGGATATAATAATTAAAACATCCACTTTGATTCAAAACACGTTAAAAACAGAAAATCCATGTTTATACAAATAAAATACATAACTCCACATATTGCCTAATCCGGTACGATATTTTTAAGTTTGACACGTATTATTTAGGACATGAACCTTGATATACATACACAAGCACATATTTACTAACACATGCATAAGATATTATTACGCGTGTATATTGTATATAGTATATATGTATGTGTGTACTTATTTAAAATGAAATCTTATATGCGAGTCTAGATTTTTAAATGTCAAATTTATACTCGCCTGAAGCAAAATATGCTAAAAATCATAATGGTTATAACGTATGACTTTATAATTATTTATTTATGCATATATGTACATATCAGAATGTATGTGCATATAAATATAATGACTATCTATCTATGTATATTATGAGTAATTAGTTTTCGGTTACATTTAATTTAATTGCACTATACTGGGCGTTCAAGATAAGCGTAAAAATGCATGTCGATATCCTAAACGGTAACACCGTAATACCTACTAATAATTTTATGTGGTTTAGGCGGTATACCAAAAAAACTGAAAATTCGGAATTTCTTTAAATGACCTTAACTTTTTTGACCAAGTAGATAGGTACTTTTTGTTTCCGGTTTCTTAGAGCACTTTTTTGTGTAGAATTGATTGGTGTATTTAGAATTTTTATATCACTTTTAGTTTCTGAGTTACAAGCCCTAACTTTAGTTTTTCTTATGGGCCACTAAGTTGGCTATAGCATATTTGAACGTGTTTCTTATTCTACTTTACAATGATACAGTGGCGTAGCGAAAGTACTTGGTGCCCGGGGACAGGACATCAATCCCCCCCCACCTGTCCTGGAAATTTTAAATAACAATAATAATGACGCACATTATATATTAAAAATCTGCCGTGTGCCACGGGACTTTCTTATACATAATAATGGCAGTGAACAGTGTACGTGATTTTTATTTTATTTAAGGATATTTCTGACAAACTAATAAAAGATAGAAATAAAGCGTCAGTCGAAAATTAACAGCATTAGAAGTGAAACTATTTACGGAATGCAAAAACTGTCAACGAGGAAATTTTAACTCAAAATTTACTCACAACCAAAACACAAATTATTTGTAATATAAATTAAACACCACAAAATAAGAAAAACACTACAGTATAGTTGTCTATAATTATACCCAGAAGCCAAGAATGCATATGAAAATCACCGCGGAAGCATTAAAACTTGTACGCTGCCTATAATTATAATCAGACTTATACTTCATGATTACAATGAAGGTAACATACATATTTAATTTTTATGTTCTTTGAGATAACTTAAATACATATATTATGCTTGCTAGTGCGTCAAACTAGTGACACAAACCGATAAAAAACAAGCCAGACGCAACCAATCATCCAAGTTTCATCAATATCGGTTCAGTGGTTCATGAGTTATGCGTGTGACAAGAATTAGGGGACAGACACACACATACTTACAGACAGACAGACACGGAACAAAAAGTGTGTCTTGACCTGAAACGGATAGATTAAGTAAAATATTTAAAAGCGGAGATTATTTTTTCTCATTTTAAAACGATCACAAAGCTTCTCGTATCTTCGATATTGCGAGGAACCAAAATGTATAGGACTAACAAAGAAATAGCGTCTGACGTGTTTTTATTTTAGTATGGTATGGACTAAGGGCCACACAACTAACAACTGAAAAAATAGACAATATTGTCAAAGTACGAAAACACGATTTTATACATTAAAACACGAAATTGATAATTTATGTTGGAAACGAACCCTTTTACCCATCACTTTTGCGCCCTTGGTTATGTGACCAATTTTCACCAAAATCTGGTCCATATTTTTTTTAACATTTAAAAAAAATCACTTTTGGTTAAATATCTTTGGGCTCATTGCGCGTTCTGAAGATATTGATCGATTTCAAAAAATGTAGTAACATTATGCTTGTAGTAATAAGCAGCAACTTTTGCGCACTATTACGATTCGATTCACGAAAAGTTCGTCCCATCTTACTGTACCAGGTTGCATTTTTAAGGAAAATATTTAAGAACAAAACTTACACTAAAAGTATGGAGTTTCCATTTAAAATAAAACGGGCAAGTGCGTGTTGGGCACGCACATGATAGGGTTCCGTAGTCATTCTCACTACGATTTATAAAGAAAAGAGTTATTTCAAAATATTCGTGACTGAAGGGTTAAATCAAAAAGTCATTTGACTTTTATTATTGCATTTTTGAAGACCTATCAAATGACACTCCACTCAAAATGAAAAAAATGTGAGTATACTTTTAAATCTATGAAAGAGGGGTCCAAAATATTTTTGACAATGTTCGTTATAATTTTCAGTGAAAGTACTAATTAAAAGCTACATTCTGAATTTTTTTCAGATTTTTTAAATGAATGGTTTAGAAAATAGAGGGGGGGGGGGACGCTCTGATAACGATATTAAAAAGCAAATTTATCGTGACTGAAGGGTTGAAATCAAAAAGTTATTTGACATTTTTTTATTGCATATTAGGAGACCTATCAAATGACACCCCACATAATGGGGTAAGTAGGGAAAAAATGAGAGTTCACTTTTCAGTCTATAGAGGGGGAGTCCAAAATATTTTTGACAATGTTCGTTATAATTTTCAGTGAAAGTACTAATTAAATGTTACATTCTGAAATTTTTTCAAATTTTTTAAATTAATAGTTTAGAAAATAGAGGGGGGGGTGGCGCTTTTTTAAAGGCCTTAAGGGGTTACATACAGTTAGAATTTTCAAAAAAAATGATTTTTTTTATTTCATTTTCGTAATGTACATATATTTAAGTACACACACAGAAAATTACGGCGAATTGATGACACAAGTCAATACGGCGATTATTTTCGAAGTTATACGCATATTTGTAAAGACGTCTCAGAGCGTTTGAATGTAGGAGGTCGGAGCGGCAGCGCGTTTTTCTCAAATCTGTTTCCTTTCTCAAATCTGTTTTCCTCGGAAACGGTTGAACCGATCAATCTCAAATTTTAACACAAGTTTCATAAGAATATTTTTTAGTAATTAATCGATATTTCACCGATAAATATTTATTTTTTTATAAACAATTTAAGGTCAAATTTTTGTCGAAAATCAATAATTTTTTTTTGAGAAACCGCCATTTTGTCAAAAAAATTTATTTTGCTTATTCCTTCGATTAAGAACAAGATTATACATTACTTTAAAGAAATCCGTTTGGGTTTTTTATTTTAAAAGATGCAGTCCAGAGATATCGTGGTCACCGCAAGGCGCCTTTTTTGAGAGAACAGTTGTAGCAGCTTTCGAAATTATTATTTTTAGAAATAAAAAAATTTAAAATACAATTAAAAGTTACCATAATATGTGTACAAATTTTTATATTGATAAATTATAAAAGTCTTCTGTTAAAAAATTCTTGAAAAAACACTTTTTTTTGGCCTTCTGACTGTATGTAACCCCTTAACGACACTCCATTCAATGGGGTAGGTGTAATTTTTTTTTTGAAAACACACGATGTCCCCCTCCAAACCGTGCAAAATTTGTCTAAAATGTTTTTCGAACACTTAAAATGGGCCAACCTGTATAAATTATTCCAATATCTTTGTATTTTTATTTTAAAAATGATTTAAAACTGAAATATGTATATCGTGCATTAACATTATCGTAACTAATTGCTAAATAATAAATTGACCTTCATACATTTAAATTAAATTGTATAATAACATAACTAACAATGAAAACTGTTTTATTTAATGTGCATAGGTATATGTATCTACATAATATTATTTATACATTTTTGTTATAAATAAATACTTAGCAGGTGTTATTATTTTGCTTTGAAATATATTTTTAGGAATTGTTTTCTGTCAATATTTTTAAATAAGAAATATTTGCTGACACAAACATGTATATAAACATTACCTTTATTATTGTTGAGAAATTAAGTTTTAATGACAATCATTTATGAATTTGTGACAAACTAAACCTAATAGCTTTTTTGATGAGCTGTACTATTTCTGTTTTCCTTTTTAAGATTAATCAGATAAATATCATAGTAGAAATTTTAAACCTTTATTTTAAATTTTTATTATCATTCAAGTTCAAGTTAATTAGATGTAAAGTCGTTCTTGCATGGTTGGCGTTTTAAGACGATCAATTCATCAAGTCGGTCAGTAAAAATACATCTCTTTATTCTAATTATTAATAATAAAAAAATAAAGATACTTCTCTGTAGTCATCGAAAAACATGAATATTTGTCCTATTTTTGTAATACCTAGAACATCGAGTGCTTATAACTCAAACATTTTTCGAGATTTCGACATTGGGTACTAATCACTATTTAGGGCACTCTTTATAATAACGTAAAATTTCATTTTGAAATTCAATTGAAGATATATTAAACACAGCGTACGAACGGAACTCTGCATTTTAGGCGTAATCTCTAAACTCAACGTCGCTAAATGATTTTTTCGCGGGCTCTATTTCTATAACTATTTAAAGTACATCATTTAAAAAAAAAACACTATTTTGTTCGTAATTTTATCAGCTTTAAGATTTATTAGACTTATTTTATCCCAAAACTGACAGCCCCAATGTTATTCCCAAATAACTGATTTTAGATAGCTTTGTAAGTCCCTAGAAAGTTATGGACTCCCCTTCGAAGGTGGGGGAAAGTTATCGGCATGTTCTATACATCGAAATCTACCAATTTATTGAAAAAAAAACGTACTCCGTAATTTTTTTCTAGCGCCACCCCTATAGGAAATTGTCTGGCAACTGGACTACTGGGTCAGTCCGCGGTGACGGTCGTGACATTTCAACTCGGATTGGAGTTCATAATTTCTAAATAATACTAGTAAATAACATGGTTTTACCTTTTTTCTGTAGATCTTAATGCAATACATGTATATTGAAAGAATAAAAAGTCTACAGTTATTTTACAAAACATTGTCAGCGTTCAAAGCTCTGTGACGGTTGTGACGCTAACTATTGCAAGTTTTGCAACCTCTATCCAAAAACCCGAAAGTTTAGCGAAAATATTGAAGTTACTTTATAATAATCATACTTTAATATGTTACAAATAAATTATTTTTTAGTTACACAAGAGCATCAGGTAAATACGTAATCTATTTAACTGGTTATTACCCAATAAACATTGTGACGGTTGTGACAGAAAATTGTGACGGTCGTGACACGTTGAATAAAAGGATACAATAAGAGTACTATTTGTGTGTTTAATTGCTTATTGATATTATGAACTAATACTTATAACAATTATTTATCAAATACATCAATAGACTCATTAAATTTATAATAAATGCGGTTACCCTTAGTCATTATTGTTGGTGAGGGTATTTTTTTTTTTAATTCGGTCAAACGTCACGTTTGATAAGTAATTGTCAAAGACTTTTAATAGTTTGCCACGAGCGTCACTTATTGTCAAGTAAGTTATTGCGATTTCACATTATTTGTTGTCTTTTTCGAAAAAAAATTTAAATTTTTTGTAATATTTTGAAAATTAATTCAAATTTTTTTAATTTTCTTTTGGTTTATGAAAATTGATGTTAAATAGCTTGTTAATTTTATATTTTAGTATTCATTTTCGTAAAATATTTTTTTAACTATCTGGTACCGATTACCGCGGACTGACCCTACTGTCAAATAATCTTATTAATTTTTTTTAATAACATCATTTTACTCTATCTGTTATTAGTTTGTCAGAAATATGTTTCAATAAAGTAAGAATCACGCACACTGTTCTCTGTCAATATTACGTATAAGAAAGTCACGTGCCACCCATGGTAGCTTTTTTAAATTAAGGTGAAGTTACGGTAACTGTTATTATTAGAGAACGTTATTGTAGGATGGATAACTTTTAGACACCAAGATTGAATGCTTTGGACTTGTTAACATGAGGTTCCAACAAGATAGTGCATGCAGCTTCACTTACTGCCAATGTTACAATAGAATTACTGAGAGATCTGTTTCAACAATAAATACTGAAGAAATGGTAATCTCGATTAGCCTTCACGGTCGCCAGATTTAACAGCACTGGACTTCTCTTTGTGGGGATATCTAAAGAGCAAGGTTTATGCCAACAAACCAGAAACACTTGAGCAACTTAAATAATATATTCGTGGCAAGATTAATCAAATATTGGTTGTAATGTGTGAAAATGTGATGAAAAATTATAGAGTTCCGAAGTCATTCTCACTACGATTTATAAAAAAAAATTCGTGAATGAAGGGTTAAAATCAAAAAGTCAATTGACTTTTATTATTGCATTTTAGGAGACCTATCAAATAGGGTAAATGAAAAAATGAGTTCACTTTTTAATCTATGAGAGGTGGGTCTAAAATATTTTTGACAATGTTTGTTATAATTTTCAGTAATAGTACTAATTAAAAGCTACATTCTGATATTTTTTCAGATTTTTTGATAGTTTAGATAATAGAGGGGGGGACGCTCTGACAACGACATTAAAAAGTAAATATATCGTGTCTGAAGGGTTAAAATCAAAAAGTCAATTGACTTTTATTATTGCATTTTAGGAGACCTATCAAATGACGCCCCACTCAGTGGGGTAAGTGGAAAAAAATGAGTTCACTTTTCAGTCTATAGAAGGGGGGTCCCAAATATTTTTGACAATGTTTGTTATAATTTTCAGTGAAAGTACTAATTAAAAGCTACATTCTGGAATTTTTTCAGATTTTTTGAATTGATAGACTTTTCTAACGACACCCCACTCAATGGGGTAGGTGAATTTTTTTAAAACACTTCATTTTATGGAAGGAGTGTCTAAAATATATTTTTTTAAATACTGATCATTTCTGTTTTTGGGGCATCAATTTACGACCGTATACCAAAGTTTATCTTTTTATGTCAAAATTTTTACAAGACGGACAGACGGACGGACATGGAGAAACTATAAGGGTTCCTAGTTTTCTACGGATCCCTAAACCCCGCATTTGTGAAACTGAGGCGGATATTTACCTAGCTGACACATATATTCCATAGGTACGTAATTCCCAATATTCAATAAAATTTATCAGTATTAAACCATTTTATCCGGAACGTTGTTCGAAAGTTATTTGTTCGAAGGAATTTTGTTCGAAGGTAATTTGTTCGAAGAAACTTTGTTCGAAGAAATTTTGTTCGAATGAAAATTTGTTCGAACAACATTTGATCGAACGAAAATTTGTTCGAATTTTTAAAATAATAAAAAAAATATAAGTGACAAAATGTAGACTAGGTAAATCTTATACAGGGTCCTCCAATAGTGTGTCCGGCATTGTTTTACGCCCAAACTATTGAAGATAGAGAGTTAGGATAAAAAATTTACTATATATATCGACCCTAAAGAATTTCAGGAAAATATTTTCAACCCCCTAAAACCGCTCCTTGGGGGGTAGTTTGAGGGGTACATGCCCGTTTCTCAGTAAAATCAAATGGAATGGTATATCAAAAAGTACATATTTGTAAAGATAATGAAAAAATAAGAAACTTTCGTAAAACAAAAATTTTCATACTTTCAATTGTTTAAAAAATATGGCATCTTGTTATCAAATTTTAGAGTTTTACTCAAAGTTCTCTAATTTCGTTAAATATTTATGGAATTTTATTATTATTTTAAATTTAGAAAGTAGAAATAATGAAATTTGTAAAGATGTATGATTATTTGAGATTTTAATAGTTTAAAGTATCATACTCGACATACCAAAAATTGAAAAGTTCAATTAGGGATAATTCAAAATTTTTAAATACAATGGTATATCAATTAGTACTTTTTCTTAAAGAAGATATGTAAATAAACAGTTTTTGATAAAAAAAAATTAAAATTAAAAATTTTAATTTTCAGTTTTCAATTTTAAAATTATAATTTTAAATTTTAAATTTTCTTAACAAAAGTTGTTTATTAACATATCCTTTTTAAGAAAAAGTACTAATTGATATACCGTTGTATTTGAAAATTTCGAATTATCCCTAGTTGAACTTTTGAATTTTTGATATATCGCGTATGACACTTTAAACTATCAAAATCACAAAGTGTCATACATCTTTACAAAGTTCATTATTTCTACTTTCTAAGTTTGAAAAAATAATAAAATTCCATTAATTTTTAACGAAATTAGAGCACTTTTAGTGAAACCCTAAAATTTGAGAACAAGTTGCCATATTTTTTAAACAATTGAAAGTATGAAAATTTTTGTTTTACGAAAGTTTCTTATTTTTTTATGATCTTTACAAATATGTACTTTTTGATATACCATTCTATTTGATTTAACTGAGAAACGGCTATGTACCCCTCAAACTACCCCCCAAGGAGCGGTTTTAGGGGGTTGAAAATATTTTCCTGAAATTCTTTAGGGTTAATATATATAGTAAATTTTTTATCCTAAAACTCTATCTTTAATAGTTTGGGCGTAAAACAATGCCGGACACACTATTGGAGGACCCTGTATATTTGACACGTGTAAATTAAAAAAATATACATGTAATTGATTTGTTATTAATTACAAATAATTAGTTCAGGGCCGTATTATTTTTTACAAATGTTATTATAAAAAATATAACAAAACTTTAAAAATTTATAGACTACGAAAGTGTTATGATAGAGAAGTAGCTGAATAAAAAAAATACGTTAAATAATTAGGCTAGGACCGTATTAAGGAGATTATAGGAAAAACATTATTTTAAAATTTAAATATTAACAAATGAAAAATTTATACATGTGGACACGTTAACTATCCTTGGTTAGGGCAATATATTGGGGGAAAGATGTTTATTTAGTTTAAAAGTGGGATTTCAATTTCTATTTTGGTTAGGGCAATCTATTGGGTTGAAAGAAACTTGTTTAGTTTAGGTTGAGGTTAACATGGATTCAATATCCACTACGACAAATTGTAGGATTTATTACATTTATTTTATTTGACAGAATTATTTAAACCCAGTTAAATTATATTTTAAAAATTTCCATTCGAACAAAATTCCGTCGAACAACGTATACCTAGAATCATCATTTTCTATAAAGTTATACAAAAATAAAGTATTAAACCTTCCCGGCGAACAACCTGTATGTAGAAAAGTAGGTACATTTTACCATTTAATACATATTTGTTATTTCTTATAGTCCAAGAGATGAGCGCTAAAATTTGCAACTACTTTCTAAAAGCTGATTTTTTGATATTTCATCACATTTGCGGTGTAGATATACAGCCTGCTGTCAGTCAGCTAGTTTCGTTAGCGTTTGGCTGGTTTTAACTTTGTAAAAAAACTATACACGTTGCAACTACTTTCTAAAATCTGAAAATTGATTTGTAAGCAGTATACTAAGTAAGAACCCCTTTTATCATAGTCAGTCATCAAAATCTTGCAACCGGGCGCGTCAGCAGCGCGTTTAACTCGTAAAAATCTATAGGTACATCGTGAAAGTACTTTCTAAAATATGAAATTCGGTAGAAGAGTTAGGAATATTATTATTATTATTAAAAAAAAGTAAAAAGTCAGTTCGAATTTTACCTTAACAAATGCCGTCAGCAGCTAATTTATCACCCCCGCGCCAAACGCTAACGAAACTAGCTGACTGACGGCAGGCTCTATATCTACACTAGGGCTTGCAAAAAACCGACTAAATTTAAAAAACCGGTTTTCGGTTTTTTCGTAAAATGAAAACCGGTATACCGGTTTTTTTCGTTTTTTTTTTAAATTTATTAAAATAAAACAATAAATTGATATTTAAAAATAAAAACGATTTATTGGTCTATATTTTTTCAAGTTCAAATTGAGACTAATCTATTGCAAATTGGGAATAATTAATTTCAAATTGGGAATTATCATTTTTAAATTGGTTAAGTTTAAAAGCTAGTGTTAAAAGTGATTTAGGCATTGCAGTACCACATACCCAGTGATGAAGACAGAAAAATGCCTGAAACTGAGTTTCGATTACAGTAGCTAAAAAAATACGCGAAAATATTATTGTTGCTAATTGTAGCTGATATGTCACTCATGTTTAAAGATTCAAAACTGATGTATTGATTATGCTTTGTTAATTTGAGTAATAGTAAATCATTCGGAGCTTGATTTTAAATAAAATTAATAATAGTTAATATATCTTATCTTTACTAATTAATATTCGTAATAATAAGTTAAATAATAGTTGAAAAGAAATATCAACTACCAAGTCTACTTCTGTCATTTTTTCAAGACACAACATTCCTCAGACTTTAATTTCTATCAAAATTAACGAACACGATATTCCAGTAAAAAAACAGTTTAAGTTCCTAGGAGTCTGGCTAGACCAGAAATTAAACTGGAAAGTCCATATAGAAAAAACAATTAGTTCCGCCGAAAAAAGACTAAACATACTTAAAGCGGTGGTAAACAAATGGTGGGGAGCAGACCCTACTGTAGCTTTACAGTTGTATCGTGCCATGATTAGATCTAAAATAGACTATGGTAGTTTTCTCTATAGTAATGCCAGTAAAATTAATCTTAAAAAGATTGACACCTTCCAATTCAAATGCATTCGAACCGCGATAGGAGCTTTAAAAAGTACACCCACAAACATTTTGCTTACAGAGGCTAAAGAAATGCCGCTAAGTATAAGAAGGCGCATGTTAAGTGACAGATTTGTTAATAACAAAGCCCCAGTAAATTCTCATATCGTACAAGAAGCAATAAAAAAACTTGCTTCTGACATATCACAGAAAGCCTACTGGAGAAACAAAGATTCTCTGCAACTTGCCAAAAGCTGGAACGAAATATCGCACATTATCTGCCTCACATTCAAACACAGCAACACTATCATGTACGAGTACAGCCCAGAGTTGATACATGTTAATCCGGAAATAATACTAGATATACAAGAGTTTGACGAAGTAAATGCAATACTATTTGAACACAATATTCATGAAAGGTGGCCGAATGCAACTTTTATATATACGGATGGATCTAAAACAGAAAATCATACAGGTTCAGCATATTACAACTCATCCAACAAAACATCTTTTGCAGAAAACATCCCACAACTATACTCCATATTCTCTGCCGAAGCCTTTGCCATAAAAAGAGCGCTAGAAGATCATATAAAAGAACAAAATGAAACAATCGTAATCATAACAGACTCTAAAAGTGTATTAATGAGTTTACAAGACCGAACTCACATAAATAATTATCAAATAATGGATATACTCCAACTGCTAGGTGAATATGTTAAAAAGAAAAAGAAAGTAAAATTCATTTGGTGTAAAAGCCACATAGGGATCCCCGGCAATGAAAAAGCAGAGAAATTTGCACAAATGACAGAAAATCAGCAAACAAAACATATACCTATACCCCATACAGATCTTAGAGCTTTGTTAAAAAGGCAAACGAATAATGCCTGGCAGAACTATTACTCCCAATCTGTTACCATCAAAGGACTACACTACAGCAGAATCCAACCAAATATACCAACAAAACCATGGTTCCATCAAATAAAAAAACCCAGAAGCTCAATCACAGCCTTAACAAGAACAAGACTAAACCATGCCTGCACTCCTGATTACTTATTTAAAATAAAAAAACGACCGTCACCATTCTGCGTTTGCGATAACGCCTTCACAGCAAACCTAGAACATATTTTTATACAGTGTCCATTATATACTTTACAAAGAAAAATACTCTCTGACAACCTAGCTAAGAAAAACAAAACGATCACAACACTACACGAATTACTCTCAGATACTACTATATATCAAGAAATTATGACATACATAGAACAAACAAAAATTACAATATGATAATATAATAGATGGTAAGAAAAATAAATAAATAAACATAAATAATACATCCTTAATAAATCCCTCACTGATTCTACCCTTTACTCCATGAACATGGCCCTCTAGTTCATTTAAACCTGCAATGATCGGCCCATATGCAACATCCCCATCCATGATATATCCCAGCTTCATATTAATACATATATACTACAAAATAATAATTTAAAAAAAAACCACACAACTCAAGATCATCACGAAGGAGCTGTCGGTAGAGGACAACATCCAGCCGACATATAAAATCATCATCATCATCATCATCATCAGCGGCCCCTACATGAGCGGGAGGGAGGGGGGCTAACAAGACTCTAACCTGGGGACGAGGATTAGGGAGGACTCGGCGAGGCGAGCAAAAATAAAGATCGGAGAATGGTATATTTACATATTTGAATTTTAATTGAAAAAAGATCATACAAATTTGAAATTTCTGTTATTGAAAGACCAAAAAATAACCTGGTCAAGAAAAAATTTGTATTATAATACATTATATTATATTATAATAAAATAAATTATTTATTAATTTCCATCTCAAATGTGGACGTTACAATTCTCAATTTGAAATTGATAAGTCGCTATTTGAACTATAAATAGTAGATATAGATTCAATTTGGATCTCCTTTGTTATTATTATAGACTTCATGAATGAAACTCAAATTCCATTTGCTCCACTATAATATTTTTATTTGTACATTGCGCGTTCTTTCATAGATGTCACCCTTTCCCTTTTTATTTGAATTTAAATAATTTTACAATATAAACACTTCATGAATGACAGTAGATACATAAAATTTTTTTTTAGTTGAAGAAAAAAATAAGATATAATTGACTTTCGATTTTAAAACCGGTTTTTTCGTGAAAAAACCGGTTTTGGTAAATTTTAACGAAAACCGGTATATCGGTTTCGGTTTTAACCGGTTTGCAAGCCCTAATCTACACCACAAATATGACGTTCACCTTCCCGACTATTATGTGATTTTTACAATAACATTTGAGTAAAGTTTTGTTTTCAAAAGGTTTCATACAGTTAATTTTATTTCTTTAAAAAAGTATAAATAGAATTGATAAAAAAGTCACTACGAATCTGGTTTTTAAGTATGGTATGTACCTACGTGTATTTTTTATCAAAATAATAAATTAAAAATGATAACCAGTAAGTATATTGATCTTAAGAAAATACCAGCTTTTTTTGTTTACAGTAATTATTATGAAAAACCAATCCATTTGCATATTTAATGTTATCTATATAAAAAACCAAACTTGACATCCCTAATAAAATTTTACGTCTAATACACATACACTTTTTTACATGAACATCGACCTTGACATTAAAACTATTTAATCAAGTTTACTGTTGCTAGGATTAAAATCGAAAATAGTCAAAATTAATACTAAAAAATATTTTAATTCGTTTTAGAAAGCTAATAGGTAGGTAACGCAAGAATAATTAAACAAGGTGACATATAGTTTAAATATGTCACTCATTTCTGTAACTTAACCCTCCGTCTGTACACTATATTTTTCGAGACCCGGTCTGTACACTGGGTCTTTTAGGGAACAGTCGCGTTTTCAAAGTTTTATAGACTTTCAAAAAATCTGAAAAAAATCAGGGTTACTTCTTGAAGTGTCTACTACATGGCTCAACAGTTGTCAAAGCCTAAAGTTAAAAACCATTGGTAATAAAAATTTAAGTATAGTCAAAAATGGAGGAAAAACGGGATTTTGTTAAATAAATTGTAACTTTGCAATAAACAAATATATTAAAAAAAGGTTATATGGTTATGAAGCTTAGACTATGACCTTTCAAAAGAATATAGTGTCATTGGCAGAGCCTCAAAAAAGTTGAATTATTTCAGCACCTGAAAGTGGGAAATATTTTACGTATTCAGGCATGCCATAAATAAACGAAATGGTAATTATTTTGCACAAAATCAGTGTTTTTTTGAAATAAAAATAGTCAAAAAAGCCTAGAATTACACGAAACATTTATTTTAGCCATGAAAAGACGAAAAAAGCAACAAAAAAAAACTGTATCCATTTACCTTAGAAAACACTAACACCGTCTGTACACTGGATCCATTTAGGGAACGAACGCAACTTACATCTGCTGGCGTTTGCAAGAAAATTGTCAGACCCGGGTGCCCTTTGAGCCTTTAGTCCCTACTCATAGCTAGTGAGGTAGCACAAGCCCGCCCCCCATTCGTAGGAGAGATATTGAAGTTTGAAATTTCGACTGTTCCTTAAAAGACTCAGTGTACAGACGGAGGGTTAATAAATTATTCCTTGATAACTGTTATAGTCAGAGATGGATTATTACATTTCGGAGCTCTTGGCGTTAAATTCATGGGGGCCTCTTCTCCCAAAATGTAATACCTTACATACTTTTTACCGAAAGGACAAGTTTTTTGTACAACTAAATGATTATCATCTTTATTATATTATGGGGTGAGTAGGCACGTATACAAGGAGGGGTTAAGGGTCAAGACCCCCCCTCCCAATAATTAAAAAGATACACTAGATATTTTGAGAAAATTTAAAAGTTATTTAAAGTAGTCATATGAACAGTGTATAATTAGTTTGTTTCATTTATGTTTGCAGTACTTGCCAGGGGATTTGACGGTATAAATCGCGTATCGTACGGTCAAATCCCCCGGCAACCACTGCAAACTTAAGGGGGAAAGTCACTGTGACGGAAAAAAATATTTTTTACATTTTTTTTAAGTATACATATTCATAACTATGAAATTTGATTGAACGTGTTTTTTACTCTACTTTACAACGATATGTCACATGACACATGACATACTTACTATTGAAAATAAGTCAAAGTACTAAATGAGCCATTCCACGTCAAGCGGGACAGTTTTTGACCTCATGTTTTCTGATTTGGCTATAATTTTTTTTACAGCTTCTTTGGACCCACTTTATATGTCAAACAATTTTTATTTTATTTTTATCACCCCTAGTTTAGAAGTTACAAGGGGTTGAAATTTCGGAAAAACGGTAAAAAATCGAAAACATGCGCTCCTTTAACTGCTTATAACTCTGGTTCTATTTATTCTACAGACTTCAACAAAAAAACATTTTGAAGCTCTTGAATGTCGCTTTAATAACATATTTATTTTATTGTTATAAACAATTTAATTTATTTGTTATAAACAATTATATTATTTAAACGTGATTTTCAAGGCGAGAACACGCTTTGACAATTTTGAAAAAAATATCAGTGTATTCCTTGATTAATTCTCTACAAAACTGGTGAGTTATAGAATGGAACTCCGATGGCAACTGTGTCAAAAAAATTGATTTATACGAAAAACCGCGCGCGCGTGCTTATCCACACGGCTTATGTTACGGTACTGCTCAGTAATGGAAGAATTTTGACAAGGTCATGGTTGATTATTATAGATTTTAGTGCGGAGAATTCGAAAAAAATAACTAAATAGGACTAGTGAAAAGTGATGCAACACCCTTAAAAATAGGGTTGAAGGGAGAAAACCCCGTTTTCAAGTGATATGCAATTTATCTCAAAATCCAAAGCGACAACAGGGCATTTTTATGGTTGATATTTATTGGGGACACTAAGACAAATCGCATATACTTAGTTTAGCCAAAAATTACCCCTTCCAGTACGTTTAAAATAGATAAAAATACTTTTTTATCTATCAAAATAAAATAATTTTCAAAATTAATACATTTGGTTAAAATCCAAATGACCTTTAATTGGTCTCAAATTTTCCTAAAAATCCAAAAAAGTAATGATCAACCATAATTTAAAAAATATTAATAGTTGAACCAATTAAAAATCGCGAATGTGTAATGGTATTTGATGTAAATTTTAAGAAAACTGCCTTTTTAGAAAAAATTTAATAAAAACATTAGGATTGAATATTTGTTAGTAAAACCATCGTAAATATCTTCTCTTTGTATAAACAAACAAATTTAGTCATTTCCTAAAAAGTATTCAATCACTAGAACGGATGCAATTGCACTTTAAAGTACACCGAATTTTTGTTGTATGCATTTTTTTCAAATTCAATTAAAGATAATTATTGGGGTTAATGTTTGGTCAAACTCAATATATGTGGTCTCAATCGATTTGTCTTAGTGTCCCCAATAAATATCAACCATAAAAATACCCTGTTGTCGCTTTGGATTTTGAGATAAATTGCATATCACTTGAAAACGGGGTTTTCTCCCTTCAACCCTATTTTTAAGGGTGTTGCATCACTTTTCACTAGTCCTATTTAGTTATTTTTTTCGAATTCTCCGCACTAAAATCTATAATAATCAACCATGACCTTGTCAAAATTCTTCCATTACTGAGCAGTACCGTAACATAAGCCGTGTGGATAAGCACGCGCGCGCGGTTTTTCGTATAAATCAATTTTTTTGACACAGTTGCCATCGGAGTTCCATTCTATAACTCACCAGTTTTGTAGAGAATTAATCAAGGAATACACTGATATTTTTTTCAAAATTGTCAAAGCGTGTTCTCGCCTTGAAAATCACGTTTAAATAATATAATTGTTTATAACAAATAAATTAACTTGTTTATAACAATAAAATAAATATGTTATTAAAGCGACATTCAAGAGCTTCAAAATGTTTTTTTGTTGAAGTCTGTAGAATAAATAGAACCAGAGTTATAAGCAGTTAAAGGAGCGCATGTTTTCGATTTTTTACCGTTTTTCCGAAATTTCAACCCCTTGTAACTTCTAAACTAGGGGTGATAAAAATAAAATAAAAATTGTTTGACATATAAAGTGGGTCCAAAGAAGCTGTAAAAAAAATTATAGCCAAATCAGAAAACATGAGGTCAAAAACTGTCCCGCTTGACGTGGAATGGCTCAAATACTGGTGATATTTATTTTATTACAAGCATTTAAGTAAGCCATGTAAAACAAAAATTTTAAACAAAAATCGCAATAATAACAATCAAAATAACAAATGCATATTTAAAAACAATAAACTATTATAAAAAAAAGGTTCTTACTTTTTTTCAATAATAAGTATCACATGTGACATATCGTTGTAAAGTAGAGTAAAAAAACACGTTCGGATATGCGATAGCCGACTTAGCGGCCCATAAGAAAAACTAAAGTTAGGGCTTATAACTCGGTAACTAAAAGTGATATAAAAATTCTAATTACACCAATCAATTCTACACAAAAAAGTGCTTAGAGAAACCGCAAAAAAAAGCACCTATCTATTTTGAGAAAAAAGTTATAGCCATTTAAAGAAATTCCGAATTTTCAGTTTTTTGGGTATACCGCCTAAACCCCATAAAATTATTATTATTTTTTTATGTAGTTATACTCGCCCCTTTCTTACAAATAATTCATCTGATTTAACCACATCTGTATCTCTTACCGTTTAGGATATCTCCATGCATTGCACGCTTATCTTGGACACCCTGTATAACAAATTCTGTTGAAATTCCGAAAATTAAGTTACAGTCAATTTAGTGAAACGAGGTAGCGCGGTCTGTTATTACATATTATAACAAAAACATTGAACGTTTATCTCGAAATTACATTTTTCGACCTGGTTGACACGCTTCCTCAAAGACTAATGAACCGTTATCATATATTTTTTATAATTTTCGTAATTGTAGTAGCTATCGTTGCACGTAGCCGATTTTTGAAATTTTCATAATTACTATTTTTAAAACCGCTCTAATAAAAAATAGGTCTTAAAAATGAAAAAAAATTTCAAACATTCATCTATATGTAATTCAAAAATTCCATTACACGACGGCTAGAGGGGCACCCACCACCGCGCCAACTTTAACGAAATATAGCAGTCGCCGCGGTATTATGGTGGGGATGGAGGAAGGACGTGTGTTATAACTATCGGCACATTGTGTAACGGAGCGGTCGTGTAGTGGATGGTCGTATAGCAGAGTGCTGAGTGTAACATGATATCTACGGAACCATAAGAAATAAATAGACCTGGTCGGCAAATATTTTTTTATACATGATGCTACAGAAGAAATTTCATAAGTTAACACATTTTGTTAAGTTCAGAGGTGTACGCAAGGGAGAGTTTTGGGGGTTCAACCCCCCCTCCCCCCAAATGTGAAGTGAAAAGAATTGCGAAGTTTGATAGTCTTCTGCACCATCTCTCATCCATTTCTTAACCTTATGCAAAATTTGAACGGATCACTGAAACCCCCCCGAATTTTTTTCTGCGTACGCCCCTGGTTAAGATATTGAATATAGACTACATTACATTAATTATTATTTTTGTTAATGTTTCAAATATGTTTTTAATTCTATTCTGTAATTTTGTTTATTTTAAATCAGTATAATATTTTTTTACATAATTATATTTAAATAAAGGACGAGTCAAAACAAGTGTACACATTTTAAATAAAAACTCCTGTGCGAGATAGAGGGTAGTTTTGCCTCCGAAGCTTCTACAGTCCGCCGGATCGAATGAGAAATTTCATAGAAGTTGTAAACATTAATATCATTTACAAATTTTTTGTCAATAATCGTATTTTAAACGAATTACATCATTATTTTTAATCTATTGAGATGTTATGTGCCCAGTTTCAAATTTAAGTTTTGAAAAGAAAGGTTATCGGCAACAGAAAAACTGAAAATCCCGAAATTAGGCAACGACAAACGACAACTATAACTCATAGTCAATTAGAGTGAAAGCAGCATTGCAACAAAAGTTATGCTGGAATGCAGTAGAACCAGGTTTTACAAATAGTAACTTTAAATGCGGAAGACGAAAAGTTAGACGGCAAAGCACTGTCCTTTTTAGGGTTCCGTAGAAAACTAGGAACCCTTATAGTTTCTCCATGTCCGTCCGTCCGTCTTCAAAAATTTTGAGATAATAAGATGAAATTTGGTATACGGCCGTAGATTGACGACCCAAAAACAGAAATGATAAGATTTTTGAAAATAAAAATTTTTTAGACCCTCCTTTCATAAAATGAAAAGTGTTTTCAAAAAAAAAATTTCACCTACACTATTGAGTGGGGTGTCGTTAGAAAGGTCTCCTAAAATGCAACAAAAAATGTAACAGAAATTTTTAATTTTAACCCTTCGATCACGATGTATTTTCTCTCCAAAGTCGTTAAAAAAGCGTCCCTCCCCCTCTATTTTCTAAACTATCAATTAAAAAAATCTGAAAAAATTCCAGAACGTAGATTTTAATTAGTACTTTCACTGAAAATTATAACGAACATTGTCAAAAATATTTTGGACCCCCTTTTCATAGATTGAAAAGTGAACTCACATTTTTTTCATTTACCCCATTGAGTCATTTGATAGGTCTCCTAAAATGCAATAATAAAAGTCGAATGACTTTTTGATTTTAACTCTTCAGTCACGAAAATTTTGAAAAATACTTTTTATAAATCGTAGTGAGAATGACTACGGAACCCTATCATGTGCGTGCCCAACACGCACTTGCCCGTTTTATTATTTTTAACGGTTAGTGACTAGTACATCGAAGACACCAGTGCTCGGGAAGCAAACTTATTGTTAGATTCATAATATTGATTGCCTCTGATTTTTTGTATAGTTCGATTCCTTATATAACCGTTAACCCCCACATCCCACACACATTCCATAGGTTTAATTTTTTCGAATTTTAACTATCGCCATTCGAAAGAACATAAAAAATCATGAAAATTTTGTATTGTAGATTTTTTTAAATTTTCATTAGTTTCAGAGTTATTTGAAAAAATATGATTATTTTGCACATTTTCATAGGGGTGTTTCACTCCCTTAAACCGTTTTACCGCAGCTGTGATAATTTTTTTGTCACTTACCTTAACCTCCTCTAACTATGTATATACAAAGTTTAAATTCGATACGAGTTTTCGACTTGAAAAGGTTCCCTTGTCTGAAACTTAATGTGACGCTAGGGTGACCAGATTTCAGATTATGAAACCCTGATTTTTAGATTACGCCAACCCTGACAAAAAATTGGCCGTGTTAATAATGGACTGGGCAATAGCCTCGCAAAATTGACCACTCTCTTTAAAGGACAAAGCGACAAAGTTGTCAATAATGGCTATGATATAACCAAAATAAATGTATGGGGAATAAATTATAGATAATTACATACTTGACATTTTTTATCAAAAACTTTAATTCGAAAATAAAAAAAAATGAGTAAACATCCGTTTCCGGTTTAGTAAATACGTTAAACAAAATTCATTCGATACATAATGTAAAAAAATAATATTTCTATAGTTTATGTCCCATTCATTTTATTATATCTTTTATTAGTTTGTCAGAAATATGTTTCAATAAAATAAAAGTCACTTACACTGTTCACTGTCAGTATTTCGTACAAGAAAGTCCCGTGGCACCAATGGAAGCTTTTTTTTAAATTAAATGTTGCACATTTTTAAAAAAAATATTTTACCTCCTCCCCCTAGATTAAATGAAAAGTTGGCGCCTATGTTCGTACCGATTTTTAATTTCTATATATCAATTAAACAAATTATTTTCAGATAAGTCAGTTGCTGACGTATTGATTCGTGTAATGCTTACATATACAATAAAATACAAAATTGTCACATACATATTATATATAATTAATAATTATCTTGAAAAAATATAATTCCCCATATCATTCATATCAGTAGTTGATTAGAGATACAACTTTGATAATTTATGTGTGTATATACAGTGCGTTCACGATGAAAGGAACAAATTCGTTTAAAATTCAGGTAATTATTTTGTGGAAAAACGCTCGGACCCGTCGATTAGTATTTTTAGTTGCGGATTTTTTGACATAAGAAAAGTGTATATAGGGTGTCTCAAAAAGAAGATACGCAGACATCATTGATTTTTTTAAATGGGACACCCTATATATTATGCCATTTTTGAATTGTACAATAATTTCTGAACACTTTTTGTACAACATACCATAGCTCTAGAATCAGCGGTTTTTGAAATAATGACGTATGAAATATATCTTAAGATGAATATAATGCAGTTATCATTGATTTTTATAATGGCACAGCCTGTATTTTATGCCATTTTTGAATTGTACGGTAAATTCTGAACACTTTTTATACAACATACCATAGCTCTAAAATCAGCAGTTTTTGGAATAATGACGTTTGTAATGTGATAAATAAATAAAAAATTAATGAACTTTAATAATAAAATATTCAAAAGAAATAAAATTATTCCAAAAACCACTGATTTTAGAGCTACGGTATGTTGTACAAAAAGTGTTCAGAATTTACCGTACAATACAAAAATGGTATAAAATATAGGCTGTTCCATTAAAAAAAATTAATGATGACTGCATATATTCATCTTGAGACACATTTCAAACGTCATTATTCCAAAAACCGCTGATTCTAGAGCTATGGAATGTGTACAAAAAGTGCTCAGAAATTATCGTACAATTCAAAAATGGCATAATGTATAGGGTGTCCCATTTAAAAAAATCAATGATGTCTGCATATCTTCTTCATGAGACACCCTGTATACAATTTTTTTATGTCAAAAAATCCGCAACTAAAAATACTAATCGACGGGTCCGAGCGTTTTTCCACAAAATAATTACCTGAATTTTAAACGAATTCGTTCCTTTCATCGTGAACGCACTGTATGTAATGTATATACATCCAGGGCTTCGAACCGTTATTTCTTTCGTTTCGGTTTTCGTTCCGCTCCGAGTGAAAAAATATACCGGGTGGACCATTTTAACCTTTAATGGAGAATAACTCGACCGGTAAGTGAAATAATAAAAAAAGTTTTCAGATAAAAGTTGTACGGTTTGGAGGGGGACATAGACGTACTTGGATGACATTTTTTTAGGTGGTGTTTTCAAGGTGGTAAGAAGGTCAACTTCATTTTTTTAACTAGGAACCTATAGTTTTTATCAAGTAATTTTATTTAACACGAATAGACACGAATATTTCATTGAAAACTTTTTTTTTAACAACTTAACCATTCCAAGATATCTAACAAAATAATTCGAGATTTTGAACTTGCACTATTTTTTTACTCAGAAACCATAATTTTGAGAAAAAGTACAAGAAACAAAAAATGTTTATTTTGATCTAATAAAACTAAAGAATTATTTTTAAAATTTTAAAACTTCTTTAATTTATTTTATTTAAGCAAAAAAAAATGTAAAATTTTTTTTAGAATAAGTTTTAAAATTTTAAAAATAATTCTTCAAGTTTTATTAGACCAAAATAAACATTTTTTGTATTTTATGCTTTTTCTCTAAACCTGATAGTTTCTGAGTAAAAAAATATTGTATGTTCAAAATCTCAAAATATTTTGTTAGATATCTTGGAAAGATTAAGATTCGTGTCTTTTCACGTTAAATAAAATTACTTGATAAAAACTATAGGTTCCTATTTAAAAAAAAATGATGTTGACCTTCATACCACCTTGAAAACACAACCTAAAAAAATGTCATCCAAGTACGGCTATGTCCCCCTCCAAACCGTACAACTTTTATCTGAAAACTTTTTTTATTATTTCACTTACCGGTCGAGTTATTCTCCATTAAAGGTTAAAATGGTCCACCCGGTATATATCGGTTCGGTTCCGGTTTTTGTTTCGAAAAAAATAACGTTTTTTTCCGGTTTTCGGTTCAGTTCCGGGTGATTAATTAAAAAAAATTATTTGTATTTAAATTTTTTCTACCATAGTTTAGAACATTTAATGGTATTTGTATGATAGTCCGTCGCCACGTAATAGTATGTACTTTAGTATGTACACTGAAAAAAATTATTTGATGCAAATAACTCAAATTACTTGTGTCGTATTTACATTTACTGAAAGCAAGTAAATTTTACTTGAATTAAATAATTAATAAAATAGCGCCCAATATCCGAGTTATTTAAAGGAACTTATTTGAACCAAATAATCTAATTTATTAGTACAAATTAATGGAATTTCAATCAATACAATTTTTTTGTATTGAAAAGAACAATTGATTTATTACAAATAAACATATTTTTGACCAGTGATTCAGCACTGTCGTGCCAAACTTGAACAGTAGATTGAGAAAAATATTTTAAGCAAAAAACTTCCAATAAATATGTGTCCGGAAATTTATCCTTAGGGAACTACAGGCCTCCAAAGATTTTACTAAAAATGAGTTTTAATTTAATATCTAGAGAACCCTTTGTGCTAGAATTATGAAATTTAGTAT
This sequence comes from Sialis lutaria, assembly GCA_949319165.1. Taxonomy (NCBI): domain Eukaryota; kingdom Metazoa; phylum Arthropoda; class Insecta; order Megaloptera; family Sialidae; genus Sialis; species Sialis lutaria. Next base: position 1,477,677 of record OX439231.1, on the reverse strand, counting down.
TTTGTTTAGTAATAATATGTGTTATCGATTTCTAATATTTATCAATTATATTTTAGACCAGGGCTGTATGGGGCCAGTGGGCCCATCGATTTTTATCTAGTATTTGTTTGTCCCTTAATTTTTTTCCTGAGTTGATACATCAATAAAATTATATGACACAAAATACACAAAAACATACTTTGCTTATTTGTCATAGGATAAACCGTTTTCGAGAAATATCGATGGAAAAGAAAGCATGCAGAATTTAACTTAATACGGATGCTTGAAATTACAAAAAATAAATTTTTATTCTTTTTCAGATATTAAAGGTAAGAATAAAGTTCATATAAATAAATCTCGTAATATGAATCCTGTAAGATCTATAGCCAGTTCTATTACTGTTACATGTACTTTATTAACATGACTAAAAAAACAAACTAAAAATGGCTATTTGTTGATATGGATGCATTTTCGGAGATATATTTATATTAACTTTTTGTCTTATATTTTATCATGGAACAAGAATATAAATTTATTATTTGTAATTTCAAGCATCCGTATTAAGTTAAATTCTACATGCTTTCTTTTCCATCGATATACTTCGAAAACGGTTTATCATATGATAAACATGCAAAGTATGTTTTTGTGTATTTTGTGTCATGTAATCTTATTGATGTACCAACTCAGGAAAAAAATTAAGGAACAAACAAATACTAGATAAAAACCGATGTTCCCACTGACCCCATACAGCCCTGATCTAAAATATAATTGGTTAATATTAGAAATCGATAACACATATTATTACTAAACCAAATATTAAATTTCATAATTCTATCACAAAGGGTTCTCTAGATATTAAATTAAAACTCATTTTAAGTAAAATCTTTGGAGGCCTGTAGTTCCCTAAGGATAAATTTCCGGACACATGTTTATTGGAGGTTTTTGCTTAAAATATTTTTCTGAATCTACTGTTCAAGTTTGGCACGACAGTGCTGAATCAGCCTGTATATTAAGTTGACTCCAATATAAATTATGCGCTGTGAATAAATATTTTTTTAATATGATAAATTAAAATTATTTGATGCCAATAACATAGTATCTTGTACCAATAAAATACATTATTTGTTATAACGACTTCAGAGCACGTAAGTTACCTCTCACTAGGGAAATGTGTTTCTACTAAATATATAGCTACGTGTATGATAGACAAATTTTAATCGACTTGGAGAAAACCCAGTCGTGTAAATTGGAGAGGACGGAAGTGACTCTTGCTTTCTATGAAGGTTCAGTCATTTCAATACCAACTTACTCGTACAATTGTGACTTGTGGACATATCCTCTTCATGGTTTGAAATCCGCTGTGGGGAGTCAAACCATACCTTTAGAAAAGATAACTTAAGTATACGAGGTTTACTCGAGACGCACCCCTTCCTCCAACAAATATTGAGTTGAACGAAAAAGATAATTTTTCAAATGAAATAATGGAAGACTTTGTTATTGCTTTGAATAATTCGTAATTCTAATAAATAATTTTGAACTTGATTCTATGAAAGGAAAATATTTCGATTTAAATAAATATTTATTTGACCCTAATACGATATTATTAGCTGCTGCTCAAATAATTTATTTATTTGAACCAATTAATATTTATTTGTTTACAACAATTTTTTTTCAGTGTAGGTACTACTCATAATAAGTATGCGTAGATGTGTTGTACGAACGACAACTGAACGACAGCTAAACGACAATTGAACGACGTTTGAAGTGGGGAGTAAGATCTTGTAAACGCACGCTTACGTTTTTCGTTTCTGCAAAAAATAATGGTTTTTCCGGTTTTCGGTTTTTACTAAGAAAAAATTCCGACCAAGCTGGATTTTGGTGGAGACTTTTATTTTGATGTCCTAAACATACCCTAAAAAGTCCCCTTAATTTGGATGGCGGGTTTTTATTTTTTAGGGGGGAAAGGGGGGCTGATTCAAGTTTTTTGCAAATATCTCAAAAATTATTAATTTTTCGAGAAAAATTGTTAAGAAGAAAATTGTAGCTTATAAAATTCTACACGTATTTATACTTTTTTCGTATAATCAATACTTTTTAAGTAAACTGTTAACCCAGTCAAGGGTGCAGTGAAGAGTGCCAAAATCCGAACTTTTAGGGGCAAGCTATTTTATGGTTGATTATTATAGATTTTGGAGCGTAGAATTCGAAAAAAATAACCCGAACTAGCGAAAAGTAGTGCAACACCCTTAAAAAAGGGGTTGAAGGGTGAAAACCCCGTTTTCAAGATTTATTTCAATTTTTCTCAAAATCTAAATCGATGGCGGGGTGTTTTTATGGTTGATATTTATTGGGGGCACTTAGACGAATCGATCGGGACCACAAATATTGAATTTGACAGAAAAATACTCTTTCTAGAAGGTTTAAAAAAACGTAAAAATGTTTATTTCGAGGAAAAAATTTAAAAATTAATAATTAGTTCAAAGAGGTCCAATTTAATCATTTTGCTGTTGTTCAGTCTAATTGCAGTGTACTATACAGTGCCTTTCAAAAGTTCGGGGCCACCTAAATAACTTTTGAATGGTTTGAAATATACGATTGAAATTTATAGAGATACAATGAGATCACTAAGTATATTATTTAATCACAAAAACACGCACCTGTATATACCCTCGATGCGGGGAGAGGGGGAAGCAATAATCTTAAATGCTACTTGGGGTTGAGTGATGGCTTGTTCGAAAGAGCTTACCGTGACGAAAACAACTTCGAAAAATCATCGAGATCTCTACGATTTTTTTTCGAAGAATTATGATCATTTAAACATTTTTAATGAGATTAGGTTATTATAATATTTGAGCTAGAAAAAAATGACGGAGTACGTTTTTTTTTAAATTGGTAGCTTTCAATGTATATGTATGGTGATAACTCCCCCCCCCCCTTCAAAGGGGGGTGCATAACTTTCTATAACTTACAAAGCTGTCTAAAATCAGTTATTTGAGTATACCACTGGAGCTGTCAGTTTTAGAAGAAAACAGGTTTAATAAATCTTAAAGCTGATAAAAATGGCGTTTTTAAAACTTATGTAGGTATCGTAAATAGTTATTGAAATAGAGTCCGCGAAAAAATCACAGCGACGCGACGTCGAGTTTGGAGATTACGCCTGAAATGTAGAGTTACGTTCGACTGCTGTGTTTAATATGTATTTAATTGAATTTCGAAATGAAATTTTAAATTATAATAGAGAAAAGAGTACACTAAATAATGCTTGGCACCCAATGTCGGAATCTCGAAAAATGTTTGAGTTATAAGTAGGGTTGTACCGGAACTGTTTTTTTCGGTTCCGGCCGGAACCGGAATTACCGGAATTCACAAAAAAAATCCGGCCGGAATTCCGGCCGGAACCGGAATTTTTTTCAAAAAATTATATTTCAATTAATAATGATAATAAAATAACTAAAATGTTATAAATATGCTTTATATACATAGATTATCATCATAAATTAATATAACATTATTTTATATTGTATTTCTTAAAGATTAGGGGGGTAGAGTCTTACATTATATTATAAAACATAGTATTTTCTACATATCGTGTAATTTGTACAGCTTTATAAGGGGTTTTAATTTGTTTATATATCATACGTTCTTTACTATCAAATCTAATTAAATTACTAGTATATCTTTATATAAGTAAATATGATAAATCAAAACAGCAGTTAAACAAATTCACAATATAGAAAATCATATAAAATATCGATAAAAGAATATACCAATAACTCGAAATTAAAGCACCAATATGCGTTACTTTAGTTCTAGTGCATGGTCTTCGGACTATTTTCCGCGATACCTCTCTGGGGGTTCCGCGAATAAAAATAAAAATTATGAAGCACTCACACTAGTTAAGCAGTATTAATTAACTAAATATATAAATATAACGATAGATTTAGAGAAATAACTATGTGAGTTTTTCTGATTTTATAGCTAATCCCAATAGCATAAATACTTGTGCACTAACAAATTTTTCTCGGGCCACTATTTTGAATATTATTATTATAAGATATAAATTTATATGAGTAAAATAGAGTTCGCCGAAAAAAACATTTTAGTTGTAATCAGAAAATGTTTTTGAAAAAACAGGACTAGAGTATTATTTAAAAAATGCAGAATAAGTCTTATTTTACAGTTAATATTCAAAAAATTTTGAAAATCTTTAGTTTATTATTGAACAGTTCATCTCTAATTTATTATCAGTTCAATGTCCGTAGTCCGTAATATAATGACTTTTTTATTAATATATTTAAAGTTAATTAATGCTAAAATTTCAATTATATTATGATAAAACAAATAATAAAATCTGCCTTTTTGTTACGGAATGTTTTTTTCATTAATAAAATGTTATTTATTCATAATTATATTATTTATGAGTTCCTTAGTAGAAAGAAATAACAAAATTTAAAAATTCCGGCAAACTCGACCGGAATTTAGTAGTTCCGGCCGGAACCGGAACCGGAATAAAATCGTGAATTCCGGCCGGAATTCCGGCCGGACCGGAATTCCGGTACATCCCTAGTTATAAGCACTCAAAGTTCTAGGTATTACAAAAATTTAAGGAAAATTGTTCATGGTTTTCGACGACCCCAGGGGAGACCTTCTACACCGAATAAAATAAATTCAATCTAGGAATCCATAGAAAATTTAATGCCCCAATAAATGGTTTCTGTCCGATCATGATTACTTAAAAATTGTTCAAATTTAAATTGTAATAATCACAATTGTATTCAAAAACAGTGTTTTAAAAGTTTTTGTTATAAAAATTTGTCTTTAAATATTTACTTATAACTTGAATAATTTTAAAGGAATCATGGTCAGACAGAAACCATTATTTAGGACATTAAATGTTCTATGGATTCCTAACTGGAATTTATTTTATTCGGTGTAGAAGGTCTTCTCTGGGGTCATCGAAAAACATGAATAATTTTCCTTAAATTTTTGTAACACCTAGAACTTTGAAAACTTATAACTCAAATATTTTTCGAAACTCCGACATTGGGTGCAGATCACTATTTAGTGCACTCCAAACACGATGTCGCTAAATGATTTTTCGCGGGCTCTATTTAAATAACTATTTATGTTACATAATTTTTAAAAACACTATTTTGTTCGTAATTTTATCAGCTTTAAGATTTATAAAACCCGTTTTCTTCTAAAACTGGCAGCCCCGGTGGTATACCCAAATAACTAATTTTGGACAGCTTTGTTAGGCCCTAGAAAGTTATGCACCCCCCTTTGAAGGGAGTAAAAGTTATTGCCATGTTATATACATTGAAATCTACCAATTTCTTGAAAAAAAAACGTATTCCGTCATTTTATGAGTATTTCGTTCTTCTTGAAAATTTAAGCAGAAAAGTAGTCGATGGATGAATGAGTCAGGGACAAGACAGGTAGTGTAATCAGGTGATAATGTCTTGCCGATACGGTTTAAATGGATTCCAAAGTCTCCGTGTCCAGTGAGAAATTGGGTAAAGCAAAATGTCATGTGGAAAGCTCATGTCGTATGAAGGTCTCCTAATGCAACAAAAAATGTTGTATATAACCTTTTGTTTTTAATCATTCAGTCAACTTTTCAATGTTGTTACCAGACCCCCCCCCCCTAATTTCTAAACTATCGATTCAAAAAATCGGAAAAAATAAGGAATTTAATTAGTACATTCACTGAAAATTATAACGAACACTGGCAAAAAAATTTTGGACCCCTCTCCCATATTCTGAAAAGTGTATTCACTTTTTTTTCACTTTCTAGGGGTGTCTTTAGATATGTCTCTTAAAATGCAACAAAAGTGCTATATGACCTTTCGATTTTAACCCTTAGTTTTTTCGTTTTTTTTTTGGAAGAAAAATACTCAATGAAATATTTTGGAAAATTGAGAATATATTTAGCTATATTAAAGGTGTATTCCATAATTTTTTCACGTAAAAATATCGATATCTAAGCGAATTATGTGCTGTCTTCGAAGGCACCAAAAAAAAAAAAAAAAACTGGAAAGTATTTCCTGTACGATGAACTAAGATTTTCGAAAAATATCAAAATCTAACAAAATGGCGTAGTTATGAAAAAAAAGTCTGTTTTCTTGCCTATAAAATGGTCGTATTTTTAATGCCAAATCGTCAATTTTCATCCAATCAAAAATATCCTATTTCATCGTAGAGTAAATATATTCAAGAGTACTCAGTTCAAATTTCAAGTAAATTGGATAATTGCTCTTTGAGTTACAATGTCAGCAAATTTGAAAAATCTCATTTCGAGAAAAACGCATTTAACGTCTGCTCCTGGGCATTTCATATCTGCGAGCGGTCGCTCTTTAGAAGGCTGCTGTTTAGAGAGTATTAGAGATACGGCCTTGAAATTTTCACAGAATATTCTTGAAACTATAAACTCTCCAAAAGGCAAAAAATAAAATGGATTTTTTGAAAATTTCACACTGATACGGCCCCTTAACGTCAGCTACTGGGCATTTCATATCTGCGAGCGGCCGCTCTTTAGAAGGCTGCTGTTTAGATAGTATTAGAGATACGGCCTTGAAATTTTCACAGAATATTCTTGAAACTATAAACTCTCCAAAAGGCAAAAAATAAAATGGATTTTTTGAAAATTTCACACTGATACGGCCCCTTAACGTCAGCTACTGGGCATTTCATATCTGCGAGCGGTCGCTCTTTAGAAGGCTGCTGTTTAGAGAGTATTAGAGATACGGCCTTGAAATTTTCACAGAATATTCTTGAAACTATATAAACTCTACAAAAACGCAAAAAAATATTTTTTTGAAAATTTCACACTGATACGGCCCCTTAACGATATATTTGCTTTTCAATGTTGTTGCTAGAGCTTCTCCTATTTTCTAAACTATCGATTAAAAAAATCTGAAAAAAAAAACAGAATGAGGAATTTAATTAGTAATTTCACTGAAAATTATAACGAACACTGGCAAAACAATGTTGGGCTCCTTTACCATATTTTGAAAAGTGTATTCACTTTTTTTTCACTTACTATAATAATAAAAAAAAAATTTAATTAAAACTGAAATTATTATTTTTTTGGTTAGTTCATAAAAAATACAAAAAAAAAATAAAACATAAATTATAGAAAGTATCGTTCCCCCCCCATCGATTTAATATTTTTAATGTGATTTTCTATATTTTTAAACAATTAAATATTCGCCTTATGCATAAAAATAGTACCTAATAAAATTTATGTTCACGTGTATAAAGTGAATAGTATATAATATTTAGTGCATAATACATATAATAATATTAAATCACATTTATTTTGTTTTACTAGGCAATCATTTGGTATGGAATGCACATAAACGGTAATATTCATACAATGAAATGTAAATCAATTGCAATTTTGTAATAACTCATTAATGTAACGGTACTTCAGTAGCGAATGTACATTTTGGGTAGCGCTGTTATTGAGCAAGGCCGAGGTCGTCATATTGGTCAACTTACGTTGTTGAGCGAAGTTCCAGCGAAGCAGTTATTTAGTTAGTGAACAGCTGATCGTTAATAAACATACACGCGCTGTGCTACGGGATTACAAAATACAGTTATCAACGCGTCAAAATTCAATTGTGATTTTGTTACTTTACAATAATGAAAATAAAACTAAATACTGTTGTTTAAATAAAGTTATCATTGTTGTTAACATTTGGTTTATTTAAATTTTTGATTGTTGGCAATCAACTGATCTGATTGCATTAAACTATTGTTGGAGACAATTAAAATAAATTTTATCGTATTCAATTTCAATTGTTGATATTTTAATAGTGCAAAATGTCGGCGATTAATATATTAGTGAAAAGTGAGTTATTTTGTAAATAACACTAGTGTAGTTTAATAAAAAAATAGTGACTATTAGTGTGTGATTTTTTTGTTAATATTTCACATAGGTACGTAGTTTTTTTTAAGTAGGTTGGAATAAAATAGCGCTTGTTACTAATACAGAAATAAAGTATATAATTATTTATACTTTATAATATAAAAATTGTGTTCTATCAATGTATATTATTACTGATAAAATTCCGATATAAATAATAGTTGATTATTTATTTGTTAAGCAGAACCGAAACTGTTTATTCAGTTTTATTGGTTTTAACATTTCATTTTTTGTAAATAACACATTTTACGGTAAATGTTAAATGAATATGTATGTATCCACGTGACATTTTGCAATAAGAACCATATTTAAAATGCAGCATTATAGACTTTCATTTTTTAATTAATGAAACGAGAAAATAAACTTGAACAGTTAATTGGTGTAAATTTAGAAGAGAAAATAATTATTTGTTATATTTACATTATAAATAAATTCAATAGAATTTTTTTTATCAAACACATGACATATTTTTCATTATAAGATTCAAAACATTTTATTTTATGCAGGTATGTGCAAATTTAAGGTAGTCTCAGTAGTGTTTTTGACTAATCAGCGTTTACGTGGGAATTACGTCATCACGGGGATATATTCAAATGTTATAAATGTATTGAAAAAAAAAACAAATCATTTATCAACGAAAATTGCTACTATTGAGATAGTTTGGTACCTACACTTTAAGAAACTAATGAATGTAGTTGCCATTTTGAAATTATTCGTGTAAAAATAGTTTTTCGCCACTTTCACCTACAATTCCTACAAAACTACTGCTGCACCCCTTGGTCGACTACACTCATCGGTTTCTTAAAATGTACTATAAAGAAATTATCTTAGTTAAAAAAATCTATTTTTACTGTACTCGCATTATATGGTTATATTTAATTGCACTATTTTTTACTTTATACACTTGAACATACATTTTAATACTTTTCTATTTTATTTTTAAGACATAAGACGAATATTTAATCGTTTTAAAATATAGAAAATCACAAAAATACATCAACAAATATGTAATTTTTAAATCTGACAAGTCCAAATTTAGGTCAAGTACAAAGTACCTATTATTTTTTTAAGGCAAAGTATTTATTTTTAGTAGAAACTATTTATTTAAAGTGATATAATTTGTTTTAAATTTAATATATTTGTTTAATGTTGAATAATACATTTTACGTATATTTGTTATGAGTGAAAATTATTAAATGAAAAGTGTTTATTATTTCAAAAAAGTGCATTAAATACTAATCAAAATTGTTTGACAAGTTTTAGTAGTATACAATAGTATATTATACCACGAGTCAATAATGATAGCTATTATTACCGAGGAATAATTTTCGAACCGAGCCGCGTAGCGGCGAGGGAGAAAAAAAAATTCCGAGGTTATAATAGCCATTATTGCGAGTAGTATACTGTACTTTATCTACGACTATTTTATTTACTTTTATAAACACAACTGAATACAAGGAATGCAAGCTTCAATACAAAAATTTTTGTTCTAATCTGAAATTAATAAAAATTAAATACCATGGAAACAAAATACAAACTCTGTTATTATAAATTATGCATTTTGATTTTTCCAGTAGCTGCAGCTTGTAGTACAATTTCGGGAGGTGTACAAGTAATAGACTCTTCATTTTTATCCATCTCAATACAAATACACAAACACTAGGTGTTTTATTTGACAGTCGCAAATCAATTTTTTAGACTTTAGAATTTGTGTATTTTGTTTCCATGGTATTATTTAATTTGAGAAATTTTGTGATTGGTGCATTTAGAGGGAATAATGACCATTATTCCCTCTGATGCACCAATCAGAAAAGTTCTTTTTTCATTATTCCCTCTGAGAGATATAAGTCGTGGATAAAAGTATTATTATCAACAATTTTTGAAATTGATGTGTTTTATCAATATTTGTTGAATTCCACTGAGGTGAAAATATTTTTTTCCTATCTGAATAAAACTAGTGGATTTTAATAAACATAAATATGAAAATAATATTATATTTGATAGTAAAAAGATTACGTACCTATACGTAATTTACAGTTAATTTAAATTATATTGTTTTGTATCATACTAGATGATAATATTTTCGGGAAATATACTTGAACGATTTGGTTTTCTTATCTATAAGATATTAATGCAGTGGCGGACTAACAACAATAATGTTGATACTTGATTCGGAATGTTATTAATACGAAAAATGCATTTGTGTGAATTTTTATATGGGTTATAAGGGCGAATATACAAGCATTTTAAATATTTTTTAACGTTTATTTCTCGAAAAGAATCATTTTTTACGACAAAATGCGATTTGATATGCATTTTAAATGCTTTTATGTAGGTACACGAAAAACTTTGTTTTTTGTGCAGTCTTAATAGAAATAATGAAACAATTATTATAAATAAATTTAACCCTTAAGGTGTTCATCGAATGAAACATGGCACACATAGGTACAAGACAAAAATCATTTACGAAAATTCAACCCCTGTGGGAATGGGGGGAGGGGTAACATTTTGATATATTTATCTTCATAACTGTTCATGATATTAAGGTAAATTCAGACAAATTAATATTCAATTAAAAATGAAAGTTCGACATTCAAGCCCTAATAGCATGGGACGAAAACGAGGATGGATTTAGATATGTTTATCTGCTTTAGTTATAAAGGTAAATTCGAGCAAAATAGTCATCTATTAAAATAAAAATTTCGACATTCAACCCATAATGGCGGGGGTAGACAGGGTCTGTGTTTTTGATACGTTTATCTACATAGCTGCTTAAGTTATAATGGTGGAGTCGGGCAAAATAATATGCAATAAAAAAAATCGATATACAGTCTGTTAAGTAAGAGCGTGTACGGCATTACTCGCAGTCGGTAAGTTATACAAACCTAAATCTTTTTTCATTAGGTTCAAGGTACCTCCGCCTATTGCGCTTTGATGAAAAAATTTCAGTCTATGTCGATATTTTGTCAGAAAAATACAAAAACCGCGATTTGAGTGATGTGTACGCGAAACGTTTTGAAACGTGTTTCTTAGCAGGCACCCAAAAGGGCCAAAAATGTTTAATGCAGTGGCGGCCAAGTACATTAAAAAGTCGAAGGTATTTGTTTAGAAGTGGGTGAATCGGTTTAAAGAGTTGAAAAATGTCGACGACTTTCCAGATCGTGCTTCAGTAGGAAAAATGACCAAAAATGAGGAAAAACTGATCATGACATTGTTTTAAAAAAATCGACATGAACTGAAATTTTTTCATCAAAGCGCAATAGGCTCTCTCTGAACTTAATTAAAACAGATTTAGGTTTGTATAACTTACCGATTGCGAGTAATGCCGTACACGGTCTTACTTAACAGACTGTACAACCCCTAATGGCGAGGGTATACAGGGGATGGGTTTTTGCAATTTTTAACTAAACTCAGAGAAAAATGTAATATGTCATCCCCTATCACGTATGAAGGTTTGTAATTAGTTTTGAAGTTTACGAGAGCGAAGCCGCGGAATTCCGCTAGTAATAATATATATCGCCTCCCCCCCTTAAAAAAACCTTGGTTACGCTACTGTTTGTAAAGGTTGTAATGAATATTCGCTTTTGTATCATTGCAAATATTGCATTCACTTTCACTTTCGCGAGTTATTCTAATATCTACGCGGTTTTTACTAAAATTTAATTATTTAAACTAATATTATTTTGATAATTTTATAATAAGTTATATTAGTTTCTTTCAATCTTATGTCCGGTATCATAAAAGGGGCTAGCAAAATTAGCTAGCTAGCAAGCATTCACAAATGAGGTTATTAATTTTGTGATAGTATCTATGGATTTGCTATGGAATTTAGAGCAGTGATACTTCAACATATTGTAACACAGTTGGTGTAGACTCTGACTGTATTAAATAATTATAATAATATCACCACTGTTTTAATACAGTTGTCTGTTTTTATATACAGTCCCTGGCCATATTATTAGACCAAAGCTGAAAAATCACATTTTCGCCATTTTAACTACAATGCACCTTAATTTTTGACAGTTTTCGTTAAATTATGAAATAGCATATATAATATAATGAGTTTTTTATTATTATTGTTGTTACAAATCTCAAAAATTGTATAAAATTTTTATCAAAAAATGTTAAACCATCAACAAAGAACTTACTTTACACGTTTTTGAAGCACTATCACTTGTTTAATTAAGATGAACTATGTATTGTACAACAATTGAAACGATACACTTTGTTTGACGGTTATTTTATTATTTGACGTTTTCGTGTAAACACTGCTGCCATCTAAGTTTGAAAGTGGTAAGTCTTTCAAAAATTAGATTAAATGTTACCATAAGTATAAAACTACGAGTTCTGTTAAGGAATGGTAACAGTGTTTACAATAAAACAACAAAAATAATATGAAACACTTATTTCTTAGCTTTGGTCTAATAATATGGCCAGGGACTGTACAATGCTAGCCCTTTTATTATACAGGACATTAGAATGAGATTTCCTTGACCGAAGTATAACAAAAATTAAGTTAATGTTTCATTGTTTCAAACAATATGTTGAGTTCCTACTTTCTAGTTGATCCAGTGGCGTAGATAGCTTTTTGCGATGGAGGGGGGGGGGGGGGATGGCAGTATTAAATCTCATAAAGTATTTTTTTCATATGAAAATCATCTTTTATGTGGTGCAAAATATGAAAATTGGTTAAATTTTTTTCACTTAAATGTATTCATTATTGAAAAAAATACTCGAATATCATAATCATCTTATAATTATTGTTATAATATAGGTTTTTAGTTCTAATTAAAGTTTTTTCATTTCAAATTAAATTTTTTTCATTTCAAATTCAATATTTGAAAATAAATTGATATCTATTTTTTTAATTTTTTAAACTGAAGAAACTAAGTATTTTTAAACAAAACAAATATATTGTTAAACTAAAGAGAGCCAGTTTAACAATATATTTGTTTTGTTTAAAAATACTTAGTTTCTTTAGTTTAAAAAATTAAAAAATAACTATCAATATATTTTCAAATATTGAATTTGAAATGAAAAAAATTTAATTTGAAATGAAAAAACTTGAATTAGAACTAAAAAACCTATAACACAATATTATATTCGCTCGCGTGGACTACGGAATTATTGTTTAGGATTTAAAAAATCCAAATATTTTATGTTTTCTTTGTAACATAAAAGCAGTCATTGTGGCTTAAATATAAAAGTTAGACATATGGTGGACTTTATTGTAGCACTTTTGATTCTACACAATTCTTTAATACATTATTTTGTTCTATATTCAACGGTTTAGGCAGCGTATTGCAAAACAGCGCACCGACGGCAAATTTTTTTCCGACTTGATTTACTATTATCGTCACTGCTTAGTTGTTATGTTACCTAACGTAATAAAATATAGACTATAACCTGGCCAGAGAATGTACCTATGAATTAAAAAAGAAACCACGTAAATCGGATAAGTGGTCTCGAGTGATAAGCGCACAAACGGACAGACAAAGAGAGACGTTGAGCTTTATATATGTTACTATAAAAGCCCGAACTGAGGTAAAACTAAGGTTTTACCGGTAAAACCTAGGTTTTACCAACTGTTAATGGTAAAAGTCCGAATTTCGAACTTTTACCATCATACACTCGGTAAAAAAAGACACGGTAAATGTTGAAAAATAGAGTATACAGGTATCAAAAATATGTTAAAAAAATATATAGAAAATCATAAATATTAAATTTTGCTAACAAAATATTGGGGCGAATGGGGATTAATCTAGTATAAAATACGGGGATTCAATCTCCGCCTTGGTTAGGGTAGTAATCTATTTGGGCGAAAGGGGATTAATCTAGTATAAGAAACGGGGATTCAATATCCGCCTTGGTTAGGGCAATCTATTGGGGCGAAAGGAGATTAATCTAGTATAAAAAACGGGGATTCAATCTCCGGTTTGGTTATAACCTAACCAAGGTGGAGATTGAATCCCCGTTTTTTATACTATATTAATCCCCATTCGCCCCAATATTTTGTTAGTAAAATTTAATATTTGTGATTTTCTATATATTTTTTTAACATATTTTTGATACCTACTCTATTTTTCAACATTTACCGTGTCTCTTGGTAAAACCAAGGTTTTACCAAGTGTATGATGGTAAAAGTCCGAAATAAACGATAATCACAGACCAGTTCGGACTTTTACCATTAACAGTTGGTAAAACCTAGGTTTTACCGGTAAATTCTAGGATTTACCTCAGTTCGGACTTTTACAGTAACATATATATTAAGGATAAGTAGTAGAAGAAGAATTTAAGAGGTAATTAATCATTGCTTATAACAGTCAAGCAGGGTTGCCAGATTGGGCGTATTTCCACAATTTGGGCGAATTTTAAGCATGGCTTGCGCTTAAATTTCCTTTGGGCGATTTTCCACAATTTGGGCTATTTTTGAAGTTGTTCATATGATTATCGAAAGATTTCAAATTAAGAAAAAATTTTCAATTTTTTTTTAAATTCTTAGTTTATTCCCACGCTTTTTAAGTTTCAAAGTTTACTATGCTATACTTTTACGCCATTTGTACCTTTTATGTACCCTGCTACAACATTCGTTGGCACAAAGACTATCGAACTTATCAACGCAGTGTCATATATTTATCATATAATATATATAAGTATATATAAATATATAAGAGCATAACTATGTCACTGATAAGCAGACGTTCAAATGTTCTCTCAAGAATCTATTGTGCGGAATCATTTTTAATAACACGTCTGATTATTTAAATTTCTTCAATCGAAATTTATAATATTTATTGGCAAGTGATCCAGAAAATAGTACAGAGATTTAAAGATTCGTAGAACCTTTGTATGATGAACGTGGTAATACATATCTTAAAGAATGGCAATAACTGTTATTTCGTCGTTAAACCTGGTAAGTGAAATTTAATAATACCTCAAAAATCAAAACTGATTGTTGTCAAAATTAATAAAAAAAAATCTACATTTATTTAAATTTCAAATATTGGGCGGTTTTTTTCTTTAGTTTGCGGTTTTCCCGTAAGAACGCCGCATTTTCGTTGTGAACAATTCTGGCAACCCTGCAGTCAAGGTACATAAATAAATGAAAATTATATACAGTGTGTAAGCGTGTACCTACGGCGTTACTCGCAGTCGGTAAGTTATACAAACCTAAATTTTTTTTCATTAGGTTCAAGGCACCCCCACCTTTTGCGCTTTGATGAAAAAATTACAGAATATGTCGATCTTTTGTCAGAGAAACACAGAAACCACGATTTGAGTGACGTTATTTAAAATTTCGAATATTTTCGAAACCCCTAATCCGATTAGCACCAAAATCAATAGGTCTGGAGTAATTAATGAGACAAACATTTTCCCCAAAAATCATTCAAATCGGTGCATATTTACAGTAGTTATCGTGAACGGAAAAAAATCTACATCCAGACACACAGATACACGCACAGCCGCCATGCGGAAATTAATTTTTCTTTACGTTTTGAAGTTAGTACAATCAGAATCTGCTCTTATCTCGGACATGATTTTTCGACGGTATTACAATACTTCCATTTCTTGGAACATGGAAGTAAAAATGTCTCGCCCCTCCCCGAAAAATGTTTCTGGGTATGCCGCTAATGTATTTAAATAAAAAGTGTTAAATACCGTATTGGAATTTGTATTATGACTAATTATTATTATCAATTATATAGCCATCGTAAATGTCAGTTTCTTCATACATTATTTACTTTCGTTTTCGTATCCGCATTCACCTTTGCAAAAAAAATAAAAAATTGTACTTGTATTCTTTTTTGGTATAAGCAACCCTAGTACCCTAGTATGTAAGTACTAGATATTTTCTAATATTGATATACAGGGTGCGGCAACAGTACGCGGATGTTTGATAGCTCGTACATCGTGACAGATAAAAAAATCTTTCTAATGCAATATGGATAAATGCGCATACAAAGAAATAATTTTTAAATATACAGGCTGTTACAAAAAAGTGTGGCACGTTTAAGTTATTTTTTTGTAATGAAATGCCCTGAATATTTTTTCTTATTTAACATATTAACCCCATCTAATGTCCGGTTTAGAAGTAATCATATTTTCTTAAAATTATACAATGTTTTCCAAGTTGATTAACCCATAGGAAATCCGCGGTAATCGATACCAGATAGTCAAAAAAATATTTTACGAAAATGAATACTAAAATATAAAATTAACAGGCTATTTAACATCAATTTTCATAAACCAAAAGAAAATTAGAAAAATGTTAGTTAATTTTCAAAATATTTCAAAAAATATTTCAAAAAATTTTCAAAAAATTTCCAAAAAATTTAAAAAAAGACAACAAATAAGGTGAAATCACAATAACTTACTTAAGAATACGTGACGATCGTGGCAAACTATTAAAAGTCTTTGACAATTACATATCAAACGTGACGTTTGACTAAATTAAAAAAAAATTACCCTCACCAATAATAATGACTAAGGGTGACCGCATTTATAATAAATTTATTTATTCTATTTGTATTTGATTAATAATTGTTATAAGTATTAGTTGATAATATCAATATGTAATTAAACACACAAATAGTACTCTTATTGTATCCTTTTTGTCAACGTGTCACACCCGTCACAATGTTTGTTGAGTAATAACTATATAGTTAAATAGATTCAATATTTTCGCTAAACTTTTGAGATTTTGAATAGAGGTTGCAAGACTTGCAATAGTTGGCGTCACACCCGTCACAGAGCTTTGAATACTGGCATTTTTTTGTAAATTAACCATAGATCTTTTATTCTTTCAATATATATTTATTACATTAAAATCTACAGAAAAATGGTAAAACCATGTTATTAACTAGTATTATTTAGATATTATGAACTCCAATCCGAGTTGAAATGTCACACCTGTCACCGCGGAGTGACCCATTGGAAGAATTAGAAGTCTTGTAGTAGTCTTTAGGCAAATGTTAATTTCCCTATGGCCTAATCAACTTGGAATATACTTTATAATAATTTTTTTGTATGCGCATTTACCAACAATGAATTAGAAAGATTTTTTTATCTGTTACGGTGTACTTTCGCGCACTATTACCCCACCCTGTATAATTATATTATTTTGTGAGAAATTATTTATTTATGTATATTAAAAATAAGTCCATTTATACAGGTTTAACTAGAATCATTAAATATATTGTCTGCCGTTAATGAGTGTATTGTACATTTTGTTAATTATTTATCTTAATGTATTTTTTTTCGTTATCAATACAGTTGTTTAACTGTGACGGCGAGTATTTAAATAATTAATTTGAACTTCCTGTTCTTTTTACTTATACCAGTATATGTCATAAACATAATACATATTTGTACCTACTATTAATAAGGGCTTGTATTTAAATGCACTTTTATTTTAATAATAAACACTTTTCATTTAATCGTTTTCATTTATAACAAGTATACTGCACGAAAAAATAATTATTTAACATTAAACAAATATATTGAACTTAAAACAAATTATATTACTTTAAATAAATAGTTCCCACTACAAATAAGTACTTTGCACTAAAAAAATAGAACTTTGCACATGACCTAAATTTGGAAATTAATTACATATTTTATCAAAAATGGCTGTTGGTTAGTTTTTACGTTACGTTAAAATATAGAAAATCACAATAAATATTGATATATTTATTGTGATTTTCTAACCAACATCCTTTCGCCCCAATAGATTTGATATTTTCAATGTGATTTTCTATATTTTGACCTAACCTACCTACTAACTTCCTTTGGGCCAAAAAGATTTGATATTTTTAATTTGTTTTTTGTGATTTTCTATATTTTAACTAGTGTCCGACCGAACATTCGGCTTCGGCCACCTTCGGCCAAAATTTCACCTTCGGCTGAATAATCGGCTTCGGCCAAATTTGGGCCGAAGGTTTGGCCGAAGCCGAAGGTTGAACTATATAGTATAATATTGTACAGTAAAGTCTTTTTATATGCGGTAGATACGTTAAAATGCAAAATTAACGTATCAATAAATTTTTCAAATATTTTTAGGTGTTTTTAAACAGCTGGATCTCCGCGAAAAATGGTCGTAATAGAGTTTAAAAAAACTATTTTAAAGCTTGAACGTTCTAGTTTTTGAATCATTTATTGAAAATTTTATTATCCTTCAGGATAACCTCCTTTTTTAAGATGAAACGCCAAAAAAAATTTTTTTTTTTTTTTTTTCAAAAAATTATATTAATTTTGAGAGGTTCTACAGGACATGCAAATTTATTTTTAGTAAAATCAAATAAAGGACTGTTGTAAATTAGACTTGTTTCTTTAATTTAATTAATTAACTGACAGCTTTTATTTGATAGGTACCCCAATTGAATTTGGATAAAATATCGTACCGCATAAAAAGATACGCTTAAAAAGAGACTCGACTGTAGGTATACTCGTATTCTTATATAGATATTTATATTTTTAAGAAGTGAAGAGTAAAAAAATATCATTCATTATTCATTTAAAAACAATTTGTGAAAAAAATTATAATTAAAAACGAAACAAAAAAACATTCGGCTTCGGCCGAAGGTTACAAGAAAAGCCGAAGTTCGGCTTCGGCTTCGGCCAAAAACTGACCTTCGGTCGGACACTAATTTTAACGTAACGTAAAAACTAACCAACGTCCTTTCGCCCCAATAGATTTGATATTTTCAATGTGCTTTTTGTGATTTTCTATATTTTAAAACAATTAAATATTCTCCTTATGCATTAAAAAAAAGTATTAAAATTTATGTTCGATGTACAAAGTGAATACTATCTAATATATAGTGCACTTAAATATAACCCATTAATAAGTAATTAATACTTACGTTTTTATTTATTTTTATGTAATTTAGACTCGAAACTACATAATGTTTTCTACCTATACTAATTTAATCTTTTAATTTAGTTCAGATAAACTGTACGTTAATATAGAACTCTTTAAGAGAGAAGTTCTCTTTTTGAACACAATTATTTTGTTTTCTATCTTTTTTAGGGTTCCATACCTCAAAAAAAAAACGGAACTTTTATAGGATCATTTTGTTGTCCGTCTGTCTGTCCGTCAATACTCTTTTTTCTCCGGGAACGACTAGAGGTATTAAGTTGAAATTTATATCAAATATTAAATCTGCAGTTTTATAGTTCTGCAAAAAATCAGAGTTTCTATCTCAATACAATAAAAAGATGTAAATATAAAAAAATTGAACAGTAGATCAAAGATGTTATTTTAGAATATGGCTATTTGCACATACAGTATGTGCTTGCAATTGGCTATTTGCAAATATTTTTTGTGTACCTAATTAGGTTAGGTTGTTATGTTAGGGTAGGTTAGTTTACGTTTAGTAAGTGGTATGTGCAAATAACCAATTGCATGCACATACAGTATGTGCAAATAGCCCCATCTGTTATTTTAAGCAAAAAACTTGATGTGAACATTTGTCCGGACATTCTTCGTGAGGGAGCTACAGCTATTCAAAGATAATAAAAGGGCAACAATTATTATTAATAGTTCAACAGACAAACGAGTATTTCAGTAAAGTCGGTATACCTATATGGAATACCATTTATGTTTTTGGTAAGAAAACTATGATAATATTATATAAAATCTGCAATTATCATTTCATTAGCAGGGTTGCCACGCACCCTGGAAATCATGGAAAACCGGGAAAAGTCATGGAATTACATATACCCTTGAAAAGTCCTGGAAAAGTCATGGAAATTCCCAAAATTCTAAAAATTCTATGGAATTTAAAAAAAAATCTAAAATCTAGGTATTTTTTCGTTGCCGTGGTAACAAACGTAGTTGAATTTTTTTTTAATTAGGTTCATTTTCGCGTGTCAAGGGTTATTGTCATAAATAAATCAATGTTAAATTTTATTCAGATACGTAAAAGTGCGATATAAAATATATTCTGCACTACTCTGTGCTATATTTGTAAAGATATAACTTAAATTAATGAAGAGAACGTATTCTTTTTATATGTAGTATGTACATTTGTACATATACATCTCTTTTTCTATTCTTGAAAATATATATCAATTATATATAATTGGTATTACTCAACACAGAGAACTAATTGTTTTCGAGCACATACGCCTCTTTTATTAAAGAATGAAAATATGAATACTTATACAGGATGATTCATATCAGGTGGAACAAACTTAAACCGTTTATTGAGAAAAATATTTCAAGCAAAAAAGTTCATATAAACATGTGTCCGGAAACTCTTCGTGAGGGAGCTACAGACTCCCAAAGATTTTGACTAAAATTGGGTTTTATTTAATATCTGGAGAACCCATTGTGATACAGCAATGAAAATTAATACCTGGATTAGTAATAATACGTGTTATCGATTTCCAGTATCAAACAATGGTTATTTAGACCAGTGATGTAAGAGGCCTGTGGGCCCTCTGATTTTTATCTAGTATTTTTTTGTTCTTCACTTTTTTCTTATGTTTGGTATTTTTATAAGGTCATATGATACAAAATACATATAATTATACTTTGTTAAGTTGTCAAAAGATCAACCGTTTACGAGAAATACGATGGGGAAGATAGTTCTGCAGAATTTAACTTAATACAGATGCTAAAATTACACAAAATAAATTTATATTCTTGAATAATCAAAATTGAGTAGGTATAACATATTAGTGTTAATCTAAAAGCTGGTGAATATTTTTTACAAATGTTTTGTACCACACCGACAAATTTTTTAAATAAAGCGCTATTTTTTTATATTTTAATTTTTTCTACCTGGAAAAACTATGATATTTTACCTGGAAAACCTGGAAAAGTCATGGAATTTCATTTTGAAAAATTAGTGGCAACCCTGATTAGACAGAGAATTTAATCTTTAAACGAAATCGGGCAGGCAAAAAAATAATTCTTAAATTAAAACAAAGTAAAAATAAAAAATCTAAAACAATCGAAAATCAGCCTCTTAAAAAACGTGCGTGTAATATGGCCCACAGTGGTCCATAATATACGCTTGATATCTCAATACAGGATTATCTACAGGGTTACACATTAGGAGTGGATATCGACTTTATTTTCGAAACTATAAAAGTTAGAACAATATTTCAAATCGTAACTACCCTTTAATTAGCATTTAGAAGAATAATAAAAAATCATGCTACCCTCATCCACACTCGCATCGCCCACAGGCCTCCCAACTTTGAAATTTCAAAGGAACCCCCCATATTTTATTTCAGAATTTGAAAGATCAATTTTATTAATGAACATTTTACTTCAAACAATTTTTTCTATGATGGACCATTTCGGAAATATTGGGTAATATTTATATTTTTTATTGTATAGTATTTTGGTCACATTAGGAGTGGATATCGACTTTATTTTCGAAACTATAAAAGTTAGAACAATATTTCAAATCGTAACTACCCTTCAATTAGCATTTGAAAGAATAATTAAAAATCATGCAACCCCCATCCATACTCGCATCGCCCACAGGCCTCCCAACTTTGAAATTTTAAATGGGAACCTTCATATTTTATTTCAGAATTAGAAAGATCTATTTTATTAATGAACTTTTTACTTCAAGAAATTTTTTCTATGATGGACCATTTAAGAAATATTGGGCAAAATGTGTATTTTTAAGGGTATAGTATTTTTGTCACATTAAGAGTGGATATCGACTTTAATTTCGGAACTTTAAGGGTTAGAGTATTATTTCGAATTATTACTACCCCCACCCATATTCGCATCGTACACACAAATAAAAATACTGTTATAATGTCGATGTCCACCCTAATGTGACAAAAATACTATACCCTAAAAAAATAGAAATATTGCCTAATATTTCTTAAATGGTCCATGATATAAAAAATTACTTTTAGTAAAATGTTCATTAATAATATTAATCTTTCTAATTCTGAAATAAAATATTAGGGTTCTCATTTAAAATTTCAAAGTTGAGAGGCGTATAGGCGATGCGAGTATGGATGGGGGTTGCATGATTTTAAATTACTCTTCCAAATGCTAATTGAAGGGTAGTTACGATTTAAAATATTGTTCTAACTTTTATAGTTTCGAAAATAAAGTCGATATCCACTCCTAATGTGTAACCCTGTATATTAGATGGTTAAAAAAATAAATGGTTGATACCATTTATTTTTAGGAGAATTTAAAAATAATATGATGCTAATTTACAATAAAAATGGATTTATGCTACTGGCAATAAAACTTAAAATACATCGCTCGAATGCGGGTCATTGAATCAAATTTTCCTGATAAATATTGTAATTTGTACCAACAAATGTAGGCATTGTTCAATATAATATATAACAATATTTTGTAACACGCTTTTTATCATCGGAACATAATTTATATACCATATGTGAAAGTTTCAGATTTTAAATCGTATAGATTAAACGGTATTTCACAATTTGCCATTCTAATAACTTACAAAATAGTGATTCTTATTACAGGAACTAACAAATATTAGTTAAATAACATGCATTTTCAACGAGGTATTAATTTGTTTAGATCAGTGATATTTCAACTTACTGTAACACAATTTATTGACTGATTTATCACACCATGAGCTAAATTTTTCATCAACAAATTGATCATTTATTTGGCCAAATATGATTAAAATATGGATTATATAAATAAGTGTACTATACATAAGATAGTATTCATTTTGTACATCGAACATAAATTTTTGCACTTAAAATTTGATAGTATCCACTTTATACATGTAAACATAAATTTGAATACTTTTTTATTTAAGTCTTCAGGCTTCCGCGGTGATCTTGAAATGGATCTTGGCTTCTGGGTGTAAGCCGCGTCGATTTGGTCATTTTACTGGCCAACGTTTCGTCACACATTGCAGTGGACATCTTCAGGGCTCTTGTTACAGTAACAAGAGCCCTGAAGATGTCCACTGCAATGTGTGACGAAACGTTGGCCAGTGAAATGACCAAATCGACGCGGCTTACACCCAGAAGCCAAGATCCATACTTTTTTATTTATTTTTTAAGAATGTGGCTATGTTGAACACCGTATGTGCTATTTGCACATACTGTATGTATACCTAATAAGGTTAAGTTGTTAGGTTAGGTTAGATTACGTTAGGTTAGGTTAGTGGTATGTACAAATAGTCAATTGAGTACACATTTGGTATGTTTAAATTCTTTTAATAGCTCCATTAATTTTTTAATGCATAAGGTTTTAAAATGTAGAAAATTATAAAAATTACATTAAAAATATCAAAACTATTGGGGCGAAAGGAGGTTGGCTAGTTTTAACGTTAGATTAAAATATAGAAAATCACAAAAATCACAATAAATACATCAAAATTATGTAATTTTTAAATCTGACAGGTCCAAAGGCTGTAGCCGGGTAAGCATGCAAAATCGGCCTTTGCATGGATTTGGCTGATTTTTTTTTTGAAAGTCACATTCTATATAACATTCAACCTGACCAAATATCAACTTCCAAAAATTTGTAGTTTTCGAAAAAAAAATTATTTTTGATTTTCAAAAAAAATTTTTTTTTTGATAATCTATGAATCGAATTTGATGGTGCTTACAGTATATTGTAGAGGTACTTATGATACATCAGAGGTAATTTTATTATGATCATCTGATCATAATTACCTGGAAAAAAAATTAATAAAATTTAAAAATTAAAAAAACACCATGATGTACTCGGGGGGCAATCACCATTTTTTCACCAAATATACCTAGTATGTACCCATACAACATATCAAAATCTCAAATTGTTCCGAAGGGTATAACATACTCGTATAAATATTCAAAATATTTTGCATGCAATTATATGCTAACGGAGGCGTGGCTTGGTGCGGACGGACCATAGAGATACTATAATATAGATAAAAGTAACATAACATTTCATGTAAGTGGAAACAACATGTAAATAATTAATAATAGAGTTATTCTCATTTTTTTAAACAGGGCTTGACTGGCCCGGTGGGATATCGGGAATTTGACGATGGCGCGTGCCCTGACAGGGTTAAAAATAATAATTTTTAGTATTAAAATTAAAATAAAATTAAATATTTTTCTCAAGTGCCGTTTTTGCGAATCACGTGAGTTCGAATTATGTTATCGTGTAATAGTGAGGTACCAAAGCCTTGTAAATAGCTTTTGTATCACCTACAAATAAATTGTCGTTTTCTAATTTCATTATCTATTTTGATGCAGAAGGAGATAGAAACTATAGCAATACCTATTTGGTATTAAATTAAAGGTTGAATAATTTCGTCTTTTTAAACGTCAAACATTATTTAATTTATTTTTATTTTCTTAAAATATTAACAAAAATTTTTAAGCCTTTTATTTTATACAAAAAACATTTAAAACTAATATATAAAAAGAAAAATTTTCTGTATCAAATACACTAATTATTTTCGCTCTACGCACTTGAAAATTAATTCAGTAATGCAAACTAATCATAAAAACATTTGTTCTTGTACAAAAGTTTAATAAAAAATTTTATTGAATTTTTTTTCATAATTTAACCTGTATTAATATTTAATCTATATTTTATTAAAAATTATTATTTTTAACCTTGTCAGGGCACGCGCCATCGTCAAATTCCCGATATCCCACCGGGCCAGTCAAGCCCTGTTTAAAAAAAATGAGAATAACTCTATTATTAATTATTTACATGTTGTTTCCACTTACATGAAATGTTATGTTACTTTTATCTATATTATAGTATCTCTATGGTCCGTCCGCACCAAGCCACGCCTCCGTTGGCATATAATTGCATGCAAAATATTTTGAATATTTATACGAGTATGTTATACCCTTCGGAACAATTTGAGATTTTGATATGTTGTATGGGTACATACTAGGTATATTTGGTGAAAAAATGGTGATTGCCCCCCGAGTACATCATGGTGTTTTTTTAATTTTTAAATTTTATTAATTTTTTTTTCCAGGTAATTATGATCAGATGATCATAATAAAATTACCTCTGATGTATCATAAGTACCTCTACAATATACTGTAAGCACCATCAAATTCGATTCATAGATTATCAAAAATAATTTTTTTTTTCGAAAACTACAAGTTTTTGGAAGTTGATATTTGGTCAGGTTGAATGTTATATAGAATGTGACTTTCAAAAAAAAAATCAGCCAAATCCATGCAAAGGCCGATTTTGCATGCTTACCCGGCTACAGCCTTTAGGTCAAGTGCAAAGTATTATTTTTTTAGTACAAGTTATTTATTTTTAGTGGAAACTATTGCTTCCTCGCAATATCGAAGATACGAGAAGTTTTGTTATCGTTTTAAAACGAGAAAAAAAATTTGTTCTCCGATTTTAAAAATTTTACCGGATTTATCCGTTTCAGGTCAAGACAAACACTTTTTGTTCCGTGTCTGTCTGGCTGTGTGTGTGTCTGTGTGTCTGTCCCCCAATCCTTGTCACACGCTTAACTCATGAACCACTGAACCGATATTGATGATATGATTTATTTTTTGAAGATATCTCAAGAAAGACACATGTTACGTGAAAATTTTATAGAACCTTTTTTGTAGAGCATTCAATTCTCTATAATATAGGTCACCTACTTTTGTTGTAAAATATTCCCTTACAAAGATCTATCTCAATTTGACTTAAGAAAATCGTCATTTGTTTTTTTAAAACTGCTATTTACTTTGACATATTAAATGTCACTTTGACGTTTTAAATGTCATTTTGACATTCGTATAGCAGAAAAATAATGATTTTGATTGAAATTATCAAAAAATTCAAAATATACGACATAATAACCAGGCGCGTATTAAGAAAAATGTCAAATTAATTTTTTTTATTAAAATCGTATGAAAATTAAATAGTTAACCAATGACAGGCAGTTCATCTGAATACTTTATCGGGTTTTATTTAAATTGTTCAATAATTAACTACCTTTGATGAATTTAGCACGAGGAAGCACCGTGCATTTACAAGGCAGAGTATTTATTTAACGTGATATATTTTGTTTTAAGTTCAATATATTTGAAGTGAAAATGATTAAATAAAATGTATTTATTATTTAAAAAAAAGTGCATTTAAAAACAAGACTTAAAATATGACTTTAAAATTGCGTAAACTCATAATATGCAGTAAAGTTTACATTACGTCGAGAATACCTACATATGTCGATTCAAGTTTTTCATTTGAGATTTTAAATCTCGCATTCCCAGGAGCAGTCGAGATTTTTCATTCGACATTTCTATAGAAAAAAAAGTCAGAACAAGATTCGAGAATACGGTATAATTTACACAATCGAGATTCTAGTAAATAACTAAGTAAGTGATTTTACTTCCATGTTCGAAGAAATGGAAGTATTGTAATACCGTCAAAAAATCGTGTCCGAGATAAGAGCAGATTCTGATTGTACTAACTTCAAAACGTAAAGAAAAGTTAATTTCCGCATGGCGGCTGTGCGTGTGTGTGTCTGTGTGTCTGTGTGTCTGGATGTAGAATTTTCTTCCGTGTACGATAACTACTGTAGATATGCACCGATTTTAATTATTTTTGGAGAAAATGTTTGCCTCAGTGAGTACTCCAGACCTATTGATTTTGGTGCTAATCGGATTAGGGGTTTCCGAAATATTCAAAATTTTGTACCAATTATCGTCTGAAAAGTGATTAGTATCTCACCAATTTTGATAAGACTTGGTACATTTGTAGTTCAATCCAATCTAAGGGGCACTTAATTCATAAATGTACCAAAACAGCTACTTAAGGGGTGAAAATCACCCTCAAAATTTTAATTTTAAATACTAATAAATTCATGTTACCATGGAAACAAACGCAGTAAATTTCAAATGTCAGATAATAATTATTTTATAAAAATGTGTATTATACAACTGATATTTATAAATACAAAGGTGAGTTTTATATTAACAATTATCTATTGTAAAAGATATTATAGAACATGGAAGTCATGTATGGTTCTCCATACCGATATTTAGTTTTAGTTTAGTAATCTCGAATGAGAAAAAATCGGACGAACTCGAGAATAGGGGTCCAGAACATATTGGAGCAATCGTTCGGAAAATTATTTTGATTGATTTTTTTGTTTTTATAAAGTTTTAGAGATGAGGATTATTAACAATAAGTGCGATTAAATGCAAGGTGCCAATCTGTATCTTGATTGGGTATAGTTTAAACCGCAAAAAGGCCCTAAAAAAGGAAAATATGTTTTTTGAAATCAAAATTTCGTTTGTATCATCTTTGGGTTTTTTTCGTATATAAAAAAGGTCCTTACACTCATAACTGTAACTTTACTCGTTTATTTGTTATTTTGATGTATATATAAATATTTGTATAAAATAAATGTAACATCTAAGGTCAATAAATGATCTAATTTATATAATGTAAATGTTAAAGATAAGAAAGAAATGAGTTTTGATTTGTAAAGTAAGGCATTCGGAACATGCATGAAATACGTGCAACATATATGTATTTATATACAGTAGAAACCGGTTATAACGATATCGAAGGGACCGGTCATATTGGTCGTAAAAAGCGGATAGTCGTAATAATCGGTCAAAATGCATTTATATGGGATACGTCGTATTAACCGATGTCGTTATAACCGGTTTCTATTGTAATTGAGGGGTTTGCAGCAACAACGAGTTAACTCCATTTTTAGGCCAAACAGAGTTAACAACCGTTTCTTGGGGGAAAAAATCATTCTTTCGTTTGGTTCAACAAAGAGTTACCTACCGTTGATAGTTCTCAAGGTATCCAAACTTCATTCGCCTGGGTAAAAATGGAGTTAACTCCAGGAGCTGACTCTTTTTTTTTGGGCTTAGAATTTAGTTAGTACACTCGTTACTGTATTCTTTCTTGAAATAAACTAATTTTCTTGAAAATTGTTCTTATTCAATGCTTCCTTACTTTATAAAAAGAAAATAATTTTCAACTATTTGGGCCAAAAAGGAGTTAACCCCAGAATAAAATTGACTCTAGAATTGCGAATTTGACGAATTTCTCAATGAAATTTGGCCAAAACATGTGGTCGGTGACAAATAATAATTGGACGAAGACAAAGGCGATTTAAATACATATACAGTTTTTTTCTATTTTCCCACAAATTATAAAAACTGGAGTTAACTTCTTGTTGCTGCATATCCCTCAATTGTTATTATTTTATTGAGAATAAAATATTCAGTTAGTAAAAGTGATAACGTTTTATTTGACCACCTCAGAACATATTACAGTTATTTTTGTAATGTTCATGAAACCTTGAATTTATATATTTTCATTAATTATGTAGGTATACTTTAAAACAGTTTAAAACTAATGTTATCATACTTTATAATTGTACAGTTCATTACATGTAGGGGACACTTAAATAATAAGAAAATGAAAGATAAATAAAAAAACTAATTAGAAAATAAAATTTCGCTCTTTATTGATTTGTAGTCAACTAACCTAGAATCCAAATTAAATCTACAGAATAATTAATATTTACAATAAAGTTATTCTTATAGTCCGGACGTTAAGAACTTTTCCTCTGCACTTTTTGATAGAAGCATGAAATTTGGTATGGTTGTATATTAAACCTTCCTCTACAAAACTAGAAACGGCGACATTTCAAAAACGCGTGTGGTCCCCATTTTAGGGGCAAAAATGTCTACTCGCGTTTAGTTTTTCTTAATTATCTCGCAAATGGTTATTCGTATAAAAAAAAAGGATTGTGTGGTTTTATGAAACCACGGTAAAAGTGAAACTTTTTTTCACATTATAGACATTTAACTTAAAATTTTCGGAATAATAAATTCAAGCACTCAAAATTGAAATAAAACCATAAACAACAACATGCACCAGCAAAAAGTTCTAATAATTCTAATAAATTCTATATAAAAACTATGTTTACTCACCAAGATCTTTTTTCCTTTTTTTATAAGCATACCCAAAAAACTCAAAATTCTTATAATAACAAATAACATCGTCAATAGTCGACACCTGTTTCAACTAATAGATCGCTTATTGACGATAGCCGTACCTCACGAAAGTTTCGTTGCGTCGTCTATTGAGGACACCCGTAGTTAAAGGGTTAATAACCAAGTCTCCCTGTAAACCGATCACTATTTCACTATCACAATCTGTTTTTAAAGGATCTTCGTTTCCTAGTTGTTTGTTTCTAGTTTCTGGTAAGTATTCTCTTTAACAGCCAAGGCTCCCTGAAATACGTAACACAATACAGTAATAAATTGAATTAGATGTAGGTAATGTTTTATAAATAATGCTAAAAATACGTGTATGTATTACTTACCTCATATTCCTGTTTGTAATATTTAGAATATTCATCATAGGTTTCAATATCCTGAAGACAATGTCTTCTATTTCTTGTTTTATATCTTCCTGTTTAAATGTGAAACATTTCAACACAGTAATATTACAATACAAACTTACTAAATATGTATAATAGCACACAGTACATAAACTGTCATACAATGAATGGCTGCTTGTTCCGCGCATGCGCAGTCCAACTGTAATGCGACATGCAACACACAGTCCAAAAAGTTTGAGACGATGTAATAAAAGTTTCACTTTAAAAATAGAGGAGGTCAAAAATAATGTACATTAAATTATAAACAAAAGTTGTTATATAAATTTTACGATTAGAGTTCAGTGTTGCCATTTAAATGGGGGTTAAAATTATGACAATTGAATTTTGGTAGAAAACAAATTGGCACCTGGTACAGGACATAAAAATAGTCCTCTGAAAACCACATAAAACTGATATATTTTGGAGTCCTGGGCCCCTATTCTCGAGCCCACTCGAAATTATGTCGGTTCGAGTGTTTCGTTCGAGATTTTAAATGTCCTATGCCCAGGAGCAGTCGAGATTTTTTATTTGACATTTCTATAGAAAAAAAGTCCCATCGAGATTCGAGAATAGATTCTAGCAAATATCTTAGTGACTTTTAGTTTTAGTTTAGTAATCTCAAATGAGAAAAAATGGAACGAACTCGAGAATAAGGGCCCAGCGCGAAAAAATCTTTCAATAAAATCGTTAAATCGTAAGCTCTATACTGTGAGATCGAAAGTTACTTTTAAGTTCTTTTCTCTTCAATAAAATTAACAGATAAATGATAACTATAGATAATAGAGTTTGTGATACCTTTGTATCCTTATAAATTTCAATCCTATATTTAAAACCATTAAGAACTTTTGGAAGGCACTGTATGTATGTAAACAGATTTGGAGTACGTGTCTTTCTCTAGAGAACTCTAGAACAGGACTTCTTAAAGGCAGGACTTCTTATAAAGGCCGCGAAGAACCGCAAATATAACAATTAAAATTATCGTTAAATAAATGAACTAAAAAAATATAAAATATAAAGTTATATTTTTAGAGCAAATTTTCTAAATAAAGACTAGCTATTTCCTAAGTGTTTTTAAAATCGTCATTTTTTTAAATGATTATTGCCAATTCCAAACAAAATATATCGAAAATTAATAAAAATTATAAAAAGGAATTTTAAGTCCGGTATTATAAACGACCTAGCAAATTTGCAAGCTAGCAAGCACTCTCAAATGGGGTATCAAACTTATATGACAGTTCTCTTGAAATTTTTGACAGATAGTTTCATACATAGGAAGTAAAAAAAAGGTATGTAAAGTATATTTACTAAAGTGTATTTGCTAACCTTGCGTAAAAGATGGTAAAAACCATCTTACTGCGCCTGCAACTAACTGTTAAAAACTCAAAGAGAACTGTCATATAAGTTTGATATCTCATTCGAGAGTGCTTGCTAACTTGCAAATTTGCTAGGTTCTTTATAATACCGGACATTAATCTATCACAATTATAACGAATTCGTTTGTACTCAAATAAGTGCTAATTGGAAATAGGTAGGTACTTAATAAGGTTTTAATATTAAGAAAATATTTAAGTAGGTGAACGTCGGGCACATTAAAAATGCTTTGTGGGCACCCTGGTGCCAGTCAGCCCCTTGTTGCCGATCGCTGCTCTATAATCTAGAGCAGTGTTTCCCAACATGTGGTCCGCAAGAGCTAAAATATGGTACGCAAAAGATTTCAAACATTAAATGAATCAAAAATCTCATTGATGCAAACTAAAATACTATGGCTAGGCCATAAAATGCACACCCCTTAAACATAAAAAAATGTATTAATTTATAATATCAAATAAATACGATACAATATAATTGGTGAAACTTAAAAGGATGTTTGAAAAAAATATTGGAGGTAATTAATATTATATAAATATATAATATGAAGTTTATCACTCATTATGATTTTTTAGAAAATCAACAATGAATCTTGATATCAATTGATTATTACCGTTTTTATTTAAATTTAGGATGTATAGTAATAAAACAACAATCATTTTAATTTACAATTTTTATATAAAATATTTTATTTGTAAAATGTATAAAGTAAATTAATTAATTAATAATAATAATTAGAAAGATAAATACATCCACATATTGCAGCGATAACAGCTGTGTTCACCTGATGTCTAGCAGAGCATTTAAAATGAAACAACAATGTAACGTTTATAGGTTAGGTATATGTATATGTACATTATATATTTGTTTTAAAAATGCAAACTTACCAGACTTTATCTTGATTAAAAAGATTGATTGGCTTTGAATAAAATAATTAAAATACAGCACGTATCGATGTACATGTATTTATATATTAATTAACACAATATAATAATTGTAATACTTGGAATTTGAAGTGACGTATGAAGAAATAGCGCCTTACGGTAATCTTATGAACTACCGAGTAACTACTCTATTTGTAAAAATAATTCTTGTCAAAATATGAATTTTTGTTTAAATAAACTGCAAATTTCGTTA
The DNA here is from genome assembly GCA_949319165.1 of Sialis lutaria. Lineage (NCBI taxonomy): Eukaryota > Metazoa > Arthropoda > Insecta > Megaloptera > Sialidae > Sialis > Sialis lutaria. Next base: position 1,445,910 of record OX439231.1, on the reverse strand, counting down.
CTTCTAGTTATCCAATTTTGTTGAGTTTTAATAGGGTTCTATTCTGATAATAGATGAAGTGAATTCAAAAGGATTGGTGCAAATTTATTTCGAAATATAGCCTACAGTTCGGCGTTTTTATCAAAAAAGGGGGTTAAATCAACAAATTGAACTTTATTTATATTTTTATAACAGAAAATTAAAACCGATCGATATTAAACTAAGTATAAATGCAAACTGTAATGTTTTCTATCAGAAAATGTAAAAATGTAAGTGGAATACTGAAGAAATTTAAGATATAATGCTCATTTTATCAATTTATATACGAAAAAAAATTTTAGCACGATAATAGAACACACTTCCAAGCAGAGCCTGCTTGGGTGTGCAATATCTACTAAAAATGATATGTTTTCAATTATAACACTGTTAATTAATGTTACTTTTGAATTTTACGATTTCTTATGTTAATTAAACGTCTCAATTAGAGTTTATTTTTAGATTGATACAGTTTATTTTTAACCTTGTGGTCCCTGTTAATAAAAAAGAAATCAAAGTGGTCCCTGGTAAAAAAAAGGTTGGGTTCCACTGCTCTAGAGTCTAGAGCAGCGGTTCTTAAACTTATGTGGTCTAGGGACCCCTTTTTTGAACAATTATTTTTCAGGGACCCCCATCCCTGATAGAAAAACAAAAAAGGTCGTTATATACTAATTAATCACTGATAAATAGAAATATAAAAGTACTTAATGTAAATTTTTTTTGCCAAAATAGTTTCACGGACCCCTGTAAAAATTTGGCGGCCCCCCGGGGGTCCGCGGACCCTAGTTTAAGAACCGCTGGTCTAGAGCATGCAAAATCAGTTTAAACGCCTCTCTCTTTTTGTACTCGACTGTATAGTACTGTATACTGTATATAGGTTTACAATTGAAGGATACATGGGAAAAAGACGCTAGTGTAAGTCAATTTTTAGTCGAATTAAGATAACAGCGCTATTTATTGGAAAATCTAGGTACTTTTCGAGCCACGTATGTATTAAGGGGAAAACATACTAAATTCCGTAAAATAAAATTTTAAAGTTATCATTTTTTAGAGTAAAAATACCAGTCTTAAAACAGCGATAACTCAAAACTAGACTATGTACCCTTCAATTAGTATGAATTTATTATTGTGTGTACTCTAAATTCTCTGTGATATTCGTTTTATTATTCTGTATAAAATATTATTAAATACTATTTTGATTTTTTTAATAAATTGTTAGAGAGGCGCATAATATTGAATATTCTAATGATATTTTGTAATTAATTATTAATTGTTTTCTACTAATTCGCAGAAAAAGTAAGGAAACTACTGACTACTTCCCCTGTTTCCATAGACGTTTCGTTAATAAATTGTAGACGCTATAACTCAAAAATGACAAAAGCTCTTAGTTTTGAAAACGAAAGTTTACTCTTTGTCAATTTTTAAAATTTTCGAATTATTTTTGAAACGGTGCGAATTATAAAAAAATGTTTTAAATAAAAATATTATTTTTTGTGTGAAATATGCAATAATTATTTCATACTTACCCTGGACCCTGACCCCCTCTAACTAACGGGTGTTTTTTTTAGAAGTATATAACTTTTTTTTAAATGAAACACAACAAATTCAATGAAATGACCGAAATTTTGGCTTTATTAGCTCACAAATATCATGGCATTTAATTTTTAAAAATAATTTCTGGCATACGGCCTCCGCGACTGCGCTTTATGAACGCCATCCTGTCGGTCCAATTTTGCACCACTTTTTCGAGCATATTCGGTCTTATTTCGTCAATGGTGTGTTGAATGTTGGCTTCTAAATGATCAATGTTTGCTAGTTTATCAACATAGACCAGAGATTTGACGTACCCCCACAAAAAGTAGTCTAAAGGTGTCAAATCACACGAACGAGGTGGCCAATTCACAGGTCCATTTCTTGAGATGATTCGGTCACCAAACGTTTGGCTCAACAAAGTGATGGTTTCACGCGCTGTATGGCATGTTGCGCCGTCTTATTGCAACCATTTCTCCTCCAAATGATTTGCAATGACGTGAGGAATAAAAAAATCACGAATCATTTGCTGAGAACGGCGTCGGATCGATAAATTCGGGTCCTCTGTCACACTTGCGTCTACAGCGGCGATGGCTACTTTTGTACGCACGGTACGGGCTCGATTTGGATGAATATTATCCAAAAAAGTAAATGTGGTCATGAATCGATCCATAGTATTGCGTATTAGCTGCTCAGATGGACGATTATGCGCACCGTAAACTTGACGAAGTGCTGATATGAGTTTGGCGAACAGAGCGCGAATTTTGGAAATAAATTTCCAGGATTTGTAAACGTTGTTCTGGTGTAAGTCTTTGCATGGAGATTTGCCAAAGTATACTGAACAAAAAAGTCAAAGACACTTAACCAGTATGACAAACAGTTTGAAAGTTATCCCTATCGAAAGTTCTATACCTGTAAAAAAAACACCCGATATATACAAAATTTAAACTCGATCCGAATTTAACCTGTTACAATTTTTTTCCTTGTTAGATGTACATTTTTTCTGGACTAATATGTATGGATAAAATATGTTTTATTATATTTACAATTTCATATTTATTATAACTAATATATAAGACGAGATTTCACCAAACTGTTTTTTTTTTGATCAAACAAAATGTTTAATAATCAAATATCAACTTTCTACATTGATATAAATGTCATTTGTCTACACAAATACATATACAATAAATGTGTAGATAAATACATATAAATATTCATCAAATATTTTATAAAAACTAAAAAACATGAAATCAAAGTATGTACAGAAATATGTTTTTAAATAAATTGTATTTTCTAGTATTTCCTGACTAAATACCATGTGTTTTGTCTTTGTTCTTATTGTTAGTAACACAATTAACTTAAATAACTTCTCGAATAACCTTTACCTATTTACTACTGGGATCATGGGCGTACCCAGCATTTTGTTCAGGGGGGGGGGGGAAATTTTTTTTATAAATCGATTTAGTCGGTATGTTTCACAAAGGACCCCATAAAAATAAGGGGGGGGGGGTGAACAGATGGGTTATTAACCTTTTTAGATATTGAAGTGCAAAAAAATGTTGTGTACTGTCCTTATAAATGGGCATTATTGTAAATAAACATTGACTAATTTTTCCTTTATTCTTAAATATTCTATATTCTATCGTTTCTGTGCTACGCTGTTGCAACTTTTAGCTATCTCTAAATACAAAAGTAAGAACAAACTAGCTGCCGGATCCAATTTTACCCGGGGATATAAAATTAAACTATATAACGTATAATGCCGTGGTGCGATCCTTTAGGTCCACATAATCAACTTCCCAACATGGTATGGCTATCAATACTTGAATACTGATTATTTATTGTTTCCATAATTATTTTTTTTAATATGTAGGTATATGAAAAATTTTAATGGAATTTGTCAGAAATAAAACCCACCAAAACTAATATTATATATATTAGTTTTCTAATATCCTAATGTCAAAAATATAATGCACATTTTTAGAATAACTAATCTGACAGTTTTAATTTCGTTTGTTTCCATGGCAACATGAATTAGTAGACGTATTTATTAGTATTTCAAATTCAAATTTTGATGGTGGTTTTCACCCTTTTAATGGCTTTTTAGATCCATATAAAAAACAAACATTGAAATACACGTTTTATTATATGTATTGTATAATATTTATTCTAAATAAATCTAAGTTGCGAGTAAATCCGATCAAAACAAAAAAAATAACTCAAAAAACATCCCTTTTTACCCCCGTAGGGGTTGAATTTCGGAAAATCCTTTCTTTCAGATCTTATTCACGCCAAGACGCTTCGATTGACACCCCAACGAAGTCAATAGCATTTTTTATTCGCGAGATTTCGTCCCGGAAAAAAATGACACGTACGTACGTACACACACACACACACACACACACACACACACACACACACACACACACACACACACACACACACACACACACACACACACACACACACACACACACACACACATATACATTTTTCTAAAAATAGTGTAAATATACTCTAATGACCTTTAAACATGAAAATATGTTAAAATTTTTGATTTCGATTTTCGGACCAATTACAATAACTTCCTATTGGGAAGTTAAAAATGTTAACTTTTTCATTTCTTCTTGAATTTTGGTCGCAAACTTTTTTTCAATCGTAAATTTATATTTATCATATAGAAAACAAAATCATCTACAAAAATGTAATAGCTGTCGGTTTTAGTGGGTTTCATTCATTCTATTTTCTTTCTATTTTAGGTAAAAAATCGATCTAATTTGATTGGTCTATAACTCGATAAATAAATAAATAATTAAATTTAAAAGTAAAAAGGAAATGACAGTTTAATCGCTTCAACAAGAGATTTTATTTAAAAAAATATTTTTTTTCTGGATCCAATAATATCAAATGTACATCAAATAATAATAATAGAATAATTACCTAAATCGATATGACGCGCAGTGCGATTTTTTTAAAGTTAACTCATCAATCGTAACTCGTAACGTGACTCAAACGTGAGTTCTGAATGAAAATTTTGAAATACCTATAAATTTTACTTCTTCAGTTTCATAAATACAATAGTAGTAGTTAGGCTTAGGAACATAATTAACCAGCTAAATGTATGGCAGGTCAGGTTCAAAGAGGGGGGCAGCTGCTCCTCCCCCCTCGGTACGCCAATGACTGGGATAATATTATTTGTTACAATTGTTAAATAAGACATGGTATGTAAATGTATTGCGCCCTTACACTGGCCGTGAGCAAGTTAGAGATCGAGGTCGTGGTGTCCGGCTACCGTGTGCACCAAGGAATTTAGAAAGGTAACTGTACATACGGAACTGCGCTCTCCGGACCACCGATTTACAACCACTGGTAGCCTCCACCTCCAACTGTTGAGTTTTCAGATACTTCAGTTATATCCTCAATCAATGTTATATAGTCTAAGAGTTAGCGGTCCATCTTACTAACCAGTTAGATACAAGGGCTAAATATTTGTAGATTTATAATTTAAAGCTTATGAGCTATTCCACGTCAAGAGTCCCTCTTAAAAGGTATTCAATCACTAGAACAGAAGCAATTGCACATTAAAGTTTACCAAATTTTTGTTATATACATTTTTTTCAAATTCAATTAAATATAATTATTGAGGGTAATGTTTGGTCAAACTTAGTATACATGGTTTCAATCGATTTGTCTTAGTGTCCCCAATAAATATCAACCATAAAAATACCCCGTTGTCGCTTTGGATTTTGATATACATAACATTGAAAATCACTTGGAACGGGGTTTTCCCCCTTCAACCCTATTTTTAAGGGTGTTGCACCACTGTTCGCCAGTCCTAGGTATTTTGTTCGAATTCTCTGCACCAAAATCTATAATAATCAACCATGACCTTGTTCCTTTACTGAGCAATACCGCGACACAAGCCGTGCGGATATGCGCGCGCGCGCGGTTATTCGTACAAATCACTTTTTTTGAGACATTTCTCATCGGAGTTCCATTCTGTAACTGAGCAGTTTTGTAGAAAATTGATCAAGGAATACGCTGATATTTTTTTCAAAATTTTCAAAGCATGTTCTCGCCTTGAAAACCACGTTTAAATAATATAATTGTTTATAACAAATAAATTAAATTATTTATAACAATAAAATAAATACGTTATTAAAGTGACATTTAAGAGCTTTAAAATGTATGTTTTTTTGTTGAAGTCTGTAGGATGAATAGAACCGGAGATATAAGCAGTTAAAGGAGAGCATGTTTTCGATTTTTTGCCGTTTTTCCGAAATTTCAACCCCTTGTAAACTAGGGGTGATCAAAATAAAATTTTATAAATTTTATAAATTTTATAAAATAAAAATTGTTTGACATATAAATTGGGTCCAAAGAAGCTGTTAAAAAAATTATAGCCAAATTAGAAAACATGAGGTCAAAAACTGTCCCGCTTGACGTGGAATGGCTCATATATTTATATGTTTCTTACTAAATACGATTTTTGTATAATACCCAGAACAGGATGTTGTACTCATTATTAGGTGTGCAAAATGATAAGCAAATGAATTATATTTATTAAACAACATAATAATACATTTGAAATCATCCTATTTGAATACGGTCAGACCCGCATTAAGGAAAATTTATAATACGTATTTTATGCAAAAATATATAAAATATAAATAAACTGGAAAATAATTTTTGTATTTATGTATAGGGTTCCCCAACTTTACTGACGTCAAATAAATTAATAAATTTTGAAGAAACTATGATTTATTTCGAAAAAAAATCATCCATACATTATACAGTCATATTATGTGGTCAGTCATTTTGTGTTTGAATTTGCTTACCACAAACTTAGTAGGCCACTCCCATTTGATTATCCTTAATATATATAAAGCTCAACGTCTGTGTGTCTGTCTGTCTGTCCGTTAGTGCTCTTATCACTCGAGAACCACTTATCCGATTTACGTGATTTTTTTTTAATTAATAGGTACATTCTCTGGCCAGGTTATAGGCTATATTTTGTTACGTTAGGTAACAAAACAACTAAGCAGTGACGATAATAGTAAATCAAGTCGGAAAAAATTTTGCCGACGGCGCGCTGTTTTGCAATACGCTGCCTAAACCGTTGAATATAGAACAAAATAATGTATTAAAGAATTGTGTAGAATCAAAAGTGCTACAATAAAGTCCGCCATATGTCTAACTTTTATATTTAAGCCACAATGACTGCTTTTATGTTACAAAAAAACATAAAATATTTGGGTTCGGTTTACATGCAGTTTTGACCTGCAAAACTTCAATCCTCAACGAAATAAATGATTTCATCGTCATAAGTACTTAATGTAGATATAATTTACCTTTTACAGAATCCAATTTGGTCTTTTGGTTTAGGAAATAACGTGTTATATACATATAATTATATATTATTCGCGAGAATTCGCGCGAACTATCTAAAGCGACGCGCGGGGTGGCGGGGTGAGAGGAGATACAACGCTCGGCTAGCAGTTGTTTATGTTGCGCAGGGCAGGGGGCAGGCCGGTATTCTTTCGATTGTCAATTGTTTAATTTGTTTTCAATAATTAAGTTTTAAATTTAAATAGAACAAAAAATATTTTTACTTTTGGTCTGATTCGCTTTTGTTAGGTAGGTAATTTATGTGTTGTTTGGTTTTTATTAGAAAAGTAACTAATCGTGTTTATACTTAATTCAACTATATATTTTTTAAATCCTAAACAATATTACCGCGAGCGAAGCCGCGTGGGCCCACCTAGTTAAATATATATTAAAGTCATTTCTCCATGTACCAAACAAAGGCAAATATTTTGCAACTCATTTGCTAGATACAGAAGTATGGTTTTTAGAACAAGTATATTATTGTGTATTTTGAGGCATACGAATTTATTAAAGTGCCAAATATAGGAAAAAAATTAAGAACGTTAAAAATACAAGATAAAAAACGGGCAAGTGCTTGTTGGGCACGCACATGATAGGGTTTCGTAGTCATTCTCACTACGATTTATAAAAAACGAGTTTTTTCAAATTTTCGTGACCGAAGGGTTAAAATCAAAAATTTGGCTTTTATTATTGCATTTTAAGAGACCTATCAAATGACACCCCACTCAATGGGGTAAATGAAAAAAATGTTACTTCACATTTCAATCTATGATAGGGGGGTCCAAAATATTTTTGACAATGTTCGTTATAATTTTCAGTGAAAGTACTAATTAAAAGCTACATTCTGATTTTTTTTCAGATTTTTTGAATCGATAGTTTAGAAAATAGAGAGGGGGGGACACTCTGACAGCGACATTAAAAAGCAAATATTTCGTGACTGAAGGCTTGAAATCAAAAAGTTATCTGACATTTTTTATTACATTTTAAGAGACCTATTAAATGGCACCCCAATCAATGGGCTAAGTGGGGAAAAATTACAGTTCACATTTCAGTCTATAGAAGGGGGGTCCAAAATATTTTTGACAATGTTCGTTATAATTTTCAGTGAAAGTACTAATTAAAAGCTACATTCTGGAATTTTTTCAGATTTTTTAAATTGATAGTTTAGAAAATAGAGGGGGGGGGGACGCTTTTTTAACGACTTTGGAGAGTAAATACATCGTGATTAAAAGGTTAAAATCAAAAAGTTCTGATACATTTTTTGTTGCATTTTAGGAGACCTTTCTAATGACACCGCACTCAATGGGGTAGGTGATTTCTTTTTAAAAACACTTCATTTTATGAAAAGGGGGCCTAAATTTTTTTTTTATAAAAATCTTATCATTTCTGTTTTTGGGTCATTAATCTACGACCGTTTACCAAATTTCATCTTATTATCTCAAAATTTTTGAAGACGGACGGACGGATGGACGGACATGGAGAAACTATAAGGGTTCCTAGTTTTCTACGGAACCCTAAAAATCGGTGGGCCTACTAGTCCTATACATCCCTGGTCTAAATAATCATTGGTTGATACCAGAAATCGATAACACGTATTAATACTAAACCGAGTATCAAATTTCATAAGTATATCACAATGTGGTCTTCAGATATTAATTAAAAATTAATTTTAGGCAAAATCTTGGTGAATTTGTAGGTTCCCAACGAAGAATTTCCGGACATATGTTCATACGAACTTTTTTGCTTGAATTATTTTCTCGATCAACTGTTCAAGTTCGTTTCATCTGATATGACTCCCCTGTATAATAATAAAGCTGACTCGATGTCGATATAGTAATTTTGGTTAACTTTTACCCCTAGCTCCACAAATTGTAACGGTAATTAACCGTTTTAGGGTTCCGTAGAAAACTAGTATAGTTTCTGTCCGTCCGTCTTGTAAAAATTTTGACATAATAAGATGAAATTTGGTACACGGTCGTAGATTTATACCTCAAAAATAGAAATGATAAGATTTAAAAAAAAATATTTGTTGACCCCTCTTCCATAAAATGGTGTTTAAAAAAATCACGTACCCCGTTGAGTGGGATATCGTTAGAAAGGTCTCCTAAAATGCAACAAAAAATATATTAGGACCTTTGGTTTTAACCCTTCAATCACGACTTATTTGCTCTTCAAAGTCATTATGTAAGCGTCCCCCCAATTTCTGATTGAGCGTGTCGAGAGGGTAATATTTTACATTTTGTAATTCTAGTTTCCATTATGATTATACACTATTGCAATTATATTTTGTAGTGAAACTTTCACACAGTGTAGACAATATAATAATAATGAACACTCCACACACGATAAAAAATATCTAGAAAAACTCACGAGAACCAATTTTAAGAGAAGGGAAAAACAACACCCTATCTCGCAAAGGAACCGAGATATTAACGATTTTGTATAATATAATAATATGTATAATATAATTTGTATAAAATCTTAATTATAAATTCTCCCTAATACGTACCTGACCTAAATATTTAAGATTAAATTTCGGTTTAATTAGGTACATCAACATCAAGACTGTCATTGTTTAGCATATTCGTTTTCGTACAATTAAATTCAAGCACTCAAAATTGAAATAAAACCATAAACAACAACATGCACCAGCAAAAAGTTCTAATAATTCTAATAAATTCTATATAAAAACTATATTTACTCACCAAGATCTTATTTTCCTTTTTCTATAAGCATACCCAAAAAACTCAAAATTCTTATAATAACAATTAACATCGTCAATAGTCGACACCTGTTTCAACTAATAGATCGCTTATTGACGATAGCCGTACCTCACGAAAGTTTCGTTGCGTCGTCTATTGAGGACACCCGTAGTTAAAGGGTTAATAACCAAGTCTCCCTGTAAACCGATCACTATTTCACTATCACAATCTGTTTTTAAAGGATCTTCGTTTCCTAGTTGTTTGTTTCTAGTTTCTGGTAAGTATTCTCTTTAACAGCCAAGTCTCCCAGAAATACGTAACACAATACAGTAATAAATTGAATTAGATGTAGGTAATGTTTTATAAATAATGCTAAAAATACGTGTATTGTCGTGTATGTATTACTTACCTCATATTCCTGTTTGTAATATTTAGAATATTCATCATAGGTTTCAATATCCTGAAGACAATCTATGTCTTCTATTTCTTGTTTTATATCTTCCTGTTTAAATGTGAAACATTTCAACACAGTAATATTACAATACAAACTTACTAAATATGTATAATAGCACACAGTACATAAACTGTCATACAATGAATGGCTGCTTGTTCCGCGCATGCGCAGTCCAACTGTAATGCGACATGCAACACACAGTTCAAAAATTTTGAGACGATGTAATAAAAGTTTCACTTTAAAAATTTATATTTGTATTATATTTATTTATACAAAAATACGGCCCTGTCCTAATTATTAATGCAATCTATTTATTAATTGTTATCAACTTTACAATGTTTTTCGGTTAATTGGCTTAGTTATCATAATTATGTACAGAATTTGATAAGGAAGACCGATGGATTGTTATTCTCTAGTATGTTTAAGGAGGTTGACACTATATAGAGTGCGGGGCTGACTTTGTAGGGAACGGTGCGGGTACATGGTTGTTGAGGGGTTTTAAAAATTAGTTTTAAAGCTTGAATGTTCTAGTTTTTGAATTATTTGTTGAAACACCGATTTTTTTAGAGGTAATTTTTAGAGGGTCTACAGGACTTAAAATTGCTTTTTAGTCAAATTAAATAAATAATTATTGTAAACCAGACTTTTTTCTTCAATTTACTTTTTTTCTATTGCTGTACTACCATTTTTGACCAAATTATTTGCAATAAAATCAAAAATCTCATGTTAAACTTTGAGCGTTTATATCTAGGGAACAAGTAATCTTAAAATAATGTAAGGGCAGTTTTGGAAATCTGAACAACTGAAAGTCGTTAAAAGCGGCATTTCGTTGTAAGCGATGTCGTTATAAACGGTATATTATAACAGGCAATTATACGGGATTCAGACGGGAGTTTTATTCTGAGTCGTTATAACCGGTACGTCGTATTAACCGATGTCGTTATAACTGGTTTCTACTGTATATATACAGTTATAACGATATCGAACGACCAGTCATATTGGTTGTAAAAAGTGGATAGTTGTAATAATCGGTAAAATTCAATTATATGGAATTCAGTTGGTCTTTTATTTTGAGTCGTTAAAACTAATACGTCGTATTAACCGATGTCGTTATAACCGGTTCTCATGTATATGTTAAATTGTCCTGTTATTAAAATAAACAAAATAGGTACTTCACTAATCTTTTAAATATGGTAAAATTTGCCATTGTTTTGATAGTTTTTGCTTTAGATTATGCCAAAAATAGATTTTATTATTTAATAAATACAAAGTATGTTGTTTAATAATAATTTGTTTCTATTTTTAAGTTTGACATATTCACTGATAAATAATATATAATCTAAGTTAGTTAACGTAGTTATAAAAACTCTAAGACATTGAAACAGTTTGATGCATTTTCATAAGTTTTAATTAAGACAGTAGTGTAACGCCTATAATTTTCGTATCAAAACACAATCCCTGAATCCATTTTGACTATTTTCGCCATGGTGTCTGTGTGTCGGTCTGTCTGTCTGTAGACGCTGTAACTCAAATACGACAAATCGTAGAAAGTTTAAATTTTATACTTAAGATTAATTTTTGCCTGGGAAGAAAACCTCATATTTTTGAAAACGGTCTTTCAACCGGAAACGGATGTTTACCTACATCGATTTTTGAATTTTTCGAATTTCATTGAAACACTGCGAATTAGAGAAAAATATCCAAGTTGAAAATTGTAGCTAACATTATTGTATATAATTTATGTTCTATTCATTTTTTCGAAGAAACAACTTTTTGAAAAAAAAAAATATTTTTTAATAAGTACCTATCTATCCGTTTTTAAGTACATTTAAAATGGTTCATAACAGAGATGAAATATCTGTCATGAGTGTCATGGGATTTTCTTATACGTAATACTGAAAATAAAAACTGTATACTCTATTTACTATTTCATTTAATTTGCATTGGTCGCCGGGTGACTTGACCGTGTGAGTCGTGATCCGTACGGTCAAATCACCCGGTAACCAGTATAGATTATTCTAAATAATTATTTTAAAAAATTATTTCTGGCTTAATCATAATTGTTGGAAAAAAATGTATGGGGAATAAATTATAGATAATAACATACTCGACATTTTTTACCTAAAATATTTTTGTCTTATTTCAAAAATAAATCCAAAATTTAAAAATATGACAAGATTAAACACCTGTTTCCATCTTATTGTTAGTAATTACGTTAAACATAATTCGTTTGATACAGTATGTATACAATAATATTTCTATAGTTTATATCCCGTTCATTTTATTCTATCTTTTATTAGTTCGTCAGAAATATCTTTCAATAAAATAAAAATCACTTACACTGTTCATTGTCATTATTACGTATAAAAAAGTCCTGTTGCACACGGCAGATTATTTAGAATTGTTGTAATAATGGTTTTAAAACAACCGATTTACTAATCGTGATTAATTTTACTTTGTGCAACCCAAGGTTAATTGAACAAAAATCCACCACTTAAGAATGATCCAAGACTGGTGCCAGTACCTTATTAAGTTCGTTATTACCTATACGATATGTACTAATGTAAGTGTAAGTCGTTTTTGGTGTACCAACATTTTAAATTCATTATAAACACAATATTGGAGTGGATTAAGAATTTAATGATTTGTTTTTGCGTGCATTTAAATACAAGCCTTTTACTTTTAATAATGACCTATAGTCATTAGTTGATTTGCTTCTATTTATTGAATAGGTTTGAAATTTTAGTACTTACTTAATACTAGACTATATAACGAACATTTAAAAACAGTTTGTGTTTATCCATCCGATATTATGCAAAATGAGTATTGTCAAAGATTTATCTTATCTAAATTAACTTCATTTAATCTCCATGAAAAATTGAATCGTAAATCTCAAAACCTTATGTGCTGCAATAAAAAAAACTATACCTACATACTGACAAAGACGGAAAAATAAATTCGTAATTTGATAAAAACATCACAAGCAAATCTATTGTACTTGCCTTATTTTTATAAATATGTACTTCCCTAAACCAAAATAAATAATTGTTTTTAAATTGGAGTTGTGCATTTTATAATAATATTTACATATATTATTTATATAATACGTTTTTTTTATTTAGTTTACCTCAAGGAAATGTTTTGTTAAAAACTGTGTATCTTGTAGGTAATATTAAACAATAGTTATGTTTACGACGTAAGCAGAATTGTGTATAACTGATATATTATTATTGCTTGGTATTCTGAAGGTGCGCGATGACAGCGCCAACTAGCAGTTGCAACTAGAGTGGCTTTTGACATTGTGTTTGACATATTAACAATCAAACAATTTAAATAAAATATCGTAATATATACATTTTAGACGATTATTTATTCTATTAATAATCTATTATTAATTCTATTAAGAATCTATTCTATTAATAATCTATATTATTAATAATCTTTTCTTTATTAATGACTATTCGCTATGTGCATGAAGTCTACTAGCGCCGCTAGTGGGTAATAGAGAAGGATTGAATGGATTTAACTCTCTTTTTATCATTGTTTATTATGTTTAAAGGCTTGGCATTTTAGGACGACGCGCCGCCCTCGCCGCCCTCGCCGCCCGTGCCGCCCTCGCCGCCCGTGCCGCCCTCGCCGCCCTCGCCGCGCGCCAGACACGCAATTCAGTTTGTGTTTTTTTAACCTTGAAAATAATATCGTTTGAATTTATAAAGAACGTGCCGACTGATGTGTGTGTGTGTGTGTGTGTGTGTCTGTGACTCTCTCTCTTTCCGTGCGCTCATTTCTGGCGCGCGTATGTTTGTGTGTGTGTGTGTGTATAATAGTTAATAATGTACAAATTTGGATTTTATGCAATTTCTTGCACTCGTCAACCTGTCGTAATTATTTAATACACAATTTCAATTATGTATACATCATTTTAGATTAGCAATACCTGTATGACAATACAATTATTCATAGGTATATCAATTTTATTAGAAAAGGGCAATTGTACACAACAAATACATTTCTTAGCTTATTATCTATACTATTTAATAGAAATTGTTCATTTAATTATATCGATCAACATTACTAATTACTTTGATTGTTATATACACTATTTTACTTAAAAAGATATTAATTTAAAATTAAAATTATTAATGTCCATTTCTGACTTATAATTAATATTATTAGGTATGTAAAAAATTTTAAATTTTAATTACGACAGGTTGACGAGTGCAAGAAATTGCATAAAATCCAAATTTGTACATTATTAACTATTATACACACACACACACACACACACAAACATACGCGCGCCAGAAATGAGCGCACGGAGAGAGAGAGAGTCACAGACACACACACACACACACACACACACACACACACACACATCAGTCGGCACGTTCTTTATAAATTCAAACGATATTATTTTCAAGGTTAAAAAAACACAAACTGAATTGCGTGTCTGGCGCGCGGCGAGGGCGGCACGGGCGGCGAGGGCGGCGCGTCGTCCTAAAATGCCAAGCCTTAATACCGTGAATTTTTAAAGTGAAACTTTTATTACATCGTCTCAAAATTTTTCGTCTGTGTGTTGCATGTCGCTCGGCCACGGAGTAGGGGTAAATACGTCAGAACCATAGACATAAAGAAATGGACAGTGCATCTGACTCGAAAAAAGAGCCGTGTCAAATGAAAGAGACAGAAATTGTTTGGTTGTTATATAGAATTTATTAGAATTATTAGAACTTTTTGCTGGTGCATGTTGTTGTTTATGGATTTATTTCAATTTTGAGTGCTTGAATTTATTATTCCGAAAATTTTTAGTTAAATGTCTATAATGTGAAAAAAAGTTTCACTTTTACCGTGGTTTCATAAAACCACACAATCCTTTTTTTTATTAACAAATATCATTTAATTTAGCTGTTTGCATATAATATAAATAGTATAGCTTAAAAAGTACGTGAAAATTATTTAATTTGGTTATTTTTTTCTATTTAAATAAACATATAATCAGTGCCGGATTTACCAATAAATAAAAGAAGCAACTGCTTAGGGCACCCGCTTTTTGAGGGCACCAAAAGTGATTTTTGGGGCATGAGCCGAAAATAGAACTTAATTGTGAGAAATGTGAATGAAAATTTAGGTGGTGACTAAAAAAGATCAGAATTTTAGTGACGACTAAAAAAAAAGGTTTGTAATTTTGATTTTTGCTTAGGGCATCATATAGGGTAAATCCGGCACTGCATATAATAGAGAAATAATTAATTCGTTTACATTGACAGCATAACCTCAAACTATGGCGCCGATGATTTTACAATGTTGCTCACCACGAACACTCGTATCGACATTATTTCTAACTCCACCTCCTTGCACATAGTCTATAGTGGGGTTAGCCATGTTGATCTTTTTATTTTCAGTTAAAAAGGAGCCTATTAAAAATGACAGTTAGTCCACCCAAAGTGTTATTTTTCGCCACATTGTGCGCTGTGATCGATTTCGTTTCCCCCACTACCTACTTTGCACCCAGCAAATAGTCAACCCTCTTATAACGCGATTAATTCATATCGTGTAATATAGAAACCGCGCTATAAGAAACTCAAAATTAATACAAATCAGATTATTTGTACCACGTTATATATAAATCACGTTAATTGTTAAATTGTCGTTTCATGATTCTATATTCGATATACTTTGTGAAATTAATGTTGATAATCAATTTTTTTTTGTAAATATAAATTAAAAATTTATCAAAACCCACACGTGGGTGTTGCCCACAACCCACTTGACACAATTCATATAATAAAAATACCCTTGCCAATCGATTCGTGAATCAATCTCGAGTTCAACGAGGTACATGAAGCCATATATGAAAAATTGTGTATGAAAAATGGACATTATGCCTGTCTGTGGCCAGATGGAGGGTCATGACCGGAAAAATTCCTAAAATTCTACCATTTAGCGAAAACTCGAGGTTTCTAGGTGGTCAGGGGTCCGAGATCTTGCGGTGGAAGACAGACGGACGGAAATCGAGCGTATATACAGGGTGATCCAGACCACCCGTCCACTATGTTTTACGCCTTAACTATTGAAGATAGAGTTTTATAAAAAAAATTTTACTATGTATATCGACCCTAAAGAATTTCAAGAAAATATTTTCAACCCCCTAAAACTGCGCCTTAGCGGGTAGTTTGGGGGGTACATGCCCGTTTCTCAGTAAAATCAAATGTAACGGTATATTCAAAAGTACATAATTGTAAAGACCATAAAAAAGTAAGAAACTTTTGTAAAACAAAAATTTTCATACTTTCAATTGTTTAGAAAATATGGCGACTTGATCTCAAATTTTAGGGTTTTACTAAAAGTGCTCTAATTTCGTTAAATGTTAATGAAATTTTATTTTATTTTTAAATTTAGAAAGTAGAAATAATGACTTTTGTAATGATCTATGAATATTTAAGATTTTGATAGTTTAAAGTGACATGCGCGACATATCAAAAATGCAAAAGTTCAATTAGCGATAATTCAAAAAATTTAAATACAACGGTATATTAATTAGTACTTTATCTGAAAAAAGACATGTAAATAAACAACTTTTGTTAAGAAAATTAAAAATTAAAAATAAAAGTTTTAAAATGGAAAATTGAAAATTATAATTTTTAATTTAAAATTTTATTATCAAAAGTTGTTTATTTACGTATCTTTTTTAAGATAAAGTATTCATTGATATACCATTGTATTTAAATTTTTTGAATTATTGCTAATTGAACTTTTGCATTTTTGATATGTCGCGTATGTCACTTTAAACTATCAAAATCTTAAATATTCATAGATCATTACAAAAGTCATTATTTCTACTTTCTAAATTTAAAAAAAGAATAAAATTTCATTAATATTTAACGAAATTAGAGCACTTTTAGTAAAACCCTAAAATTTGAGATCAAGTCGCCATATTTTCTAAACAATTGAAAGTATGAAAATTTTTGTTTTACAAAAGTTTCTTACTTTTTTATGGTCTTTACAATTATGTACTTTTGAATATACCGTTCCATTTGATTTTACTGATTTTTACTGGGCATGTACCCCCCAAACTACCCCATAAGGCGCAGTTTTAGGGGGTTGAAAATATTTTCTTGAAATTCTTTAGGGTCGATATACATAGTAAAACTTTTTTTATAAAACTCTATCTTCAATAGTTTGGGCGTAAAACATAGTGGACGGGTGGTCTGGATCACCCTGTATATGCGCTTTGGTGGGTTGCGGTAGAAATTCTTTTAGTATATTTAATGCTTTTATTCATATTTTTAAGTTTACATATTAATACTTGTATTTATATAGATATACAGTATGTAAAGTTTAAACTATCATTTGATAGCTACGACTTTGAACAATACAAGTTATATTTCGATGATTTCGATATTTACTGTAAATATGCACCGATTTGAATTATTTTTGGGGAAAATGTTTGCCTCAGTGAGTACTCCAGACCTATTGATTTTGGTGCTAATCGGATTAGGGGTTGCGGAAATATTTACCAATAATTACCAATTATCGTCTAAAAAGTGAGTATTATCTCACCAATTTTGATAAGACTTGGTACACTTGTAGTTCAATCCAATCTAAGGGGCACTTATTTCATAAACGTGCCCAAAAAGCCACTGAAGGGGTGAAAACCACCATCAAAATTTTAATTTTAAATACTATTAAATTCATATTGCCATGGCAACAAATGCAGTTAAATTCAAATGTCACATTATTATTATTCTACAACTGACATTAGAATATGTATTAGAAAACTAATATTTATAATACAAAGGTGAGTTTTATATTAAGAATTATTGTAAGATACATTACAGAACATGGAAGTCATGTATGGTTCTCCATACCGATATTTACTTTCTTATACACAAGTTATATGAAATATACATAATATGTATAGTAGAAGTAAGTATTGTAAAGCCTTTTTTTCGAAATCCTGTTTTTGATGGAATTTTTCATTTTGACCTTCCCTGAATCCATTCTGACTATTTTCGCCATGATGTCTGTGTGTCTGTCTGTAAGCTCTGTAACTAAATTTTATATTTAAGATTAATTTTTGTCTGGAAAGAAAACCTCCTATTTTTAAAAACGATCTTTCAACCGGATGCGGATGTTTACTAATTCGATTTTTTAAAATTTCAAATTATTTTTGAAACCGTACGAAATAGAAAAAATTGCCAAATTAAAAATTGTAGGTAATAATATTCTGTCCGCGCAACCACCGCGGTAAGCGAATTTTATTTGATAAAAAAATAAAATAAAAAATAATTAAATGTGTAAAAAAAAGTTGGCTTTGAAATTTTTTAAATTTTTTATTGATTATTAACTTTTTACTCTACATAATAATCAAAAAAATAAAATAAAAAACTTGTAAAAAAAAAGTTCCACATCGGGACTCGAACTCGGCATTCTTAGTTTACAATCTCTACAATATTTTTTTTGTTTTTAAAATATCAACCAAACGGTACCTTATACCGAAAAATCACAAGAGACACAATAATTTTGTTTTATTGAGAGGATTCCAAAACATATTTGATATTATCAATCCGATATTTAATACCCGAGATATGATTTTTTTTCGGTTTTGAACGGCCGCCATTTTGAAATCCATAAAGGAATTTCGCTGACTAACGAACTTAACCGAGGTATTCGTGAGATCGATTTTTTAACCAAGTTTCAAAAAGATCGGAAGTAATCCTGGAAGGCTAGAGAGTCCACTCGAAACGGCAGATATACATATGTATATATATATATATATATATATATATATATATATATATATATATATATATATATATATATATATATATATTTATATTGGAATAAATGACCATTTTGTAAATTATAATAATAAAATGGGATATAATGGTCTATTAATAATATTCTTTATTTAATCTTTACGTTTCGATCAATATGATCTTCATCAGATATTAGTTCTACAATTTTTTATAAAAAACAAACACATTAGTATAGGTAAAATAACAAACAATCTTATAACATACTTACAATTAATTTTTTATATTAACATTTATATTAATATATGTAAAATAAAAATTCTTTATATATTTTATGACAGATATTTATAAAATTTTTATAAAAAAATATTTTAATAAAGTGACTCGATCAATTTTGAAACATTAGAAATTTTTTTGGATAATTCAATTTATAATATTAAATTAATATTAAATAATAATATAATAATATATATAATAATAATAATAATATATAAATAATAATATTATAATATTAAATTAATATTAAATTAATTATCTAATATTATATTATTATTTCAGCAATATATAAAAACAGTTTAATCATATTTAATAAAAAAAAATAATATAATCAAAAAAGGGGGATGGAAGAAAGAAAAGAAAAAAAAGAAAAATAAAAAGATAAATAAATAAATAAATAGAAAAATAAAAAATATTTTTATGGAATAATACTGTTATACGTCTGCTGAATGTATTCAATATTAGTTCTATTATTAATAGAATTTTTGTTAGTTAGTATATGAATAGCTTCTGAAATTAATCTCTTTTTTAAACTTTCTTGAATATCACAAATTTTGGGGTTTTTAAAATCAAATTGATGGCCTGTGTTATTGCAATGGGAACGTAGAGCTGTTTGTTCTTTAGCATATTTGTGTGAATTAATGCGGTTTTTTAGCATCTGCTTAGACTGTCCAATATACACAGAGGGGCATTGTTGACAAGAAAGAGCGTAAACAGTATTAGAAATTTTTTCGGTATCCATTTTATTTTTTAATTTAGAATAAAACATTTTTGAAGTATAATAATTTTTATCTACTTGATGAATGTTAAATTTTTTAGCGAGATATCTAGTTTTTTCGGATAAATTGGGAACATACGGCATTGTAAAGTAATGTTTATTATTAAGTGAAGGATCAGATATATTAAAATTGTTGTCTTCATAGGTAACATTATTATTATTTTTATTATTATAAAATTTATAAATACGTCTATTAAAATGTTTTCGTATAAAATCCGAGGGATAGTTATTGAGTAAAAAAGTATTATAAATTTTCTCAATAATAAGATTATGATATTGAGGAGAAGTAAAAGATAAGGCACGGTCACATATAGCGATAAGAGTATTAATTTTATTATTAATTGGAGATTTGGAATCAAATATGCTAAAGAACAAACAGCTCTACGTTCCCATTGCAATAACACAGGCCATCAATTTGATTTTAAAAACCCCAAAATTTGTGATATTCAAGAAAGTTTAAAAAAGAGATTAATTTCAGAAGCTATTCATATACTAACTAACAAAAATTCTATTAATAATAGAACTAATATTGAATACATTCAGCAGACGTATAACAGTATTATTCCATAAAAATATTTTTTATTTTTCTATTTATTTATTTATTTATCTTTTTATTTTTCTTTTTTTTCTTTTCTTTCTTCCATCCCCCTTTTTTGATTATATTATTTTTTTTATTAAATATGATTAAACTGTTTTTATATATTGCTGAAATAATATTAGATAATTAATTTAATATTATAAATTGAATTATCCAAAAAAATTTCTAATGTTTCAAAATTGATCGAGTCACTTTATTAAAATATTTTTTTATAAAAATTTTATAAATATCTGTCATAAAATATATAAAGAATTTTTATTTTACATATATTAATATAAATGTTAATATAAAAAATTAATTGTAAGTATGTTATAAGATTGTTTGTTATTTTACCTATACTAATGTGTTTGTTTTTTATAAAAAATTGTAGAACTAATATCTGATGAAGATCATATTGATCGAAACGTAAAGATTAAATAAAGAATATTATTAATAGACCATTATATCCCATTTTATTATTATTATATATATATATATATATATATATATATATATATATATATATATATATATATATATATATATATATATATATATATATATATACATAAAGTTTTTAACGAACCTCATTTTCGTGATCTCGAGATCAAGTTTGATAAAGATATATAGTTTTTTTTCCGAAGTTGCGTCATGATGGTGATAGCAATAGCTATATTTTTCTTCGAAAAATTCGCTAAAATGATCTATAATTGAGTAGTCCAGATGCAAAACCTGCTATGTGTGTTTGAACAGATTTCTAGCAAAATTACAAAAACTGTTTTTACAGCTTCTAGGTAAAATATCCTTATGCCTTTTTTATGAGTTGCAAAAACTGTCATGTTTTTTTTCGTGTCTCAATTCGATACAAAATTTATTACTTTTATTAATATAACGTTGATGTTAGTTCACCAAATATATCGTAGTTTCTGCAACCGACTTAATCATTCAAATTTAATTTTAAGAGATTTTTGCTGGGTGTGCAGCCCAATTTATTATAATACTTGTGGCCTGAGACGAGTAGAATCCAAAAATACAAAAACCTTAAAATCTAAAATTATGTGGATAGCAGGTTTTGCATCTGGACGACTCAATTTATATTTTATCAATATTTTCGAAAAAAAAAACAGAACAAAAAGGACATAATGTACATATAAAAATAATATTTCTATAGTTTACACTAGGGGCTGTGCCCCTGGGCGCTTCGCGCCCCAACCCCCTTTGATGCCATATTTTTATACACAAATTTACTCGGGTCTACGACCCTCGTATGTGTATATGATATACCCCTACCACTATTTTTTATAGTTAATTTTTTATTTTGGCGGTGATTGTCATTTACATAACAATTTTCAGTTATCTATTACAAATTACCGTATCACAAACTTACTCAGGTCTCAGCCTTCGGCTGCGACCCTCGTATGTGTATATTGTAATAATCTACCATTCTTTTTGCTGATACTAATTTTTTTTTAAATTAGCGGTGATAATTATAACCATTATTACAATTTTCAATAATATTACATGTAGGTACAAATTACCCAATCTCAAACATTTCTTATGTTTTTCATATTCAAAGAATATGTTGAAATATTTTCAATGTTATTTATTAGCTTAATTTACGTTTTTATAATCATATGAGAAAAAGGCTTATTTAAAAATTTTCATGACCAAACCCCTGACATTTGAGTATTTTGGTAAATTACATCAATTTCACAACAGACGAATGATTAACAACTATTTTTTTATAAAATTGTATAAGAAAATTGTTAATGTAAACTTTTTGACTTTTTATTTTTATGTATTCCTGATGTTTTTAATTTTTATTCAATTTCAATCAAAATTAATTTTTTTACGTCAGTTTTAAAAAATAGCTATTTAAAATTTTTCTTATTCGACGCCCCTGACTTAATAATTATGTTTGTTTTTTTTTTTAGATAAATTTATATTAATCTCAAATCTTAAAAAAATAACAAATCATTAAATAATTTTTTTAGGCGCTACTGATCTATATTATAATTTTCATGTTTTTTTTGAAATTTATAATTTTTGAACAGTAAAAAAAATCTCTCATATCTTTACAAACGTTACGAAATGTGACAGTTCCCAAAAATTTCATATATTTAAAACGACACCACCCCCCGACTACAAAACGATTAAAAATTATATTTAATTCAATTTTATTCGAAAATGCAAATTTAAATACTTTTAAAACGCCGTCCCTGGCTTAATTATTATTAATTATAAATTTTTAGATAGACTACATCAATTCTACAACTTTTTTTGAACAAAGAAACTTTGTGAACTATTTCAATAAAAATGTAATATAATAATAAACGTCACAAAAAATATGACAGCTCAAACGTCAAAAAGCACGTGGTTTTAAGAAAAATTACAGGTCTAACGTCATTTTAATCAACCAGAGCACGCCGAAATTCTAGAAATTTCGAAACAAAACACTATGGTTCTAAATCGTAAAATCAGTTTTACGGATAAATTTTAGTGAATTTTTTCGTTTCGTCACACGAAAAAAATCATATCCCAAAAACTATTATAATTTTGAATAAAATAATTAGCCTAAGCACTGTATCAAAGATGAATCTAAGTATTGTGAAAAAATGAAAAAAATCTAGTGAAACGTTTATAAATCCATAAATTTATAGTCATCGGTCAGACCCAAATATATATATCACACTATAATATAAACGTGTATGTTTATATATATATATACTAGGGGCTGTGCCCCTGGGCGCTTCGCGCCCCAACCCCCTGTCGCGCCATATTGTTTACACAAATTTACTCGGGTCTGCGACCCTCGGATGTGTATATATCATACTCGTTCCACTATTTTTTTATAGTTAATTTTTGAATTTAGCAGAGATAATCAATATTAAAATTTTCAGTAATCTTACATGTACAAATTACCTAATCACAAATTTACTCGGGTGTCAGCCTTCGGCTGCGACCCTCGTATGTGTACATATTATAATAATTTTCCATTCTTTTTGCTGATACTCATTTTTTCCTTTAATTGGCGGTGATAATCACTCATCATTATTACAATTTTCAGTAATATTACATGTATAAATTACCCAACCTAAAATGTACTGTTATTTATTATGGTTAACTTTTTATTTTTACATATTCCTGAAGTTTTTAATTTTTGTTCAATTTTAATCAATATTAATTTGTCTGCGTCACTTTTAAAAAATAGCAATTATAATTATTTACATGCGACGCCCCAGACTAAATTATAATTTAAAAAAAATTATTAATATATGAATCTGAACTCTCAAAAAAAAAATAATTCATAAATAATTTTTTTTTGAGGCGCTACTGATCTATATTATAATTTTCATATTTTTCTGAAATTTCTAATTTTTGAACAATTAATTTTTTTTAAGTTTTTACAAACGTTATGAAACGTTACAGTTCCCATAAATTTCATATATTTAAAACGACACCAGCCCCTGACTTAATTATTATTTTTAAATGTGAAATTTTGAATAAATTGCATTAACAAAACTATTAAAAATTATATTTTTATACAATTTCATTAAAAAAAAAATACAAATTTAAAAATATTTGAAACGCCGTCCCTGATTTAAATGAATAATTTCAACAATTAAAAAAAATTCAACAATTTCACTCAAAATAATTTTTTTACAAACATAAAAAATATGTCACATGTAAAAAACCACGTAATTTTGTAACTATCAAATATAACGTCATCAAAAGTTTTCTCACTCCTAAGAAAAAAGGATAGAAAACCTTCTAGAACATTCCCTGTCATCTGTCAAAAAACACGTGTATTTTGAATCAGGTAGAACATACGTCATTTTCGACCAATAGGAAGCTCGTATTCGAAAAAAAATTAATTAACAATAATTAATTAAAATTAATTATTTTTTACGCCACTTTTTAGAAATATCAATTTAAATTTTTTTTATGTGACGCCCCTGACTTAATTATTATTAATTTTTTTATTTAAATTTATATCATTCTCAAAACTTAAAAAATAATAAATCATTAAATAATTTTTTTTCAGACGCTACTGACCTATATTATAATTTTCATGTTTTTCTAAAATTTATAATTTTTTAACAATTTAAAAAAAATCTAATATTTTAACAAACGATACGAAATGTGACATTTCTCAAAAATTTCATATAATTAAAATGACACCAGCCCCTGACAATTTTATTAGAAAACGCAAATTTAAATAATTTTAGAACGCCGTCCCTGGCTGAATTATAATGAATTATATATTTTTAAGATAGACTACATCAATTCTACAACTTTTTTTGAACAAATTTGAAACTTTGTGAACAATTACAATAAAAATGTAATATTTTTATAAACGTCACAAAAAATATGACAGCTCAGACGTCAAAAAGCACGTGGTTTTACGAAAAGTGACAGCTCTGACGTCATTTTAATCAACCACAGCACGCCGAAATTGCTAGAAATTCTGAAACAAAAGCCGATGGTCCAAACTCCTAAATACAGTCTGACAGTTAAATTTTAATGAATTTTTCACGTAGTGTTTCGCGAAAAAAATCATATCACAAAAACTATTATAATGTTATAAAAAATTAATAGCCTAAGCACTGTATCAAAGACGAATCTAGATATTGTGAAGAAATGAAAAAAATCCAGTGAAACGTTTATGAATCCATAAATTTATAGTGAGTGGACAGACATACAAACATATAAATAAATAAATAAATAAATATACGCAATGTTTATATTATAGTGTGACTAGGGGCTGTGCCCCTGGGCGCTTCGCGCCCCAACCCCCTTGACGCCATATTTTTATACACAAATAAGAAAATAGTTAATGTAAACTTTTTGACTTTTTATTTTTATATAATCCTGAAGTTTTTAATTTTTATTTAATTTCAATCAACATTAATTTTTTAAGTCACTATTAAAAATTTAGCAATTAAAAAAAAATTATGCGACGCCCCTGACTTAATTATTATAATTTTTTTTAGATAAATTTATATCAATCTCAAAACTTAAAAAAAAATCATTAAATAATTTTTTTTCAGACGCTACTGATCTATATTATAATTTTCATGTTTTTTTCTGAAATTTATAAATTTTGAACAGTAAAAAAAATCTAATATTTTTACAAACGTTACGAAATGTGACAGTTCCCAAAAATTTCATATATATTTAAAACGACACCACCCCCTGACTTAATCCCCCTACAACAAAACGATTAAAAATTATATTTAATTAAATTTTATTAGAAAATGCAAATTTAAATACTTTTAAAACACCGCGCCTGGCTTAATTATTATTAATTATAAATTTTTAGATAGACTACATCAATTCTACAACTTTTTTTGAACAAATTTGAAACTTTGTGAACTATTTCAATAAAAATGTAATATTTTTATAAACGTCACAAAAAATATGACAGCTCAGACGTCAAAAAGCACGTGGTTTTTAGAAAAATGACAGGTCTAACGTCATTTTAATCAACCAGAGCACGCCGAAATGCTACAAATTTCGAAACAAAACACTATGGTTTTAAATCGTAAATTCAGTCTGACGGATAAATTTTAGTGAATTTTTCACGTTTCGTCACACGAAAAAAATCATATCCCAAAAACTATTATAATTTTGAATAAAATAATTAGCCTAAGCACTGTATCAAAGATGAATCTACGTATTGTGAAAAAATGAAAAAAATCTAGTGATACGTTTATGAATCCATAAATTTATAGTCACCGGTCAGACACACAAATATATATTTATATATATATACACAGGGTTTATATTATAGTGGGATATATCGCTATGTCCGGACGAAACTATAGCTTTATAGACTCTGGATTCACCAGGCCGATTTTGATAATTTTTGTTTTGTCATGTAGCTTGACTCTTTTTCCAGTCAATAGGCTAGATTTCATTTCTTAGCTATGAAAGGTCTCTTTTTTTCCGTAAAAGTACATCGAATTTTACTGAAAAAACGATGAATTAGCTGGTTCGAGTGTCGGCTTTTGTTTTGTCAGACAGTGTGATGGTCGTTTGAAAAATACTATTTTTACGATAATTTACTAAATTACAAGATATCACTGTTGTATTTTGTTTATATCTGTCAAAATATGACATTTATAAAGAAGAAAACACATGGATTTTTATTGACATTTGAATAAAAAACACACTGATAAATTACTTGATTAATTTTAAAAGTTTTTGTTAACTATAATGTCAGGAGCGGCGAATTAAAAAATATTTAAAATCTTTTTTTCTAATTAGTTTATATAGAAATTTCGTAACGTTTGTAAAAACTTTAGATTTTTTTTGAATTGTTCAAAAATTATAAATTTCAGAAAAATATGTAAATTATAATATAGGTCAGTAGCGTCTCTAAAAAAAATATTTAATGAATTATTATTTTTTTGGAAGTTTTGAGACTGATATATTAATAAATTTTTTATAATAATTTTTAATAATAATTAAGTCAGGGGCGTTGCATAAAAATAATTAAAAATTGAAATTTTTTAAAAGTGACGTAGACAAATTCATTTTGATTGAAAGTGAACAAAAATTTAAAACTTTAGGAATATATAAAAATAAGAAGTAAAAAAACTTATATTAACCATTTTTTGATACAAATAACGTACTCTTTGAATATGAAAAACATGTGTAAATTTAAATAATAATAAATGTTTTCAATTATCATTTTTAGGTTTATAATATAATATACTCATGCATACGAGGGTCGCAGCCGAAGGCTGCGACCCGAGTACATTTGAGGTTGGGTAATTTGTACATGTAATATTACTAAAAATTGTAATAATGATATGTGATTATCACCGCCAATTTGAGAAAAAAAATGAGTATCAGCAAAAAGAATGGAAAATTATTATAATATACACATACGAGGGTCGCAGACCCGAGTAAATTTTTAATTAGGTAATGTGTACCTGTAAGATTACTGAAAATTTTAATATTGATTATCTCTGCCAAATTCAAAAATGAACTATCAAAAAATAGTGGTAAGAGTATGATATATACACATACGAGGGTCGCAGACCCGAGTCAATTTGTAAAAAAATATGGCGTGAAAGGGGGTTGGGGCGCGAAGCGCCCAGGGGCACAGCCCCTAGTATATATATATATATATATATATATATATACGCTGGGTTTATATTATAGTGTGATATATCCCGTTCCGTTCATTTTATTCTATATTTTATTAGTTTACTAAAAATAAAATAAAACTAGCTGCCGGATCCAATTTTACCCGGGGATATAAAATTAAACTATATAACGTATAATGCCGTGGGGTGCGATCCTTTAGGTCCACACAATCAACTTCCCAACATGGTATGGCTATCAATACTTGAATACTGATTATTTATTGTTTCCATAATTAATTTTTTTTTAATATGTATATGAAAAATTTTAATCGAATTTGTCAGAAATAAAACCCACCAAAACTAATATTATAAATATTAGTTTTCTCTTATCCTAATGTCAAAAATATAATGCACATTTTTAGAATAACTAATCTGAGTTTTAAAACTAATCTAGTTTTAATTTCGTTTGTTTCCATGGCAACATGAATTAGTAGACGTATTTATTAGTATTTCAAATTCAAATTTTGATGGTGGTTTTCACCCTTTTAATGGCTGTTTAGACCCATATAAAAAACAAATATTGAAATACACGTTTTATTATATGTATTGTATAATATTTATTCTAAATAAATCTAAGTTGCGAGTAAATCCGATCAAAACAAAAAAAATAACTCAAAAAACATCTCTTTTTACCCCCGTAGGGGTTGAATTTCGGAAAATCCTTTCTTTCAGATCTTATTCACGCCAAGACGCTTCGATTAACACCCCAACGAAGTCAATAGCATTTTTTATTCGCGAGATTTCGTCCCGGAAAAAAATGCCACGTACGTACATACGTACACACACACACACACACACACACACACACACACACACACACACACACACACACACACACACACACACACACACACACACACACACACACACACACGCAGACATTTTTCTAAAAATAGTGTAAATATACTCTAATGACCTTTAAACATGAAAAAATGTTAAAATTTTTGATTTCGATTTTCAGACCAATTACAATAACTTCCTATTGGGAAGTTAATAAGTACCATGTACTCTGTTCACTGTCAGTATTACATATAAGAAAGTCCCGTGACACCCATGGCAGATTATTTATATATAATTTTAATATTTATTTAGCGATAAAATAAATTTAACTAAAAATACTCGCAGGTGTATTATTTGCAATTTCTTACGTAGTTTTTGATTAATTTAAACAAAGTCTTTGATAAATAAAAATGAGTGTCGAATATTCTTCCCTATTTTGCAATTTGATTGATTGTGAAACATAACTAGAAAAGCGAATGAGCCATGTAATTGGTTTAAACACATTCAATTACTGTAAGTATAAATATAAATGTAGAAATTTCGTTTTTTATAACGTACCGTATAAACGTATTTCACAGCTAACTTTTGATAAGAATTCTTATATATTTTTTATCTAGACATTGTTCGTAATTTGTGTGTGTGTGTTGATAATAATAAATACCTTTGAAAAATATGAAATAAACTTCCTAGTAAGTTATACAGGAACGGACTTATATGTTTATTATATTTTCTGAATTATAACATGTATGTAATGTATAATAATAGTATATTATACCACGAGTCAATAATGATAGCTATTATTACCGAGGAATAATTTTCGAACCGAGCCGCATAGCGGCGAGGGAGAAAAAATTTCCGAGGTAATAATAGCCATTATTGCGAGTAGTATACTGTACTTTATCTACGACTATTTTAATTACTTTAATAAAACACAACTGAATACAAGAAATGCAAACACAAGCATTTTTGTTACAATTTCAAATTAATATAAATTAAACTATACCATGGAAACAAAATACAAACTCTGTGGTGTCCAAAAATATTAAAATTAGTAATATTACAGTTAATAAACTGAACAAGTTTTGTACTATCAACAACTTTACTAGAATTTTTATCCATCTCAATACAAATACACAAACACTAGGTGTTTTATTTGACAGTCGTAAATAAATTTTTTAGACTTAAAGTTTGTGTATTTAGTTTCCATGGTATTATTTAATTTGAGGAATTTTCTGATTGGTGCATTAGAGGGCAATAATGATTTAGAGGGCAATAATGACCATTATTGCCCTCCAATGCACCAATCAGAAAATTTCTCTTTCGTCACGGTTCCCTCTGGGATTAATATATCGCATTATATAGTAAAAACTACGTATGTAATGTATGTATTATATATAAGTCGTGGATAAAAATATAATTTCAATTTTTTTAAAGTTCATAATAGAATGAAATGTTTATAAAAAAAATTGTGGAGAACCTTATTATCTATAGTTTATGTTGTATTAATTTTGTTATACAGGCTGTTCCATTTTAAGTGCACACCTCTAATAACTTTTTATGGTGAAATGTTATCAAAAAACTTTTCAGATAAACGGTTTGGAGGGAGACATAGACGTACTTGGATGAATTTTTTTTGAGTGGTGTTTTCAGGGTGATATGAAGGTCAACATTATTTTTTTTAAATAGGAACCTATAGTTTTTATCAAGTTATTTTATTTTACGTGAAAAAACACGTATCTTTCATTGAAAACTTTTTTTGAAAAACTTAAACCTTTCCAAGATATCGAACAAAATAATTCGAGATTTTGAACTTTGAATATTTTTTTACTAAGAAACCATCAGCTTTAGAGAAAAAGTACCAAATACAAAAAATGTTTATTTTGATCTAATATGATACGAAGAATTATTTTAAAATTTTTTAAACTTTTTCAATTCATTTTATTTAAGCAAAAAAAAATTGTTAAAAAAAATTAAATTTTCTTTAAATTTTATTAGACCAAAATAAACATTTTTTGTATTTTATACTTTTTATATTTTTTAGTTCATTTGTGAGAGATACTCTAGTTTCCGTATAAAAATGACACGTATTTCACGCAACTCGGGAAATCAACTGAGCAACAATTTAAATATTAACCAAAAATTCAGAAAAAAATCATGTATCATCTGAAACTGAATTTTTAACGTTAATTAGAAGATTCTTTTGCATTTTTTCGATTTTTTATGAATGAAAATGTAAAAACTGTATGTTATGCGGTGTTTATACCGAAAAAAAAAAACAAAACAGATACATCGTGTCTTTAAAATACTTCGTATTTAAAAATGTATAGGGTTTATTGCATTTCTGTTTAGTCTTCTCGGTGTAAACACCGCATTATATTTTTTTATAAACTTTCATGAGTTGTCCTATTTGTGTACTATTGATATTAAAAAATTTTATAGGATATCGATTTTTACTTGTTTATCTAAATTTTTACCTTCAAATAAGGCTGAAAATGACAAATTTTCGATTTTTAATTTTTATTTATTCTTACAAATACATTGTTTATTATTATTACAAATAACATCATTTAATGTAATAAAATGACATTTCATCGTTTAGAGCGAACAAAAGTCTATTAGTAAAGAAATCAACTAAATTTTAATATAAATAATACACATAATCATAGGATAGTTTATAAAAAAATATAACAAATAATTTTTATATTTTCGTTCATAACAAATCGAAAAAAAAAGCATCTATTTAAGATATTCAGTAAGTATTCGTTTCTCATGGCACATGATTTTTTTCAGAATTTTTGGTTAATATTTATATTGTTAACCAGGCTCGGTTGATTTCTTGAGTCGCGTGAAAAACGCGTTGTCTTTTTGACGCGGAAACTCGAACATCTCGGTTAAACTAAAAAAGTTAGACATATGCATTCGCTGACTTTTTGATAGGAAATTTTGAAATCCACAAACAAGGTTCTGAGGCATTTTCCGTATATTGCTTAGTTCTCTCTATGTAAGCCGTAACAATAAAAAAAATGCTATTTTTGAAACATTGACAATTGTTTATAAATTGTTTAAACAATTGAGCAATATTTTATGTATGCAATGTTCTTTATTCGCAGCGTGCGCGATGACAGCGCCAAATAACGGGTGGACTTTAGTAGCAACTTGGGTGGACTTTGACGTACTAACAAACAAATAATTTCAATAAAATATCGTAATATATACATTTTAGACGATTATATATGACTATTGGCTATGTGCACGAAGTGTATTAGCGCCGTTAGCGGGTAATAGAGAAGGATTGAATGGATTCAACTCTCTTTTTATCATTGTTTAATATACATATGTTTAACCGTGAAATTTTTTATTAAACAAATATAATTTAATTTAGCTGTTTGTATATAATATAAATAGTATAGCATAAAAGGTACCTGAAAAATATTTATTTTGGGTATCTTTTTCTCTTTAATTATGACGTATAATAGAGAAATAATTAATTCGTTTACATTGACAGCATAACCTCAAATTTTGGCGCCGATAATTTTACAATATTGCTCACCACGAACACTCGTATCGACATTATTTCTAACTCCACCCCCTTGCACATAGTCTATAGTGGGATTAACCATGTTGATCTTTCTATTTTCAGTTAAAAACGAGCCTATTAAAAATGACAGTCCACCCAAAGTGTTATTTTTTGCCACGTTGTGCGCTGTGATCGATTTCGTTTCCCCCACTACCTACTTTGCACCCAGCGAATAATACAAAGAATAAATCTGCACCAAACAAATATATATATATATTTTTTTAATTAAGAATTAATGCAAGTGATTTTCGTAATTACACTGGTCTATATGGTTTGATACATTTTATGACTAATTGTAAGCGTCATTTATTCATGATTTGTATGTTTATAATAATAATAATATTAATACAATATGATTAGATAGTAGAAAAATACAATTGTCAATTGAATAAATATACATTGTAAATTGATAACCAATAAAAATACAAACAAGTAAATTTTTTGTTATTCGTTATAAATAAAACAAAGAAAATAAATATTTTTATTTCATCTGTAGTTCAAAATAAAGTTATATTTTGAACAATGGATTGATTTTTTATGTTGATTGTATATACATACATTACAGTGCCTTTATACATCTGCAAAAGCTTACGTAAGTAACATCGATCTTGGTAGTGATTTTTTTTTATACATAAAGGTAAACGTACACTTTTATACTTTTATTAACTATTAAAGGAGTATATACCTACTTAACAGTTAAACTAAGGAAAAATTCCGACCAAGCTGGATTTTATTGGAGATTTGTATTTTGAATTTATAAGCATACCCTAAAAAGTACATTTCATTAGGGCCATGTTTTTTTGGGGCAAATTATAGTTTTTAGCAAATATATCAAAAATGATGAATTTTTCGGGGAAAAAGTTAAAAAGAAAATTGTAGCTTATAAAATTCTACACAAAAAAGGTATGTATACTTTTTTGTATAATCAATAATTTTTAAGTAAACGGTTAGCCCAGTCAAGGGTGCCAAAATCCGAACTCTTAAGGGCAAGCAATTTTATGGTTGATTAATTGTTATAGATTTTAGGGTGTAGAATTCGAAAAAAAAATAACACGAACTGACGAAAAATAGTGCAACTACGCGTTTTTATTCGCGCCGCAGTCGCTGCGAATGTTTCGCGTCGGTCTGTCGTAGCCTTTATTCGCTACCACTGCAAATAATTTGCGTCGGTCTGTGGGAAGCTTAAAATACGAGAATATTACGAAAATTTTACGGCGGCCATTTTAAATTTCATGTCAGTTTCGTCATTTCCGAAGATATATCTGAGAGGCGTCAGTTGAAAAATATGCTTTAAATTGAATTTGGTATGTTATGAGAAATGATAGTTCTAAATAGACGTTCCTCTGTTAAACAATTATCACTGAATTACCTTTAAAATTATATGCCTAGCATACTGTAAAAAAAATTTGGTTTCGAAAATTGTTGTTTTTAATTTATATTCTGAACACATGTACCTACATTTAATGGAATATTTTATTTTGTTAATCATTAAAGGTAAAAAAAAAGATTAATTTTATTTGAAAATTGAGATAGATAGAACGATATATGTTTATGTGTAATAGTAACTTGTAGATACTAATAACTAATAATAATAGTAACATGTAATTGCAGAACTAGTTTTTCATTATTTTGAATAGATTACACGTCAATATATTGGTTTTAAAATTTATTAAAGTAATTAAAATGGTTGAAGTTTCGAATAATTAGTTTTTAAAACGTCTCTACTCTCTAAACTTGAAATAGTGAAATTTTCACTGTTTTTCCCAGTGATCAACTAATTCACTGGAAAAAAGTGAATTTTATCTATAAATAATGAAAATTTTACTTTTTAAACAGTAGATTTTTTTTCCCTTGTTTGACTAATGACTCAAGAGTCAATCCACTCTATGATTAGTGAAAAGTGGTTTCATCTTTTTACCGCGTCACTGAGAGCGCCATATACTACGTCATTTTTCAAGTTCAGTTTTATACAAAACTTAACTCTCGCTAACGGTGTGATTTCACTTTGATTCAGTATATATACGGCATTTTAGCTAATATTAATGTAGGTATGGTATAAGTAATAATATTACGGTAAGTAATAAGCTGATATTTAATTGATAATAGATATTATATAATATGCTCTCTAAACCTGAAATAGTGAATTATCACTAATTCACAGTGTATATTCACTATTTGCCACAGCTAAAAGTCGGCCACTTGGAATTAGTGCATATACACATACACTCATTTACCCAGTGAAATGATGCATTTATGAAAACAGTGAAATTCACTGTAGTTTTACCACTAATAACTACAGTGAATTTCACTGTTTAAATGAGTGTATATGCACTAATTCCAAGTGGCCGACTTTTAGCTGTGGCAAATAGTGAATATACACTGTGAATTAGTGATAATTCACTATTTCAGGTTTAGAGAGTATACTTATAGCCAATTGTGCAGAATTGCAATAAATAGAGCACTTTCGGCAAGTTCTCTCGTTTATTGTGTGTTAAAAACTATATTTTTAATATCCAATTACTCAAAAACCATACGTCCAATATTTTAAATAAAAATTAGTAAAATATATGAGTTATCCATAAATAACATATTAAAATTTTAGACTTTTATCTATACATTGCACTAATGATCGAATAACCTTTAAAACAATGTAAAACATTAATTATTAATTTATTTTATAATAAATTTACAACAATTGATATTTATTTTAAAATCTGAATGATACGCCAATGACTTGTGGAGCGATTTGGTAATAACGCTAGGTAATGTGTTATTAGTCTAATTTCTTTTCTTGTCTAAGCTGGCACCAGTCTTATGTCCGGTATTATAAAGGACCTAGCAAATTTGCAAGCATGCAAGCACTTTCTTAAATGGGGTATCAAACTTATATGACAGTTCTTAGTAAGTTTTTGACAGATAGTTTCATACATAGGAAGTAAAAAAAAGGTATGTAAAGTATATTTACTAAAGTGTAGTTACTAACCTTGCGTAAAAAATGCTAAAAACCATCTTAGTATTAATAGATTTATTTTCCTTTAATACAGAAACAGTATCTTATACATATTAGGTTCTATTGTACATAGTGAGTTATATCATTGTATTTTATTATATTGTTTGTTAAACAATAGTCTATTTATGAGTGATACTTTATCAAAATTATATTTAAAATCTTGTTATGAGACGTGTAAAATTTATTGCAATCTAAAAATCTGAGTATTTATAAGAAAGTAAATACTTTATTTACACTATGCAACAAAAAAAATCACAGAAATTTGAATAGGTGATTTAGAAGGTATTTGTCATGCCGAAACCGAATACGTTGCTCAAATGATTCCATCACGTCAGGTTTTTTAGATATCCGAACCTAAAAATCCCAAAAATGACGATTTTGGCAATGTTGGGGAATTTATTACTAAGAAGGTAATTTTTTTCTGAAGTTTTCTTTCATGATTTCGAATAGTACTATCTTTTCTCTTTAAAATATTTTTTTACATTTTACTATGCGATTTTTCTTTACCGAAATGTACAACTTTGAATATATGTAGTAAAGTTCATTGTGTATAAATGTATACTATACTACACTCTATTAACAAAAATATCATATCTTCAAACTAGTTCATCTCGGCTAAAAAAAATCGTACAGTAAAAAGTTAAAACTCCTTTTAAAGAGGAAAGATAATACTATTTGTTGTCGTGACCGAAAACTTTAGAAAAAAGTTACCTACTTGATAATAAATTCTTTAACATTGCCAATATAGTCATTTTTGGGACTTTTAGGTTAGAATATCTCAAAACCTTGACGTGGAGAAACCAATTGGGCAACAAATTCAATTTCAGCATGCCAAAACCCTCCTATTAAGATCTCTGTAACATTACAAAAATATTTTTTTGTTGAATAGTGGTGTTATCTGTTATCTGCATGCAATATCGTGCAACTTTTTCGTTTTTCCATTCTAGCGAATTTAATAGATTATTGGCAACATTTGCATTGTTTCATGTAGTTTTATTCTTTATATACTCAAATTATTTTTTAAGAGTGATAAATTGATCACGAATACATATTATTTTTAAAGTTTTTCTGAAATTTTTCAAACGGTACGATTTTGTTTAAAGTTTTTAAGTTTTTATCTGGAATTATTAGTGGGCTCTTTAAGAAATGTATTTTCGACCAGGTTTTTTTTTGCTAAATTTTAATTACCTTTTTTATGTCTTCATCAAGAAACGAAAAAAAATATTTCTGCGTACTATTGCATATACAATATACACTAGGGTGTTCTCATTTTTCAAAATGCGGTTCCCGAAGGTCTTATTGTCTCATTTTATGCCAAGCAATGGATAAAAAATATATTTTGTAATTTTTTACTTGTGAATCGGCTACTCTTATGATGATAATTTGGCAGTATAATTGTAACTCCCAAAAAAAATACAGCCAACGCTTGTTTTTAAGGCAGCTTTATCACGAAAATATAATACAATGGCTTTCTAACTAAATATGTATATATCTTTAGAATCAGATCGAAGATTTGTGGTCGCTGAGACATTAGCCCTTATATTTAAACACTTTTTAAAATGATTTCAAATTAAATTATTAACTCGTTTGCCTTGTTGTATGCACTATTAATATGCTCAAATGTCAAGAGAATATCGCTGTATCACTTGGTATAATATTTATTAATAATTTCGTTATTTCTTGGCCGATTTGTTTGAATTTGCACTTATTAAAAAGATAATTTAATGTACTTTTGAAAAATAATAAATTATAATTAATTTAGTTAAGAATTAATGCAATTATTTTCATAAAAATACGTGGAAGTATCAAATATTGGCATTTTTCGATTTCGAGTGGCTTGCGCGCCGACTAAAAGTTATCCGATTGACTTCAGAATTAGTCACAGTTATGTCCGGTATTATAAACGACCTAGCAAATTTGCTAGGTAGAAAGCACTCTCAAATGAGATATCAAACTTACTTATATGACAGTTCTCAGTAAGTTGGTTTTTACCGTTTTTTACGCAAGGTTATAGTAAATACACTTTAGTAAAAATACTTTACATACCTTTTTTTACTTCCTATGTATGAAACTATCTATCTAAAACGGTAAAAACCAACTTACTGAGAACTGTCATATAAGTTTGATACCCCATTTGAGAGTGCTTGCTAGTTTGGAAATTTGCTTTTGCTAGGTCGTTTATAATACCGGACATTAGTTTTTTATCCATTGGCATAAAATGAGACCATAAGACCTTCGAGATTCACAAAACGAAAATTCTCCATAGAGCGCAGGGCCACCTTAATATACACACTACCTACTTACTATTAGTGTTGATTTAATGGTATTGTTTATTTAGCACCATATAATTAATAAATTATGATCTAAAAATAAATAAAAAATAAGTACCTACTATTTTTTACCGCCGAGAGATCAGGTAAAAATATACGCTCGAATAAATAGCGATCGTTCTAGTTGTCGGTTTTAATTTTAAATCACGCAGCAACTTTCTCTACTTACTTCACGATCTGTATCCACTGCAGCTGTTGTCCGCCCCCTCCCGCACCTGATTAAGGGCGAGGAGGGGGGGGGCTGTCTACTGCCTGTCCAGCGTATCGGATGTCAAGACTTTCCAATGCAAATATGTAATTTGTAATTACTGCAAAAATATAATGAATTGGGTTCCTGTCTAATCGGCCATTGCTGACGAAGGCACCACACAGGTAGAGAATGGGGAATTTTGGCATGTGTGTAGTGAACATGTTATTAATATTGTCATGGGCGTACCGAGGGGGGGGGGCATCTGCCCCCCCCTGGACCTGACTTACTATACATTTAGCTGGTTAATTATTTGCCTATGCCTAAGTTCTATTGTATTTATGAAATTCAAGAAGTAAAATTTACAGGTATTTCAAAATTTTCATTCTGAAAACTCACGTTTGAGTCACGTTATGAGTTAATTAAAAAAAAAATCGCGCTACGCGCGATAGTGAGTTAGGTAGTTATTATATTGTTATTATTTGATGTACCTACATTTGATTTTTAATTTAAATTTTTGATCCAGAAAAAACATCATTTTTAAAATTACAATCTCTTGTTAAAACTGTTGTCATTTTCCTTTTTATATTAGGCAAAAAAATGTTAATTTTATTTTTTTACATTTAAACTTTATATATTTATCGAGTTATAGACCAGTCAAATCATATTGATTTTTTACCTAAAATAGAAAAAAATAGAATGAATAAAAATAATAAAACCCACTAAAATCGACAGCTAATAAGTACATATATGTATAGGTAGAGTACATTTTTGTAGATATTTTGCCTTCTTTATGATAAAAATAAATTTACGATTGAAAAAAAGTTTGTAATCAAAATTCAAAGTTGCAACAGCGTAGCACAGAAAAGATTGAATATTTAAGAAAAAAAGGAAAAATTACCCAATGTTTATTTACAATAATGCTCATTTATAAGTACAGTAGGTACACAACATTTTTTTGCACTTCAATACCTAAAAAGGTTAATAACTCATTTGTTCTAACCCCTCTTATGGGTTCCTAGGCGAAACACACTGACTAAATCAGTTTATAAAAAAAAAAATCTCCCCCCCCCCTTAACAAAATGCTGGGTACGCTCATGAATATTGTAAATAACAACAAGCTGTTATGTTATGGCGTATGAAAAATAGAAAATAAAAGAAAAGCGTTCAAAAACAATTCATAATTTTAGATAAAATTTTTGTGTAAAGAATAACATCGTACAGTATTAATCCCCATTTTTTTTTTATCAAAATCTGTTATTGATTTGCAAGCCTTAAACATATATACAACAACCTTAAAAAAATTTTTTTGAAGCCGTTATAAATATGTCCAGCATAAAATTTGCAGGGATGATAGAGAATACTATAAGCAATATTTTTGATTTTTTTCAAATTTTTAAAAAGCTGACCTCAGCTTCAAATTTCAAAAAAAAATTAATTGTACAAACAATAATCAACATTTTTATTTTACTTAAAAACGGACAAAATGTACAAAAAAATCGTCCATTGTGAACAAAACTAAAAAAAAAATCAATTCGCTACGATAAGTACATCCGGAGATAAAAATTATTATTTAAATGCGCATATACGTCATTTCTGCAATACGCGTCATTTTCAAAAAACTGAAAATTTTGCGAAATGATGAACGAAAGTTATATTATTTGAACAAGTCTAATAACATATGTGATAATTATGAAAATCCGTAAAAGTAGCGTTTTTTCTCTGATAGAGTTGACTAAGAATGACCCTTATATACATTTTTAA
Source organism: Sialis lutaria (assembly GCA_949319165.1). NCBI lineage: Eukaryota > Metazoa > Arthropoda > Insecta > Megaloptera > Sialidae > Sialis > Sialis lutaria. The sequence continues at coordinate 1,406,626 of OX439231.1, read as the reverse complement.
ACATTTCAACCGGGGATTTTCAAGGCCAAGATGTATAAAAAATCGATCGCGCGATCTCTACGTGGTACACATTGGGTAATGTTAACACCGACGGTATTCACTTAAAGTATCCAAAAATGTTAAAAAAATGGCCAATACACGTAAATAATTTGTTCAAACAATTATCATGTTTGTAACCAGTACCTCAAAAAAACACAAAATCTCGTAGTATAGCAATTTATTCCGTTATGATTCTCCATAAGTCCCAGATTAAAAGTACACCTTAAGGATGTATTGTACGTACAGTCTGAGTCAACAATAATGTAAATTTAGATGCAATGGATGATCAAAATCAAATTATGAATTATTCACTTTAAATGCTTGTAGGAAAGTCAAATTCGTTTATAAACTACTTAAACAATGTTTAAGTAGTTATGTTATGTTTAAAACCTTATTTCCCATTTTTTAACTGTTATTTTACAATTTTAGTCAAAAAATTAATATTTGTGTTGATAACATGAAAAAATTTTATTCTGAATTTATCTGTCAGATTTAAAAACAAAAGAATCATTTTATTACTATAAATGACAGAAATTCAAATTATATTTAATAACATTGTTTAGAACATACGTAGAATATACAAATGCAACGAAAACAATAATATTAGTAGTTTATATGCTTTAATATATGAAAAACTATGTAATAAAACAAATCATTACTTTTAAGAACGCCATTTTTTATTTTTTTTTTCAATATTTTTCAGCAATAATTTTTTTTTCTCGGAATTTAGGTCTGAAAGAGTATGAAATTTTTTATGAAACTTGTTGCTAAATATTTAAGTGACGTGTTGTGAAAATTTCAAATTTTTCTCGGTGTTTGAACCATGTGTTTTATTAAAATTTAACCGTCAATACATCATTCTGCCATAAGAGCCCATGTTAATTTCTTTAATTTTAAAAAAATAATTACTCTCAAACTATGTAGTAGAACCTTCTGAAATTTTGTGTGGGTACTTAAGTTTTATTAAGGAATAACTCCTCCAAATTTAAACCATTTCTCGGTGAAATGAGATACCTGCCATACATCCTTAAGAAACAATTAAACAGAGTGCAATGGATACTAAACCATTTTACTCACATGGTACAAATAATTACATAGTTTAAATATTGTAGATTAAAAAAGGCAGATTTTAATTTTGAATTATTTTTGTAAAAATACATAATGGTGGTGAATACTGCCATTTTTTGCAATCTTGACATCATTTTTGTCAAATTTTCTGACTTATTTTCGAAAATATGGACAGAGGTAAAAATTCTTTACGCTTTTTTTTATTTATAATAAAAATATTTTGATAAGAACGAATCATTTACATGTATTTAAATTCCTTAAATTGTAGTTTGAAGTCTATTTCTGTACGGAACACTAATTGGAGCTAACTTTTCGGGCTGTTATCCACGTTGTCGTATTCGTATACTTGAAGTTTCGATTCTCATGTCGGAGTCTTCTTCAGAAGTGATTCGACATAAGAATACAACAACGTAGACAACAGCATGAAAAGTTAGCTCCTATGGACACCAGCCACGGAAGCCTACAGAAAGAACACTAATTATTATTTCCATGACCTCTTCATCTACGCCACTGCCCATATCTAATTCAGTTTGCCAATAAATTGACAACAACCACGCCCAGATCGAAAAGCATTGATTGCAGCAAATAGTTCTAAATATACACTTATAATTGTAACAGCGAGAAAGAACTTTCAACTGCCTTTCTTTTTCCTTCTTTCAAAATAAAAATTCGTTGAAATGCAACGACGCGTGTAATTGAAAGTACTGAATTTCATTATAATCGACATTAAAAGATATATATGTACTGACACTTCAACAATAAACGAATGACGTGTGATTGGCCAGGGTTAGTAAAATGTCCAATAAACACAGGAGTATGTAAATAAGACCATAAATTATTGTACATTTCTTTGGGGAGTGTTCAAGAATAACATATTTGTACTTTTACTATTTATTATTTATTAAAATATTACAGTAGAAACCGGTTATAACGACATCGAAGGGACCGGTCATTTTAGGTCGTTAAAACCGATTGTCATAATAACCGATAGTTAGATTTTTTAAGGTATTTATCGGAAAAAACTAAAAATTTCATGAGTATGCTGAAATTTTGTGAAATTCACCATCTGTGAGTGAAGATATCGTCAAAATAAAATCAAAATTTTAAGCTCAGAATATAAATATATATACGTACAATTTAGGGTGGGTCAATTATTTTCACTCCATGGGAAACTCGCGATACTGATACTATGGGCCATAACAAGTATTTTTGCCAATGGAACCATACCTCTAAAATCATTTTCGAGCTTGCCGAAATTTATCTGAAGATATTTTCCAAAATACTAAAAAATCGATCTATTTAGTGCATTTCGAATGTACAAAACAATTATTGAAAATAACCCAAAAAAACTCCGTATACACATTTTCAATAATTTTTTTGTACATTCGAATTAAACTAAATAGATCGATCTTTGAGTATTTTGGAAAATATCTTCAGACAAATTTCGGCAAGCTCAAAATGATTTTAGAGGTATGGTTTCATTGGCAAAAATACTTGTTATGGCCCATAGTACCAGAATCGCGAGTTGCCCATAGAGATTTTTTCGGCCTCATACAATTTGACCCACCCTAACGTACATACATATACGATAGATATACGATATACAGAAGTAGTCCAGTCAGTAGACAATTTCGTATAGAGGTGGCGCTAGAAAAAAATGACGGAGTACGTTTTTTTCAAGAAATTGGTAGATTTCAATGTATAGAACATGGTGACAACTCCCCCCCCCCCTTCACAGGGGGGTGCATAACTTTCTAGGGACTTCCAAAGCTGTCTAAAATCAGTTATTTGGGTATACCACTGGGACTGTCAGTTATAGAAAACAACAGGTTTAATAAATCTTAAAGCTGATAAAAATACGAATAAAATAGTATTTTTAAAAATTATGTATCGTAAATAGTTATTGAAATAGAGCCCTCGAAAAAATCATTTAGCGACGTCGAATTTGGAGATCACGCCTAAAATGTAGAGTTACGTTTGATCGCTGAGTTTAATATGTATTTAATTGAATTTCAAAATGAAATTATAAATTATAATAGAGAAAAGAGTGCCCTAAATAATGTTCAGCAGCCATTGTCGAAATCTCGAAAAATGTTTGAGTTATAAGCACTCAAAGTTCTAGATATTACAAAAATTTAAGGAAAATTATTCATGTTTTTCGACGACCCCAGAGAAGACCTTCTACACCGAATAAAATAAATTCCAGCTAGGAATCCATAGAAAATTTAATGCCCTAATTAATGGTTTCTGTCCGACCATGATTACTTTAAAATTGTTCAAATAATGGGAAAATATCAAAAGACAAATTTTTATAACAAAAACTTTTAATATACACTGTTTTTGAATTATTTTTGTGATTATTACAACTTAAATTATGTGGTTTATACATTTTCCCATTATTTGAACAATTTTAAAGTAATCATGGTCGGACAGAAACCATTAATTAGGGCATTAAATTTTCTATGGATTCCTAGCTGGAATTTATTTTATTCGGTGTAGAAGGTCTTCTCTGGGGTCGTCGAAAAACATGAATAATTTTCCTTAAATTTTTGTAATATCTAGAACTTTGAGTGCTTATAACTCAAACATTTTTCGAGATTTCGACAATGGCTGCTGAACATTATTTAGGGCACTCTTTTCTCTATTATAATTTAAAATTTCATTTTGAAATTCAATTAAATACATATTAAACTCAGCGGTTTAATATGACTCAGCGGTCGAACGTAACTCTACATTTTAGGCGTGATATCCAAATTCGACGTCGCTAAATGATTTTTTCGTGGGCTCTATTTCATTAACTATTTATGTTACATAATTTTTAAAAATACTATTATATTTTATCAGCTTTAAGATTTATTAAACCTATTTTCTTCTAAAACTGACAGCCCCAGTGGTATACCCAAATAACTGATTTTAGACAGCTTTGTAAGCCCTTAGAAAGTTATGCACCCCCTTGTGAAGGGGGGGGGGGAGTTATCACCATGTTTTATACATTGAAATCTACCAATTTCTTGAAAAAAACGTACTCCGTCATTTTTTTCTAGCTCAAATATTATATTGACTGGACTAAAGCGACACTACGATATTTTACTGGAAACTTAGATTGACATTATGAGGTACGATGGTTCTGATTGGTTGAACATCACCAATCATGTGCCGATATACGAATATTTGAAATCCACATCTGTTTTCTGTTTATTAGAATTAAACCTAACCTTTACAATCCATGATGTATTATTGTATCAAACAATATTTTTTATTGTACAAAACAAAACTTTATAATTAAAAAAATGTAGACAACATTGGTTAATCTTAATACAACATATCGGTTTTAACGACTCAAAAAAAAAAGACAGACTGAATACCAAATAATTGCCTTTTTAACGGTTTACGACTATCGGCTAAAAAAATGTACCATAAAAAACTATTTTTTTAAAATAATTTTCCTTTTAAAACCAATTTAAAGGCAGAAAATAAAGTTCGGTTCGACTTCTTTCGTACTAAATATTGCATTTTTTAATTGCTATATAGAAATGGAATATCGATTGTAACATAACTCTCGCTAACAGTGTGTTTTCCATTGTATTTGTATATACAGGGTGACCATTATAAGTGCACAGGTTAACTTAAAAATAATCAATGAAAGATTCTGGTTTTCTCTCGTAAAATAAAATCATTTAATAAAATCTATAGGTTCCTATTTAAAAAAATTATGTTAACCTTCAGATGACCTTGAAAACACCTCAAAATATTCATCCGAATACGTCTATGTCCCCCTCGAAACCGTGCAACTTTTTTCGATAACATTTCACCATAAAAAGATATCAGAGGTGGGCACTTAAAATGAGATACCCGTATAATTTTCATGTTATCCATTTTAATCTATCACTCCTCTAATTTTTTTTATTCTATCAATTAAATCAAAAAATGTTTAAAATAAAAGTTGTTTGGGTTTGAGGGGGAACCAAAATGGCGTTGATATTTTTTCATTTTTTGGGTGTCTTCTAAGGTTAAATATGGCAAACATTTCATTTATGGTAATCTATATTTTTTATTGCGGCATCTTATTTTTTGGAAAAACAAGCAGCTTTTGTCTTAAATAATTTTTTGTGTGACATCATTTTTCTTTGACATTTAACAAAATAATGAGATTTTAAATTTTCATGAATTTTTTACTGTGAAACTTGTCAGTTTAAGAGGAAAAGTGCAAAAAACCGAAAATGTTTATTTTGGACTAATAGAACTAGAGAAATTATTTCTAATTTTTTTAAATCACAAAAATATATATATATATATATTTTTTTGTAGAGCAAAAGTTAAAAAAAATCCTGATATAATTTTCCTAGTTATATCAGATTAAAATAAACATTTCTTTTCCACTTTTCCTCTAATGTTAATGGTTTTCGAGTAAAAAATTAATAAAAATCTAAAATTATTTTGTGTAATATTAAGGATGTACTGGAGGTATCTCAAAATAATGAAAAATGCATGAAAATTGGTGGGAATGTTCTCAATAGCATTCTGATGCTATAAACGAAATATTAAATTGTTTGTCTACGTCGTTTAGGAAATATACTGATTTTAATTTAACATGTGTTCTTATGGAAAACTGATGTTTTTTGCCATTTTTTTGTTAAAACACATTGATAAAATAATGACATTTTTTTTAATTTTTGGGGAGCGTGTAGTACTTGATTAGTAGAACATTTATGCACAATATCATTAGTATTCACTAAACCATTTCTGAGAAAATAATTATAATACAACAAAATTTCAAATTTCGCGCTCTGCGAAAATTTTGATATTATATTTGGCAACGTGGCATATAACGTATTTTTTGCATGGACATAGGAATATATACAATATGTATTCCTATGTATATGTAGTTCAATTCAATCTAAGGGGCACTTATTTCATAAATCTGCCGAAATAGCCACTGAAAGGGTGAAAACCATCCTCAAATTTTAAATTTTAAATACCAATAAATTCATGTTGCCATGAAAACAAAACGAAAAATTCGTTTTCTCAAAATGAATTTGACGTATAGTAATGTTAAAAAGTTAAAAATAATAATTATAATTTTCAATATTTATCGAAATAAGCAACAGGAATTAAAAAAACACATTTGTTTATTAATTTAATATATATATATATGCATTTACTAGCAATTTTTAGTTCTTATACTATGCCAAAATATATATTCATCAGACTCGAATATGAGTTACTTTTCCTACTATTGTACCTCCAGTACATCCTTAAAGGAAAATGAAGTCATACAAAAAATTATTTAATTAAAACAAAAGTTGTTTGTTTTTTTCCAAATGAACAAAATAACATACCATAATAAAAAATATAGGTTTCCATTTGAAAAAAAATGTCGGCTTTGAAGATGTCCAAAAAATCAAAAATTAATTTGCAAACATTTTTTGATTTAAATGATGCATAAAAAAATTAAGGGGGTGATAGATTAAAATGGGACATAGTATAAGATATCGGTATCAAAATATAGGGATTGAGGCAAGAAGGGCACAGAGGCAAACCCAAATACAATGATACAATTTGAAAATTTTATATATAGTTTAAAAATGTATCAAAATGGATGCAATTTTAATTTTAATATGTAGTTAAATTTATAACTTAAGTTTTCATTAATTTATGAGTTTTAAAATTATTCACTTTTTAATTATATTTGTACCTACAAAAAGGTGTTGGGTAAAGGACGACAAGTGATTGACATAGTATATCGTAGTTGTAATACATTACACCATTTTTCAACACACTAAACTATATTTCAATATTTCATAACATATCCGGTTCGTTTGTAAATAATACCACTGACAATTGCATTGCGTTTTTGACCATCCCTGGCCTATGACTGCGACCTTGTCGACATTAGAACACCGGATCACGTCTTGTGAGTAACGGTTTCGGGGGGATTAAATACTTTATTGTTGTTTAAGGCGCTATCCAGTTAGGTATTCAATTGTTAAATAAACAATAAAGTGAATGTTGATGGATCGAATGAAAATGTTAAAGAAAGTATTTCATGTATGATTTTATAAGAAAATAATAATATGAAGATTAGGTATGTGATCAGGGCTGACCAATGAATCCTTGTCAAAACTCATGAACCACTAAACCGATATTAATGAAACTTGGTTAGTTGGTTGGGTATGGATAGACGACGGTCCTATTTCAAAATCATCAAAATCGTATGTAAGAGGGAGGGGTGACATACCAAAGTATTATTTTTTTCAAGATATCTCAAGAACAAAACACATGTTACGTAAAAATTGTATAGAATATTTTTTGTAGAGCATTCATTTTCCTATAATATACGTCACCGTACGTTTGTTTAAATGTTATGTTGCCATTTTAAATGTCATTTTGACCACATAATAGGGTGACCAGGTCTCAAGTTTTGACCCTGAGTCTCAGGGTTTGTATACTGTTTCTGTTTGCTAAAAAATGATGAGAACTAAAAAAAACGCGCAACAGTAAAAATAAAAAAATATTTGCGAAAAAAGGTATTCATTTTCATCTCACAAAACCAAAAAGTCTTTGTTGTATTAACGCGGGCGACTTTTTTTTCTCAGTTTTTTTAGGGTTGGCGTAATCTAAAATCAGAGTTTACATAATCTGAAATCTGGTCATCTTACCACAGAACAAGTTATATCTATATCTATAAAAGAGTTTGTCCTTAACCATTCTCACTCACTCACTCACTCATATATCAACGTACAGCCCAAACCCCTGGACTTAGAAACGTGAAATTTCGTAGGTGCCTTCCTTTTATGATGTAAGCACCCACTAAGAAAGGATTTTTCAAAATTCAACCACTACGGGGTTAAAACGGGGTGTCAAAGTTTGTATAAAAAAATATTTTTTTTGTTCGTATTTAATTGAAACTTATCATAAATACTCTACAATATAAATTATGAAACAGTTATTTCAGCAATTCCAAAAATTTAACCCCTAAGGTGTTAGAGGGGTGGAAAAATTTGTAAGATTTTTTTTTTGTATTCACCGAATGAAACACGGCATAAGTATGTAGGTACTCTACAAAACAGATAACATTTACGAAAATTCAACCCCTATGGGAATGGGGGGGGGGGTAAAATTTTGGTATATTTATATATTCATAACTGTTTATGATTTTAAGGTAAATGGACAAATTAATATTCAATTAAAAACGAAAGCTCGACATTCAACCCCTAACAGCATTGGATGGGGACGGGGATGGTTTTAGATATGTTTGTATGTATATGTTTGCAGTTTAGATTTAGATTGAAATTGTCAAAAATTAAAAATTAAAAAAACAAAAATCTATTTATGAAAAATTTCTAACGTGGATCTTGGTTTCTGGGTGTACACACTTTAGAAGAGCCCTGAAGATGTCCACTGCAATGTGTGACGAAACGTTGGCCGATAACACGACCAAACTGACGCGGTTTACACCCAGAAACCAAGATCCATATCAAGATCACCGCGGAAGCCTCAAGACTGGTATACAAATTTCTAACATTTATTTTTTAGTAAAATTGTATAAATATTTAATTGTTAACCAATGCCAATTTCGGTTTTTATTTAAATTGTTCAATACTACTAACTACCTTTGGTGAATTTAGCACGTGGAAGCAGTGTGCATTTATTTGGCAGATGTTTTTCATTTTATTGTTAGTTTTATCACGTGTATCTTTAATCACCAAATTGTTGCATATTTTTAACAGTAGGTCTGACTAAATAATAGCGGTTTACTCTTAAGGCCCGTTTACACGTAACCTGTGATTTAGTGTTTAGTGAAGTAAGAAGTACTCAACTAAATAGTTAAGTTAAGAGTGGGCGTTTACACTTATCTAGTGATTTAGAGGTTTAGTTAAGTGAAAAGTAATAGTATACGTATAAATAGTAAGGTAAGTTGTAAGTCAAGTAGTAACTAAACGGTTTAGTGTTTAAGTGAGCAAATAGAATAGAATCTGTTATATTTTCCGGTTTAGTAGCGGTGCGTGCGTATTTTCCAAGTAGTTCGTTATTTGCTACACTCAGCGCTCTATATAACGACGGCATCGGTAATTCTACCGCTCGATATAATGATGGCTAGAGGAGCCCCCACTACCGTGCCGACTTTAACGTTTATTGGTGAATTTAATTTTCGCGCAGAAATTTAGCAGTCACGGCGGTGGGGATAGGGGAAGGTTATTACGAACGTTGAGTGTACTTGCACTGATCTGGTATTATGGTTAAAAAGTACAGATTAGAGCGATCAGATACATTCGACAAAGTCGGTACGGCAGTAGGTCTTGCAGAAAACCGATAAAATTTAAAAAACCGGTTTTTTCATAAAGTGAAAATTGGCTAACCGGTTAGTTTAAAAATAAAAACGATTATTTGATCTATATTTTTTCATGTTCAAATTGAAACCATTCTATTGCAAATTGGGAATAATCAATTTTAAATTAGGAATTATCATTTTTAAATTGGTTATTTAAGTTTAAAAGCTAGTGTTAAAAGTGATTTAGGCACTGAAGTACCACATATCCAGTGGTAACTACAGAAAAATGTCTGAAACTGAGTTTCGATTACAGTAACTAAAATATACGAGAAAATATCATTGTTGCTAATTGTACCTATGTTACTCATGTTCAAAGATTAAAATCTGATGCATTAATCATGCTTTGTTCATTTTTTAAATAAAATTAAAAGTAGTTTTTAATTTGTATACATTTTTATTATAAAATGTAAATTATATTTTTGATATTAGGGGAAAGCAGGTAGGATTCGTACACTTTTTACTCTGAGCCTTACAAAAAATAAACTATTAGCTATTACTAAATTATTTTAATACCGCTATGTTACCCATATATCTGGCTTTAATACTATGAAGTGTAGTTTTCATATAAAACAGCATGGGGAAGCTACGGCATTTTTCCTAAAAAATGAAAAACGTACGAAGGCACCCCATGCATGGGGTAGTTTCGTACAGTCAAAGAAAATGCCATTTATTCAATGTATTAAATTCATTTATTGAGGTCAAAGTTAACACAGAATCAGCCTTCATGTAGTAAACTAACAATTATTGTATTTAAAGTACTTATAATTGCTTAAACATAAATATATAAGACTTTTAATTTAATTCTTGGTAAACAATCTTTTTGCAGCCACCTAAAACATAAAATAGAATTGTGTTTATCGTGAAATGTGAACAGAATTGTCTATAGTTACAAGTAGAGGTATTAGGTATCTAGTAGAGCAGGATTCGTACAATACGAATCTACCCCACTCATAACTGTACGAAAGTACCCCAACCCGAGAAATCAACAAATTAATTTGGAATAAAAATTACCGTTATAGTTACACTAAAATGACTATTTAAATATTAAACCAAGATTTTAAGGCATAAACTATAATACATCACTTTTATAATTCGAGCATTACTTATACCAGCAAAGCGTGTTCAAAGATGAAAACAAAAAAAACCTAAGCAGAGCGAAAATACATATCGGCTTGCTCCATCGAAGCCGGTGGCCGTACTATCGCCCCGCCCCGCAGGTACCCGTTGCGTATGAGGGGGAGTCACCCATACAAACGCGAACATGTAAATGTATTAGATAGCATAGATATCATCACTGTACGAATGCTCCTTGTGTACGAATCCTACCTGCTTTCCCCTATACTTCTTTAGGCGCCCGTTTTAGATTGGCATTTTAACGCTTGATTGGTGAACGTTACGTGAAAGTGAGCAAGAGGTACATATATACTACACTCAGCGTTCTGTAGGACGACCATCCACAAGACGACCGTTCCGTAATACAATGTTCTAACAGTTCTATAGAACGTCTTTCCCCAACCCCCACCATAATACTATTGTGACTGCTATATTTCAGCAGTCTTCTATGTAGATTTTACAGACAAAACTTTTGTTTTGGTGTGACTCAATGTGGAAAAAAATTAAATTCAATACAAATTTTCGTTGAAATTGAAATATAATAAATATAAAAAAAATATGTAAGGTACATTTTATTTAAAATTTGATAATTTGAAAACGATTAAAAAAGGAAATAACAAAAATAAATTATTGGCATATGATTGTACAGAAATCTATACATTTTTCATCCAGTATTAAAGCAACGAATAACAATTGTCTAGAGTTTAATTCTAAAAAGTCAACAAACCAGGATATCGTTCACCAACAGCGCCATTTTTATTATTACATACCTGTCAACTTTTAGGCGTGGTGGTGGGGGCTCCTCTAGCCATTTGAATTGTGGAATTTTTGAATTACCGATGCCGTCGTTTTATAGAACGCTGATTCTATGAGGGAGAGTTGCCAACTCGAATTATATTCAAGTTAAAAGTACTAAATTTTAAAACTAAAACAAACCAGAATTTATAGATGTTAAACTAAAGATAAGGTGGCTACCGAGATAGTTAATTTATAGTCAATTAATTTATTATGTCTCATTTAATTTATTATGTCTCATTTATTTTATGCTATCTTTGTGGTTTCCATGGCTGATATTTTTACTTTCTTATACCAATGTATATGAAATATACATATAGTATAAGTAAGTATAGTAAACGCGATTTTTTTCGAAATCCGGTTTTTGATGGAATTATCAATTTTGACCTTCCCTGAATCCATTCTGACTATTTTCGCCATGATGTCTGTGTGTCGGTCTGTCGGTCTGTCGGTCTGTCGGTCTGTCTGTCTGTAGACGCTGTAACTCAAATACGACAAATCGTAGAAAGGTGGAATTTTATACTTAAGATTGATTTTTGCCTGGGAAGAAAACCTCCTATTTTTGAAAACGATCATTCAACCGGAAACGGATGTTTACCTACATCGATTTTTGAATTTTTCAAATTACACTGAAACAGTGCGAATTAGAGAAAAATGGCCAAGTTGAAAATTGTAGGTAATATTATTATCTATAATTTATGTTCTATTCATTTTTTCGAAAAAACAAATTTAATTTTTTTTTTTTTTTTTACCAAGTATTCGTTTTTAAGTACATTTCAAATGGTTCATAACAGAGAAGAAATATCTGCCATGAGTGTCATGGGACTTTTTTATACGTATTACAGAGACTGTACGTGTTTGTCATAGGTACCATGGGTCTTTCTTATACGTAATATTGAGAATAAACACTGTACACTCTATTTCATTTAGTTTGCAGTGGTCACCTGGTGTCTTGACGGTATGTGTCGTGATCCGCACGGTCAAATCACCCGACAACCAGTATAGATTATTCTAAATAATTATTTTAAAAAAATCTTTCTGGCTAAATCATAACTGTTGGAAAAAAATGTTTGGGGAATAAATTATAGATAATAACATACTCGACATTTCTTATCTAAAACATTTTTGTCTTACTTAAAAAAATTTAAAAAATGACAAGAGTAAACATCCGTTTCCGGTTTAGTGATCGTTGTAAAAATTAAGTGGTTGTCTTTCCAAATGAAAGTTTATTATAAATATAAGATTACACCCTTCCATCATCAGTCGTTTAGGAGTTATGGTATTTTTTACTTTCTTATACCAATGTATATGAAATATACATATAGTATAAGTAAGTATAGTAAACGCGATTTTTTTCGAAATCCGGTTTTTGATGGAATTATCAATTTTGACCTTCCCTGAATCCATTCTGACTATTTTCGCCATGATGTCTGTGTGTCGGTCTGTCGGTCTGTCTGTCTGTAGACGCTGTAACTCAAATACGACAAATCGTAGAAAGGTGGAATTTTATACTTAAGATTGATTTTTGCCTGGGAAGAAAACCTCCTATTTTTGAAAACGATCATTCAACCGGAAACGGATGTTTACCTACATCGATTTTTGAATTTTTCAAATTACACTGAAACAGTGCGAATTAGAGAAAAATGGCCAAGTTGAAAATTGTAGGTAATATTATTATCTATAATTTATGTTCTATTCATTTTTTCGAAAAAACAAATTTAATTTTTTTTTTTTTTTTACCAAGTATTCGTTTTTAAGTACATTTCAAATGGTTCATAACAGAGAAGAAATATCTGCCATGAGTGTCATGGGACTTTTTTATACGTATTACAGAGACTGTACGTGTTTGTCATAGGTACCATGGGTCTTTCTTATACGTAATATTGAGAATAAACACTGTACACTCTATTTCATTTAGTTTGCAGTGGTCACCTGGTGTCTTGACGGTATGTGTCGTGATCCGCACGGTCAAATCACCCGACAACCAGTATAGATTATTCTAAATAATTATTTTAAAAAAATCTTTCTGGCTAAATCATAACTGTTGGAAAAAAATGTTTGGGGAATAAATTATAGATAATAACATACTCGACATTTCTTATCTAAAACATTTTTGTCTTACTTAAAAAAATTTAAAAAATGACAAGAGTAAACATCCGTTTCCGGTTTAGTGATCGTTGTAAAAATTAAGTGGTTGTCTTTCCAAATGAAAGTTTATTATAAATATAAGATTACACCCTTCCATCATCAGTCGTTTAGGAGTTATGGTATTTTTTACTTTCTTATACCAATGTATATGAAATATACATATAGTATAAGTAAGTATAGTAAACGCGATTTTTTTCGAAATCCGGTTTTTGATGGAATTATCAATTTTGACCTTCCCTGAATCCATTCTGACTATTTTCGCCATGATGTCTGTGTGTCGGTCTGTCGGTCTGTCTGTCTGTAGACGCTGTAACTCAAATACGACAAATCGTAGAAAGGTGGAATTTTATACTTAAGATTGATTTTTGCCTGGGAAGAAAACCTCCTATTTTTGAAAACGATCATTCAACCGGAAACGGATGTTTACCTACATCGATTTTTGAATTTTTCAAATTACACTGAAACAGTGCGAATTAGAGAAAAATGGCCAAGTTGAAAATTGTAGGTAATATTATTATCTATAATTTATGTTCTATTCATTTTTTCGAAAAAACAAATTTAATTTTTTTTTTTTTTTTACCAAGTATTCGTTTTTAAGTACATTTCAAATGGTTCATAACAGAGAAGAAATATCTGCCATGAGTGTCATGGGACTTTTTTATACGTATTACAGAGACTGTACGTGTTTGTCATAGGTACCATGGGTCTTTCTTATACGTAATATTGAGAATAAACACTGTACACTCTATTTCATTTAGTTTGCAGTGGTCACCTGGTGTCTTGACGGTATGTGTCGTGATCCGCACGGTCAAATCACCCGACAACCAGTATAGATTATTCTAAATAATTATTTTAAAAAAATCTTTCTGGTTAAATCATAACTGTTGGAAAAAAATGTTTGGGGAATAAATTATAGATAATAACATACTCGACATTTCTTATCTAAAACATTTTTGTCTTACTTAAAAAAATTTAAAAAATGACAAGAGTAAACATCCGTTTCCGGTTTAGTGATCGTTGTAAAAATTAAGTGGTTGTCTTTCCAAATGAAAGTTTATTATAAATATAAGATTACACCCTTCCATCATCAGTCGTTTAGGAGTTATGGTATTTTTTACTTTCTTATACCAATGTATATGAAATATACATATAGTATAAGTAAGTATAGTAAACGCGATTTTTTTCGAAATCCGGTTTTTGATGGAATTATCAATTTTGACCTTCCCTGAATCCATTCTGACTATTTTCGCCATGATGTCTGTGTGTCGGTCTGTCGGTCTGTCTGTCTGTAGACGCTGTAACTCAAATACGACAAATCGTAGAAAGGTGGAATTTTATACTTAAGATTGATTTTTGCCTGGGAAGAAAACCTCCTATTTTTGAAAACGATCATTCAACCGGAAACGGATGTTTACCTACATCGATTTTTGAATTTTTCAAATTACACTGAAACAGTGCGAATTAGAGAAAAATGGCCAAGTTGAAAATTGTAGGTAATATTATTATCTATAATTTATGTTCTATTCATTTTTTCGAAAAAACAAATTTAATTTTTTTTTTTTTTTTACCAAGTATTCGTTTTTAAGTACATTTCAAATGGTTGATAACAGAGAAGAAATATCTGCCATGAGTGTCATGGGACTTTCTTATACGTATTACAGAGACTGTACGTGTTTGAACAAAATTCGTTCGATACATAATTTATAAAATAATATTTCTATAGTTTATGTCTCATTCATTTTACTCTATCTTTTATTAGTTTGTCAGAAATATCCTTCAATAAAATAAAAATCACATACACTGTTCACTGTCATTATTACGTATAAGAAAGTCCTGTGGCACACGGCAGATTATTTCTTAATAAGAGTTTAAACCGTCTTATCAATTCTAAAAACTATTAAAATTGATTGTGTTGATTGTAAACGGCTGCGGTCGATCGCGACAAATTTAAATTAAGAATTGTGAATATTAAAATAATTATAGAACTTTTACATATTGCTTCCTCGCAATATCGAAGATACGAGAAGCTTTGTGATCTTTTTTAAACGAGAAAAAAATTTGTTCTCCGATTTTTAAAATTTTACCGGATCTATCCGTTTCAGATCAAGACAAACACTTTTTGTTCCGTGTCTGGCTGTCCGTGTGTCTGTGTGTGTGTGTGTGTGTGTGTGTGTCTGTCCCCCAATCCTTGTCACACGCATAACTCATGAACCACTGAAGCGATATTAATGAAACTTGGTTGGTTGGGTGGGTCTGGTTTGAGGACGGTCCCATTTCAAAAGTATTAAAATCACGTGTAGGGGGGAGGGGTGACATCCCAAAATATGTATTTTTTGATTTGAAGATATCTCATGAAAGACACATGTTACGTGAAAATTTTATAGAACCTTTTTTGTAGAGCATTCAATTCTCTATAATATAGGTCACCTACGTTTGTTGTAAAATATTCCCTTACAAAGATTTATCTCAATTTGCTTTAAGAAAATCGTCATTTGTTTTTTGACATATTAAATGTCATTTTGACGTTTTAAATGTCATTTTGATATTTGTATAGCAGAAAAATAAAGATTTTGATTGAAATTGTCAAAAAATTCAAAATATACGACATAATAACCAGGCACGTATTAAGAAAAATGTCGAATTAATATTTTTTATTAAAATTGTATGAAAATTAAATGGTTAATGACAGGCAGTTGATCCGAATATTTATTTATTTTAATTTAAATTGTTCAATAATTAACTACCTTTGATGAATTTAGCACGAGGAAGCACTGTGCATTTACTTGGCAGATGTTTTTTTATTAAGAATACGTATAACAAAATTCAGGAGATATTAGATCTCGTTATACAGTGCGTTCACGATGAAAGGAACAAATTCGTTTAAAATTCAGGGAATTATTTTGTGGAAAAACGCTCGGACCCGTCGATTAGTATTTTTAGTTGCGGATTTTTTGACATAAGAAAATTGTATACAGGGTGTCCCAAGAAGAATCAATGCAGTAACCATTGATTTTTTTAAATGGAACACCCTATATATTATGCCATTTTTGAATTGTACGATAAATTCTGAATACTTTTTGTGCGCATAACATAGCTCTAAAATTAGCGGTTTTTGGAATAGTGACGTTTGAAATATGTTTCAAGAAGAACATATTTAGTCATCATTGATTTTTTTTTAATGGAAAATCCTGTATATTATGCCATTTTTGAATTTTACGATAAATTCTGTACACTTTCTGTACAACATAGTATAGGTCTAAAATCATCAGTTTTTGAAATAATGACGTTTGAAAAGTTATAAATAAATAAAAAATTAATTAACTTTAATAATAAAACATACAAAAGAAATAAAATTATTCCAAAAACCACTGATTTTAGAGCTATGGTATGTTGTACAGAAAGTATTCAGAATTTACCGTACAATTCAAAAATGGCATAATATACAGGCTGTTCCATTAAAAAAAAATCAATGATGACTGCATATATTCATCTTGAGACACATTTCAAACGTCATTATTCCAAAAACCACTAATTTTAGAGCTATGTTATGCGCACAAAAAGTGTTCAGAATTTATCGTATAATTCAAAAATGGCATAATATATAGGGTATTCCATTTAAAAAAATCAATGGTTACTGCATAGATTCTTCTAGTACAGCGGTTCTTAAACTGGGGTCCGCGGACCCCCGGGGGGCCGCCAAACTTTTACGGGGGGCCGTGAAACATTTTTGGCAAAATTTAATTTACATAAAGTACTTTTATATTTCTATTTATCAGTGAATAATTAGTTTATAACGACCTTTTTTGTTTTTCTATCAGGGATGGGGGTCCCCGAAAAATAATTGTTCAAAAAAGGGGTCCCTAGCCCACATAAGTTTAAGAACCGCTGTTCTAGTATACAATTTTCTTATGCCAAAAAATCCGCAACTAAAAATTCTAATCGACGGGTCCGAGCGTTTTTTCACAAAATAATTCCCTGAATTTTAAACGAATTTGTTCCTTTCATCATGAACGCACTGTATTTTAAATAGTTTGAGTTGGTTGCCCCTGATATAGAGCGATCAGTCTCTTGTGACTTACATAATATCTCAAACACTTTCGTATTGATATGTAAAAGTAAAAACTAAATATTGCTGTTCGCGAATCCCGCCCACGTAGCGGCTAGATTTCTCTTCACCGCAGAAACACGGATCTTGTGCGGTAGTGTTGCCTAAACGAGTTTTGTCGTGAAAAATCTGTACTACATTTACGTAACTGTGCTATTACAGTTTAATGCCAGTGGTGTACGATTACAACAATATTTATAACTAATGTCTGACCATACAATCAGTTTTGCCCAATATTGTACCTTTGGTTAAATAATAATTGGCTTCAATTAATATCAAGTCGAAGGTGTAATTGTTTCTCATTTAAAAAATATTTAAAATAAAAAACATAAAAATACCCACAAATCAAAAAAATTAAAGAATAATTTTAAGAAAGTTAAAATTTTATAAATTTTTAAAGTTATACCTCAGCGAAAAAATATTGTTTTTGCATGATCCAATAACATGATCAAAAGCTTGTATTTTCTAGTTTTTGGACCAAGAATTGGTTTCATTATATAGGAGTTTTGAGATATTCTAACCTAAAAGTAAAAAAATGACTATATTGGCAATGTTAAAGAATTTATTACCAAGTAGGTAATTTTTTCTAAAGTTTTCGGTCACGACAACAAATAGTATTATCTTTCCTCTTTAAAATGAGTTTTAACTCTTTACTGTCGATTTTTTAGCTGAGATGTACTAGTTTGAAGATAAGATATTTTTGTTAATAGAGTGTAGTATAGTATACACTAATGCACAATGAACTTTACTACATATATCTTCAAAGTAGTATATTTCGGTGAAGAAAAGTCGCACAGGGAAATGTAAAAAATCATTTTAAAGAGAAAAGATAGTACTATTTGTAATCATGAAAGAAAACTTCAGAAAAAAATTACCTACTAAGCAATAAATTTCTCAACATTGCCAAAATCGTCATTTTTGGGACTTTTAGGTTCGGTTATCTCAAAAATCTAACGTGATGGAACTGTTTGGGCAACGATTTCGGTTTCAGCATGGTAAATACCTTCTAAATCACATATTCAAATCTTTAGGTTTTGTTTTGTTGACCAGTGTTATTATTATTTCTTGCCTCACTGTGCCAAGGGTTAACACAGTTCGAAAAAATATCCCTTAATTTTTAATAAACTTTCTAAGCGTAAGTGTAGGTATATGAGTTGCTAAAAATTTTGATGCAAATTTCAATACTTATTAGCGTTCGGAAGCATGTTCTTTTCTCTTTAATAAACGTTTTTTTTTCATCCCCGTACGATTTTTTTAACTGCGTTTTATAACATATAAACACTTTTGGCTTTAAACACCTGAATATTGTGAATTAATTATCGCAAAATAATCGGTTTTGATATCGTAAGATATCTGATAGTGTCTTCTTTATAATGCCTGCATACGTATTTATTCGGAAAACTAGATAATGTAAAAAAGCGCTGACTCATTAAAGACGTGTTTTTTAAAGTTATTTTGACTATACGACATATCTTAGTTACTTCAATCATTTGCAAATAATAGAAAAAGAAAGTCTTTTGGTTCATTTTTTTTGTAATTTAGGGAAATTATAGTTCAAAGTGTATTTGTTGATCAAAAGTTGTAATGAGTGCATCCTACGAAAACTAGTTCTGTTTCAGGGAGCATTTTTAATATTTAAAACATGATTTTTAATCTCCTAAAATATCGACTTTTAGAAAAATTTGCAAAAAATAAAAAGTACTTATTGTTAGTATTAGTTAAAGAATACAATGAATTTTTTTTTAGAATTACATTTTTTAGTTTATTAGTTCGGCATTTTTTATATCATTAATAAATGAAAAAAAATAAAAATATAATATAGAATTGTCTGACTAAAAAAAGGGGACTCAACAGTAGAGCTGGGCGCGGGCCGTGAATTCTTCGGGTCACGGCCGTGACCCGCGTGAGCGTGAGCGATTTTCAAATATTGGATCGTGAGCGTGCGTGATCGTGAGTAACAATAAAACAATCGTGCGTGACCGTGCGTGAGTAAATTTTTGTCGTGCGTGAGTCCGTGAGTCGTAACTATGCATATTTTGAGAATGGTACGTTTGGATTTGTTTCACATATTTAATTGTTAATACGAAAAGCTACAATTGACTACAATAAGAATTTCAAAGAAGAAGCACTGTAAAATTCAATAGTCAGCGTTGCCAACTTGAAATAAATTTAAAATCCCTCTGTCGACACGTTAATAATCCCCCAGATTTTAAAATGTATTGGTTGTTACTATTACAAACTATGTTTTATTTCCATTTTATCCATTTTTTTGTTTCTATTTGCACTAAAAATGTAGTTTAAAAGAAATAATACAAATATAAAGTATACACATATTATATTGCACGAAAAAAAAAATTAATTAAAATTTTTATTTATTTCATATTATTAAATCGTGTCACGACCGTGACCCGCCGTGCGTGATCGGGCGTGAGTAAAAAAATACAATTCGTGAGCGTGCGTG
Organism: Sialis lutaria; assembly: GCA_949319165.1. Taxonomy (NCBI): domain Eukaryota; kingdom Metazoa; phylum Arthropoda; class Insecta; order Megaloptera; family Sialidae; genus Sialis; species Sialis lutaria. The sequence goes on along the minus strand of OX439231.1, from coordinate 1,386,565 downwards.
ATCGTAATTTTTATTTCTGAGACCGTGAGTGAGCGGGCGTGACTAAAAAATTTTTGCTCGTGAGCGTTCGTGATCATGAGCAAAAATTACTCACGCGCCCAGCTCTACACCATAGTTCATGGATGGTGGATTTCAGTTTTTGGGAGGTGATATTAGATTAAAAACAGAACGACACGTGTTCGAGTATTTATTTTAAATTCTTATTATTAATTACGATATTTAATTATGATAATAATGACCAAGCGATTAACATACTAGACTGGAAATCCGGCGAACTGTGGTTCTAATCTTGATCTTTATGAATTTTACTTTTTATTTTTATTTGCAATTGAAGGGGTTAGAATAGAAAGGATAAAAGTAACATTTGCATTGTTTTAAGCAATGAGTGTTTAAAGTTTAGTGTCTATAAAAAAGTTCATTTACATGATTTTTCTACTGGGTGATAGATGTCGTCACTAATTGTAAGAGTATTAAAAGTCGCTTGGATCCTTTTTATTCCAATACGTAGGAACCTTATCTTTAATAAAACTCACTTATCTCCAAAACTATAAAATTGCACTTTTTTTTTTTTTTTAATTATTCTTTCTTGGCCTTAAGATTTCTATACAGCCAGTTAACGAGTACACCCTGCACCTGACGTGGATTACTGTTAGGACAGGAGTTGCCCTGGGGCGATCAAGGCAGAATACACTCACGAGGCCCAGGAAAAATGGGTTAATTCTTGAGGGTCAAAACATTAGGGTCTAAAATTTACTTATTCTATACCTCCTCATGGGTACCTCCGTTTGATGCTCGGAGTGACAGGAATTTCTTTCTGTCCCTCCTTGCCTCTTGGATGTACTCATGTGAAGGTATTACATGTGGGTCCCTGGCTGTATTACAATTTTATTTTTGTTTTATCAATAAATTTTTGTAGGGCTTTGAATATTTCTAAATTTTTTTCTGCCAATAGTGAAGTAAAATTGTATGAAGGTTTTCTTTTTAAATTTAATAACTCCTCCTCGAGTTCATTTGTTTCATTGCTGTATTTTTTGCATGACATAAATAAGTGGTTTAAATCTCCTATGGAGTCATTGTCGCAGTCGCAAATATCTGAATCCCTCTTTTTTATTTTATGTAAATATTGTGGGCTAATTGCATGATTAAATTTAAGTCGACATATATTTATTACAGTTCTTCTGGGAAGATTGGAGTTGTGGAACCATGGTTTTGTTGGGATGTGTTTTTGGACCTTGAGGTACTGGTTTCCTTTGACTTCCGCTTCTTTTTTCCACATTGTGTCCCAGTTTTTTTGTGATTGTATTTTGTATATTGGGATGATGTCAGTATAAGGGAAAATTGCACTTATACCTTTACATATTTTATATTCTAACCCCTTGAATTGTTATTTTTTAAATTATTTTTCTTGTACAAATCTCGGCTGTCTTCGTTTAAACTTTGATTTTTAGGGTTCCGAAGAAACCCTATTAATCTCACTTTGTCGTCCGTCCGTCCGTCCGTTCGTCCGTCCTTTTCACTAAAAGCTCAATAGCTCGTAAACTATATAAGCTAGAACCTTGAAATTTTTACTGAATATGTAAAATGACACCCTCTAGTAAAATATGTAAAAATATTTTGGAAAAATATTTTTTTTGGGGGGGGGGGGGGTGCTAAGAAGATGAAGACAGGCAAAAAAATATTTTTTTTTATACCAAGGCAAGTGGCACATCAAAATGTGTAACCAAGCTAGTGTAATTCGATCCTTATTGTTATTTTTTTCTAAATTAAAAATGGCGCCTACAGGGGGCTCCAAGCAAAAAAAAAATTTTGTCCCCCACCCCCCTCTAACTCGGTAACTACAGGCTCGAAAAATCTGAAAAAAATTAGGTAATGAGGCTTTGGTGAGACTACGAACGACAGATACTAAAGTCACCAATATTATTTCAAATTTTGGAGAAAAGGGGAGGGGTGTCATACATTTTTTTATTTTTATTTTTTTTATCTGGGCATGTGGGGTGTCGAAATGTAGATCTCAGTGAGTACAATAGGACACTATATTTTTTTTTCTAAATTAAAAATGGCGCCTGCAGGGGGTTTCAAGAAAACAAAAATTTGTCCACCCCCTCTCTAGCTCGGTAACTACTGACTCAAAAAATCTGAAAAAATTGGTAATGGGGTTTTTATAAAACTAATAACGACAAATACTAAAATCAACAATATCATTTCAAATTTTGAAAAAAAAATAGGAAGGGGCGTGATGGAATTTTTTTTATTTTCATATCTAGGATTGTGGGGTGTCAACATGTAGATCTGAATTAATAGAATATTATTTTTATATTTATTTTTAACTCAAAAATGCACCTGAAAATGGCTCTAAACAGTCCACCTAGACCTAGTATATACTTCGGAACCCTTATGGCATACATTGGTGTATGTCTTGACAATTTTTTTAAATAAAATATATTATTATTATCGATAATTCGATAACACATATTTCTGGATATAAAATATGTATATTATGTAGGTAAATTCAATGATAAATCAAAGTTTAAACGAGGATATATTCGAAATATGTACAGGAAAATAATTAAAAATAAACTGCCTTGGCAGGCACGAGACTTTTTTATACATCATGACACCGAAGTATTAAAATATGTGATTACTTTTATAATTTAATATTTGATTTTAAAATTTTTTACTTACAAAATGATTTTCAGTTAATGAAATTGATACATTCTATTTAATATTGACATTAAATATTAAACGAAATCAATTAAGATTAGTGATTATTGTATTAACAAGTATTTATTTTGCTAGATTTCAATTTTGACACTTCTAATAATAAATGCCAAAATTTTCATAGCTAACTAGATTTTTTGTATTATTCAAATCATTTTTAAATTAAAACCATTAAAACTAAAATTATTATTTTTTTGGTTAATTCATAAGATACAAAAAAAAAGAATAGAACATAAATTATAGAAAATAATATTCTCTACAACTTGTATCTCAAACATTTTTATCTAATACGATTTTCGAAAAATTTAATTTTTTTAGAAAATCGATTATTTCCTAAAACAAATATTTAGGGGGGATATGGATACAACGTAAATTATAGATAAAAGTACCATCTACAACTTTGATCTAAAACATTTTTTTCTACTGTGCACCGTTTCAAAAATAATTCGAAAAGTTCAAAAATTGACACCAGTAAACATCCGTTTCCGGTTTAGTGATGGTTTTTAAAAATAGGAGGTGCACATCTAGAGCATAAAAGAACCTTAAGTTTAAAATTCCACGTTCGTAAGTATTACAGTTTTGGCTGTAGAGCGTTCACACACACACACACACACACACACACACACACGTACATACAGACACACACACAGACGTCATTGAGTTAATGGTTGTATATGATTCAGGGACCCTCAAAACGTGTAATTCCGTTAAAATCTCGAGTTCGATTTTTTTCGTGATCACTATACTTTATTTATACATTACATTTCATGTATGTATAAAAAAGTAAAAATAACAACTGCAAATAAAAATGAAAAAAATTAATAACGATCAAGATTCGAACCACAGTTCGCCGGGTTTCCAGTCTACCATGTTAATCGCTTGATCACATATGAAATATAACAATTATCATAATTAAGTATTGTAATTAATAATGAGCATTCAAATAAATGCTCGAATATGTGTTTTTAGCGCTTATATGCTCGATTTTCCGTCCGTCTGTCTTCCACTGCGAGATCTCGGCCCCCTGACCACCTCGGGTTTTCGCTAAATGGTAGGTATGTGGTTCTAGTTTAGCCCATTTCAAGAATTTTTCCGGTCATGACCCTCCATTCTGCCACGAACAGGCATAATGTCCATTTAGCATACAATTTTTTTTATATATGGCTTCATGTACCTCGTTGGACTCGGGATTGATTCACGAATCGGTTAGCAAGGGTATTTTTTGAGTTGATATATTTTTTATTTACAAGGAAAGATCCCGAGGTGTCAGACTCGGATTTTAATGAAACTTGGTAAAAATGTTCTTTGGGTAAAAATTAAGGACACCTATTTTTTTATACGTGCCCGTTTTAATATTTAGGGGGTGAAATCGGCCCTTGAAAATGAGGGTAATATTTTTAATTTGTAAATAGCTCGTAAACCACTTGGAATAGTGACTTGTGTATAATGTAACATTTGTTTGGTATTACAAAAGCTATAAAATAGCATTAATGTGGTACCCCCTAAATATTTTATTTGCGGGGTTTAATTGACACCCCTCAATTTTTTTCAAAAATTATTATTTTTTCTTTCATAAATCAATAGAGTGTAGTATTCTGAATACAATGATATCAAATTTCAAAATAACGTGTCTTCAAACTTCGGAGATATCGGCAGTTTTGTAGTTCGCCATAAGTATACTTTATACACTGTATAAAGATACTGCATGCCGCGCCGCGCACTGGTCAAAGCTAGTGGAACATTTTTCAAAGTAGTGTGGATCTATTATAAGGTGTGATATTCATTTGAAAATTCACAAATATCATCAATATGGGTTTATTTTAAATTACAAAGAGTTAAATTTTGTTTTTAAAACTATTCATGCCAAGGCATTCATAATATTCACATTTTTTTTATTTTAAATTGTTCATTGCATCCTTAAGGTACCAGCTAATTTATAAATTAACATTTTACGTCATACTCGCTCTCGCATCACTCCCAAGTCAAAGAAAATATGAGAAAATGTTAATAGTTTTTTAAATAATTGGTATTGGTTGAGAGAATCAAACAAAGTGTTTATTAATATGGTTAAAAGAATTCAAAAATATTTTCAACCATAAAATTTACCTTTAATATTTAACTTCTACTGTATTCAATTTGGGTAAGTGTAACTAATTTATATAATTTATATTAATACTTTTAAAACCAATTTTTCAATACTTGAAATCGCTACATTCCATTGTTTCTCACTTTAAGGGTATAGCGATGAGAGTACAAAATTTGTACTCTCTATAATTTAAAATAAACCCATATTAATGATATTTGTGAATTTTCAAATGAATATCACACCTTATAATAGATCCACACTACTTTGAAAAATGTTCCACTAGCTTTGACCAGTGCGCGGCGCGGCATGCAGTATCTTTATACAGTGTATAAAGTATACTTATGGCGAACTACAAAACTGCCGATATCTCCGAAGTTTGAAGACACGTTATTTTGAAATTTGATATCATTGTATTCAGAATACTACACTATTGATTTATGAAAGAAAAAATAATAATTTTTGAAAAAAATTGAGGGGTGTCAATTAAACCCCGCAAATAAAATATTTAGGGGGTACCACATTAATGCTATTTTATAGCTCTTGTAATACCAAACAAATGTTACATTATACACAAGTCACTATTCCAAGTGGTTTACGAGCTATTTACAAATTAAAAATATTACCCTCATTTTCAAGGGCCGATTTCACCCCCTAAATATTAAAACGGGCACGTATAAAAAAATAGGTGTCCTTAATTTTTACCCAAAGAACATTTTTACCAAGTTTCATTAAAATCCGAGTCTGACACCTCGGGATCTTTCCTGTTAGTTTCACCTCCCAAAAACTAACTAAAATCCACTATTCATTAACTGCAGCGTACTCTTGTCAGTAAAAAATTGTATGTTGAGCCTCTTAAACATAAACATAGAATGTTTGGATGCATCCTCTCCTAGAGTAGGAATAATGGATTTTCGTAGGTTGCACCATTACAACTTTCAACCAGCATACTTCGAACTATCATATCAAAAGGTAGAATTAATTACTTTTAGTCCGGTGCGGTTAGCCGTAGAAAATGTAAAACCTCGGAACCCGTCAATAGTGAATGAATTTTCATGGGACTTTTTTCATTGAGTTTCTAATCGTAAGGACTTTAATCTTTTATATTAAAAAAATATTGCTAATAATTATTTATTTATTTATGGGTCATTCTATATCAGTGGTCCAGCACTGGTTACTTGACCATTCTTAAAAAATTGAAAATTTTTGTGTGCAATTACCCTAACATGTTGGTAGTTCAAAATGACCATAATTTTAATTTTATTGGATTTTGTGTTCGCGTAACGGCCATATTTGTTCTACAGGCTGCAGTATATTTTGCATTTTCAAGGGTTTGAGGAAACTGTAATATCTCAGCATCTATTTATCCTATCGACATGAAACTAAAACCAAATTATTCAAAAAAGAATTAGCTACAAGATAATAAATACATTTTCTTCGAAATGAAGTCTTAAAGGGTTACATTTCAGCTTGAACTTGTATCCCTATTTTTTAAATCCCATTTTCAAGGGGAGATTTTTGCAAGAAGGGGTAAAGTTTACAAGTAATTTTTTACACAGATGTGCGAGTTATGGTCATAGGGGAAGGTAGGGTAAGACGGGGTAGCGAGGTAAAATGGGGACCGTAACAAAACTGATGATACAATGTAGCTAGAAATGTTCTTATATGGCCATGTGACGGTATTTAGCAGAAGTTATTAATGTCACAAATAGTTTAGTCGAAGGTGTGCACGTTGTGATTTTGTAAGTATTTTTTTAAATTTTTTGTGGTTAGATCTAATTTTTGAGGTATATAAAGTGCGTGATTGTTCAAAATGTATGGTGTACAAGATGTATGTAATATTTTTTTATTGATATTTGTTTATTTTACTATTATAATGACATTAACTCGTTCCGGTTTGCTTCGATTTATAACCTCAAAAAAAAAGTACAACTTGGGAATCCAGTTTGGGAAAGATGGGGTACCTACTTGCGGGTAAGATGGGGTAGGTATGATTCTTTGGATAACACAACATTCGATCTGGTTAGCCCGAAACAGTTAATGCCGTATCCACGAATTTCCGAAAAAAGGCCAAGACAAGTTCGAAGAAGAGGAAAAACAGCTATTATTACTGCGTCTCCGTATAAAACAGAGTTAGAGGAAAGACAAAACAGTAAGAAACCAAAACCAAAGGAAACAAATAAAAAGAAACTGAAAAAAACAAATAAAAGATCCAAAAGAACCAAGAAAGCTGATGAAATATGAGGACGAAGATACAGAATGTCTGTACTGCCACGGCTTGTATTATGAGTCTGTACCCCATCTTACCCAAGGGGGTACCCCATCTTGCCCTATAGGTGGGGCAAGATGGGGCAAATTAGTTATTTTTTTTCAAGTTGATATTTCTATACGAAGAATTCTATTTTTTTGTTTTCACTGATTAGAATGTAAGGAAGAAAGGTTGATTATTTTCTTAATAAAAGTTCCTACAATGTGCAATCAAAAACAAAGGGTTTTATTTATGAAATACCTTAAGGTCCCCGTCTTACCCCACCTTCCCCTACATCAAAGTTGACCCCTAAGTCTGACACAATTTTTTTTTAAATTCTCAAAGTTTAAAGTCGAAAGGGGGCCCCCACCATCGTGCCGACGAGTGCCGTTTTTACGACTGTTTTTGGAATAACTGTATGTTCGAGAGGGGCCCCCACCACCGTGTTTTTAGTATGTTCTAGCCATGGTGGGAATAGGGGAAGGTCGCTTTATCGAGCGGTTGTCACTTGATAGAACAAGCGGTCGTTAAATCAAAGATCATTGTATCAAGCGGTGAGTGTACTCGTAGTTAACTAACAATAAGAATGACCCATTTAGTAAGAGAACATTTGTTATAATGTTAGTTATACTTATTCTATAATTTGTTATAAATACGGTTTATTCAATGTCAATATAAATTAGAAAAAAATCACTTGTATAAGTAATTTTAATTTATTTTTTATCATACTAAGTCACCTCGCCATTTAACAAGATAAACTTACATGCATAACAAAAATTAGAATAAATACATTCTCATAATAATGATCCGAATTCTTAATGCGTTTAAAGGTCAAACTTTATTTTTAATACTTGTTATTTACAACAAGTTATTTAATATGTCAATCACAGTATAAAAATAAAATGTTACTTTTCTAAAAAAATACAATTAAAATTGCAAAATCTGTTTCATTTAATTATATAAACTATAATAATTTATATTAATTATAACAAGAAATTGATAAATGTTGGTTTTTTACTATGTTTATCTATGTTTTAACAATTCTGTTGCGAAAAGTAATCTCGAGTACATACATGTTATTATAAACATTAATAATATAAATACAACCAATATTAAATAAATCAATACTACAGTGCCGTAGCAAGAATTCAAATGTGCCCTCAGCATACGAGGCTTATTGTTAGGCTATATGCACTAGGTACTGATCAACTTTTATGCTCGGTATCATAAAGGTTAAAGGACCTAACAAAGCAAGTTCAAATGCGATATCAAACTTACAGTATGTCAAGTAAGAGCGTAGCGGCGATTACTCGCAGGAGATAAATCGTAAGCATGTATTTTTTTTTCAAATATAGACGGCACCTTTGCCGTTTTCGCAATCCTGTCAATAAGACATCCAGCTTTCCCCAGTATCGATAATTGCCTGACATATTCGGCATGATTTCGACAAGATTTTTGGCATATTATTCGGGAAAGATTTCCAAATTTTTCGGATTCATCGAGAGAGCTGATTTAAATTACATGGCCAGATTTTACGAAACTTAAGCTTGATTAAAGCCCAAACATGTTCGATAAAATTTGAATCGGGTGACTGAGACGGTCAATCCAAAGTGACGACGCATTTCTGCTATTTCCATGTTTTTCGCTCAGTAATGGTTTTAGCAATGTGCTCCGATATTTGAGATTATTATCGCATAAATGCCTACGAATTGTTTCGAGAAATATTTTTACACATTTTTTGTTTAATTTTTCGACATCTTCACGCAAAGTCATGGCAGGATTTTTCGAAAACAGAGAAGGAATCATTTTTCGAATTTATCCGATGCTTTACCAACACTCCCACGATTTGTTAAACATTTATAACCTCCAAAAACTGGTGTAATCACTTGGTTACGAACTGCTGTGACATTTTCATGTATTTTGCGGCCACTGCATGTGACATTTTAGGTCCTATGGGTGTGTATACGAAAACATAGCCTCATTACGCTTAGAGTAAACAGCACCCATTTTCTTTGATTCGCCAGAATTATACTAAATCGAAGAAACAACTATTAATTTTTATACTGCGGAAATAGTAAGGGTGCCCTCTACCTTGGAAAAAAAATACATGATTACGATATATCTCCTGCGAGTAATCGCCGCTACGCTCTTACTTGACATACTGTATATGACAGTTATCTTGGAGTTTTCAGAAGACTTTGGCAAGTTTCACGCACGCGTTGTATGTGAACACCAACAACGGTATTAAAACAGTGATGATATTATGATAATTATTTTTATACGGTCAGAGTCTGCACCAACTGTGTTACAATACGTTGAAGTATCACTGCTCTAAATTCGTAGCAAATCCATAGATACTATCACACATAGACTTAAGATGGCTACAGACGTAACTACATGCTTGACAACACTGCTTGATCAATCCGTTTGATCAAGCACGCACAATTTCGCTGCGCCACCACACGCACAAGCATATGCTTGTACAAGCGGCAGTTTGTTATCACATGTACAGCTGCACACAACAACGTTTGCTTGTACAAACATACACGTTCCTGGTACACACGTTGAGACAGCTTGTGCAATCGCGGATTGTACAAGCGGTATGATTAAAATTCAATCAATCTTCAAGCGGATTGTGCAATCATAATGCTTGAGCAAAATTACCATACACACGCTACAATATGCTTGATCAAACGGATTGATCAAGCGGTGTTGTCAAGCATGTAGTTACGTCTGTAGCCACCTTTAGTTGTGTGTCAGCTGTACATGTGATAACAAACTGCCGCTTGTACAAGCATGCTTGTACCGTGTGGTGGTGCAGGGAAATTGTGCGTGCTTGTACAAACGGATTGATCAAGCGTGCTTGTCAAGCATGCAGTTACGTCTGTAGCCACCTTTATAGAATTGACTGAGTCCGACTGAGCATTTCCTATCCAACTGTGTAGTATAAATACTGGCGAAGAGACAGAGACAAAGCGATAAAGTAGCCAATACTGTCTCTTTGATATTGGCTACATAATCGCTGTCTCAATTTTGTGAGGCTATTGCTCAGTCCATTTTATTAGTTTATGCTATCACAAAATTAATAACCTCATTTGTGAGTGCCAGCTAGCTTGCTTTACTAGCCCCTTTGTAATACCGGACTTTAGAGTTGGGTGAAAAACGGAACACTTGTGGAATCACTTCGGTGTCCGATTGAACTTTGATTTAGTGGATTAATTTCAGAGGATAAAAAAACAAATTGTTTATTAAATACAACTTTTTTCTATACGTTTTAGTTAACTTGAAGTGAATATAAGTGACTCAAATCATACTCTATGGCAGCGGTTCTCAAACTTTTTTCGCCGCGGCACCCTTGTCAGGCAAAAAAAATTCGCGGCACCCTTCCCGGGATAAAAAAATTTCGCGGCACAGTTGTCCTTAAAGCGGTTTAAAAAGTTAGGAAAATAAGAAAAACCAGTGCAACTTTAATGCTCAGGTGTCTTTAATGCGACGAATGAAATTGTTTTGATGAATTTTTCATTATTTCTTTTATATTTATAGGAAGTTTGGTTAGGTACCTAAATATAAGTGAAATTGGGTCTCTTTTTACGCGAACTTTTTTATGAAAATTCAGAGATTTCCCGTTTCAGCGGTGAGATATGGAATGAAAGCTGACAAATCAAGGAATTCAATTATGTAAACGTTTTGTTATTATTAAAATCTTCGTTAAACAAATTTAAAAAAAAACGTAAAAAAATATCTCCGAATGTAATAATGAGACAAATTTGAAAAAATGGGAATATGCCAATATCACAAAAAAATAATCTGCAGTCACCGCACTTTTTTAAATACAATTGAATACAATTGTTATTAAATTTAAAATCAATTGTAGTAAAGTTTTAAATCCAATTGTTAAATTTGCAGTTGTTTCGTGCCACAAAAGCAATAATAACATCGGTGTTTTAGTTGTCTTTTATTTTCAAATTTTGTTTACTTTTCAATAAAAGTAAATAAATAAAATTAAAAAACAACCCTTTTTTATAGGCATTCTTATTCGTTTATTTCTAGAAACTTTCTTATGCGATTTTTGGCCTATTTTTAATTAATTGATTTGGTTTTACACGGTTTTATAAAATTATGGAACGTATCCCTGATTTTACAATGTAAGCAGTCTTTTTTTGAGCGATTTTTTTATATGCGGTTTTCTGTGAAAAGTACCTACCGCGTAAAAAGAGACCTTACTGTACTTACTTGATCAGGCTTACAGTTATTGTTTTACCGACCAAATTTTCCACTCAAAATGTAATTACAACTTTACTTATCGACTGCACCTTATGCTTTTTTTATAAAGCACGTCTGAATGTGAAACAAAAAATAAACTTTTTCGACAGTGGTGATGGAAGACAACTTAAATTTTAGCTTTTAGCATCTTAATGCCGTTTTTTATTATTTTCACAATTTTAGCTGACTTTTCTTGATTATTGTCGCGGCACCTCTGGCATACGCTCGCGGCACTCTGGGGTGCCGCGGCACCCAGTTTGAGAACCGCTGCTCTATGGTCATAGTGGGTCATTACTACGGGGAATTTTAACTTATAACGCACCTCATTCATATTCCAGATTACATATATAAATTTTTTAATTTTTCCTGGTAAACTACCTGCAAAAAGATACACAAGAATAGCAATAATCGGACATAAAAAATAGTTTCAGTAAAAAGTGAATTAAAAAGCAAACTTTCAGCTTTCTAATGATATCAAGCCGATACTGTGCGATCATTGATTCAGGATATACAGGAATTTAAAGTTAAAAGTGTTACTTTAACTTTGACAGTGAATATTTTCTCTTGAAAATGTGAACAATCTTTCAAATGCTTTCATTGAATTTCTTTTATCGTAAAAAATTTTTTGCACCCCATACACGCTTTCAAAGTTTATGAAAAAATAATTCTTTTAACCCTCAAGACAGGGCTCCTATTCTCGAGTGAGCTTGAGAATAGGGGCCCAGAGCAGCTAGGGATGATAAAAATTATTGAGTTCTTGTTTAAAAAATTAGAAAATACTTAATTATTACTTTAATTTATTAATTTATATTTATTGTGTTACAGAATGCGGTCAAGCGAGCCCCGAGTGCCGGGGGGCGATAGTGGCGGCACAGGCGCCGATGGGGGCTGCAGTCCTAGTTGGCCGGACGAGGACTGTTGTCCTGATATAGATATGGATGATTTCACTCCAACTCCTAAACGTGCTTGCACATTAAACAATAATGGTAATTTTTAAATTCAAAATAATACTACATATAATAAAATACCTAATATGCTGTATTTTACAAAAATTTAACATAAAAAAATTGTCATAATATTTAATAAAATTTGTCCCGCAATGACTATAAAAAGTATTTTGGAATTTTTAACTTCTATATTTTACGACAATGTTTATTTTTTCTTAAGGTGGTTGTTACCATAGAAAAAAATAGAGATTTCGATGAAATTTTGAAAATAACAAGATATAATATAGGGTATATTTAAAAAAAAAATTGCAAAATTTCAATGTCATTAGGAGACTAGTTAAACAGATATTAAATAAACAAATTAACATGCATTATTATGAGAACTGCATTATTTCGATATATGTCTTTATGCGATCCATTATCCAAATAGGCGTCATCCAAATGATGCCTTCATCAAGTCCTTAAAAATAAGGACTGAGCTAGGAAACTTGAAACGTAATAAATCTATAACAGGACTTTTCAAAGTGATGTGACAGAAGAATTTGATCAAAATTTGAGTATACATTTTTTATTCATGTACAAAGATATCTATATATTTTCAGAATAGTTGAAAACCGCGTTTTTTTAATTAAAAAATTATAAGTGTGTGAAGAGAGAGAGAGAGAGAGAGAGAGAGAGAGAGAGAGAGAGAGAGAGAGAGAGAGAGAGAGAGAGAGAGAGAGAGAGAGAGAGAGAGAGAGAGAGAGAGAGATGTATCTATGTGATTTGATCCTCTATGTTTATCCACAGGCGCTTTCCCCGCATCACCAACCCAGCAACTTATAGTGTCAATCTCCTTAAATTCCATGAGAAATTTTTTATACGTTTTTGTACAAAAAATAAAATAAAAACTTAATTAAAAAAAAATTACTTCATGTAATTATAATCATTCTTAGGACAACGACGTTAGGTGAGGTTAGATGTTCTGCCGTTTTTAGGGTTCCGAAGAAACCCTATTAATCTCACTTTGTCGTCCGTCCGTCCGTCCTAATAACTCTAAGCTCAATAGCTCGTAAACTATATAAGCTAGAACCTTGAAATTTTGACAGAATATGTAAAATAACACCCTCTAGTAAAATATGTACAAATATTTTCGAAAAATATTTTTTTAGGGGGGGTGCTAAGAAGCTAAAGACACCCAAAAAAAATATTTATTTTTATACCAAGGCAAGTGGCACATCAAAATGTGTAACCAAGCTAGTGTAATTTGATCCTTATTCTTATTTTTTAATAATCAAAAATGGCGCCTACAGGGGGCTTTAAAGCAAATTCAAAAAAACAAAAAAAATGTATTCCAAGTCGTGTGGGATGTCAAAATGTAGATCTCAGTAAGTAGAATATGGCAGTATTTTTTATTTTTTTTATAAATCAAAAATGGCGCCTACATGGGCTCCAAGCAAAAAAAATTCCCCCCCCCCCCTCTAACTCGATAACTACTGACTCGAAAAATCTGAAAAAAATTAGGTAATGAGGCTTTGGTGAGACTACCAACGACAAATACTAAAGTCACCAATATCATTTCAAATTTTGGAGAAAAGGGGAGGGGTGACATACATTTTATTTTTTTTATTTTTTTATCACGGCATGTGGGGTGTCAAATGTAGATCTCAGTGAGTAGAATATGACACTATTTTTTATTTTTTTTCTAAATTAAAAATGGCGCCTGCAGGGGGTTTCAAGAAAACAAAAATTTGTCCACCCCCTCTCTAGCACGGTAACTACTGACTCAAAAAATCTGAAAAAAAATGGTAATGGGGTTTTTATAATACTAGTAACGACAAATACTAAAATCAACAATATCATTTCAAATTTTGAAAAAATAGGAAGGGGCGTCATGGAATTTTTTTATTTTCATAATTAGGCTTGTGGGGTGTCAAAATGTAGATCTGAATTAATAGAATATGATCCTATTTTTATATTTATTTTTAACTCAAATATGCACCTGTAAATGGCTCTTAACAGTCCAAGTAGTATATACTTCGGAACCCTTATGGCATACACTGGTGTATGTCTTGACAAATTTATTAGTATTAGTATTTAACAATTTCAAACATCTGCTCACAGTCTAAATCTCAAATATTAAAAATTAACGATCTTAATATTCAATCAAATTAGTATAAATAAGTATAACTAAATTCGGAAACTAGGCTAAAATGATTTTTGATGGAAACGTTTTATTAGTGTTCCTCTGATCATCCCACAAAAATGTCCAAGCTGATCCGAGTTGTGCTACCGCCGCCATTTGAAAAAAATGGAGGACGGGTAATATTTTTTCGAGTTTTTCTCTGAAACCGTTTATTTTACGAATACTTATTTATAGTGCATAAAGTTTTCTTTAAAATAAAATCGGTTTAATAATAACACAAGGAGCGCCACGCGCCGGTTATTAAAATCATAGTAAACGGAATAAATAATTGTTCGTATTTTTTTTCAATTTTACTTGACTCGATGCTGATACGAAAATTTTATTTAGAATATTTTTCAATTATCATAAATTTGCGCACATAACAATACCAAAAACATCAAGATTAATACAATGGTAACGAAATGAAGGTTAATATTCTTAACACCGATAATCACAAAATTTTGCGTTTTTTTTTTAAACTACGCGTATTTTAATTTTTGAAGAAATGAGTCAATGACGCATGTATGCATTTAAATACCCCCCCCCCTCCTGCCGAGCATGAGGACATCCCAAACTAATTTCGTACTGGTAAAATTTTAATATTTTTCTTATATTATTTTAGTAGTAAAAATCAGGAGTTTTTAAGATTTTGTTTTTTTTGCTTTCTACTTGTACTTTTACCACAAGGTGTATCTTTTTGCAGTTTATTTATGTTTTTTAAAAAATATGTAAAATACAAATAATTTTTAAAGGCGCCGGGGCCCCCGAGATACAGAGGGCCCGGGCCATATGGTCCTCCTAGCCATCAAAATCGTGTGTAAGGGAATGAGTGAAATCTCAAAATCGTTATTTTTAAGATATCTCAAGAACCAAAATCTTACGTGAAAATTTTATAACTTTTTTTGTAAGCATTAAATTTTCCATAAAATAGGTCAACGTGGGCGTATCGAGGAGGCGCAGGGAGGGCAGCTTCAATATTTTGACACTTCAATACCTAAAATCTGTTCTAACCCCATCTCCTCCTTTCGTGGGCTTCTAGGCGAAATACACTGACTAAATTGATTAAAAAAAAAAACTGCCCCGCCCCCCTGAACAAAATGTTGGGTACGCCCATGTAGGTCAATATAATTATTTGACAACAAAGGATAGGACTTTGTATTGAATTGAATTAAATATTGGACACCACTGGTTAAAGCAATATGATAATTACATAAAGGTAGACGTGTATTAACATAAAATATAAAATTGATATTTTTCTAATAAAGATTTGGTTATTAAACTAACAATTGATATCTTCTAATAAAAAGTATTTATTTGTTCCGTAGATCTCTCAGCTGCAGAAAGTTCTGGAAGCGAAGAAACGGGCGGTGGGTCACGGGGCGGTAGTGCCGGTAGTATAGGTGGCAGAGGAGGTACAACTACAGTCCGGGGCGGTGGTAAACGAAAATGGAGCTCTAATGGCGCAAGTGGTGGACACAGAAGAAGACGTAGTGGTATCTCGGCTCGGGAACGGAACCTCCGCAGGCTAGAGAGCAACGAAAGGGAGAGGATGAGAATGCACTCACTCAACGATGCTTTCGAGGTAAATTAGATCCCAAACAATTTGCAGAGTTTGATAAAATCACAATAATTAAATATTAATGTCCGGTATTTAGTGTCCGACCGAACATTCGGCTTCGGCCACCTTCGGCCAAAATTTAACTTTCGGCTGAATAATCGGCTTCGGCCAAATTTTGGCCGAAGGTTTGGCCGAAGCCGAAGGTTGAACTATATAGTATAATATTGTATAGTAAAGTCTTTTTATATGCGGTAGGTACGTTCCACAGAAAACCGTATATAAAATATTACACAAGAAAGATATAGCGCACATTATAAAGTTAGAGATATAGATACATAAATACACTAAAATGCAAAATTAACGGATCAATAAATTTTTCAAATATTTTTAGGTGTTTTTAAATAGCTGGATCTCCGCGAAAAATGGTCGTATAAGAGTTTAAAAAAACTATTTTAAAGCTTGAACGTTCTAGTTTTTGAATCATTAATGAAAATTTTATTATCCTTCAGGATAATCTCCTTTTTTAAGATGAAACGCCAAAAAATATTTTATTATTTTTTAATTTTATTAATTTTGAAAGGCTCTACAGGACATGCAAATTTTTATTTAGTCAAATCAAATAAAGGACTGTTGTAAATTAGACTTTTTTCTTTTTAATTAATATGAAAGATATTGGCAAGGACAAAATATTTTTACGATTTTTAAAATTTTTAATGACAAAACGTTTACATATTTGGATTCCTTTAACTGACATCTTTTATTTGATAGGTACCCCACTTGAATTTGGATAAAATATCGTACCGCATAAAAAGATACGCTTAAAAAGAGACTCGACTGTATACTCGTATTCTTATATAGAAATTATATATTCTTATATATTTATATATTATATTATATATTTAAGAAGTGAAGAGTAAAAAACATATCATTCATTATTCATTTAAAAACAATTTGTGAAAAAAAAAAATTAAAGACGAAAAAAACCTTCGGCTTCGGCCAAAAACTGACCTTCGGTCGGACACTACCGGTATTATAAGGGACTAGCAAATTTGCACTCTCAAATGAGATATCAAACTTATATAACAGTTCTCTTAGAGTTTTCTGATGACTTTGACAACTTTCGCGCAAGCGTTGTATGTTGTAGGTAAACACCAACGGTATTTAAACAGTGCTGATATTATGAAAATTATTTTATACGGTCAGAGTCAACAACTGTGTTACATACGTTGAAGTATCACTGCTCTAAATTCCGTAGCAAATTCATAAATACTATCACAAAATTTATGAATGATAGCTAGCTTGCAAATTTGCTAGCCCATTTATAATACCGGACATTAGAGTTGGGTGAAAAATATACAGGGTTACCCAGTTTTACTGATGTCTAATAAGTAAGTAAATTTTGAGGAACCTATGATTGTATTCTGAAAAAAAAAATTAATCCATAAATTAAGTACACTATGGAAGTTACATAAAATTAGTTCAGCTCAAATCTATCTCTTTTTTTACTAATAACGAGTTTCATTTGTTATGAAAATCTTTCACACACGGCACGCATCATATCTCATGGCATTTCATTCAAAAACTTAATAATTTTTTTCTTTATTTTATCAATTTTCAAGTCCCGGGAAAAAATTATAAATCTGCAGAGATCTACTTAGATCTCGATAGATTTGCATTTTGAGACATCATATTTTTTACTTGTTTTTGATCTGTGGAGACTTGCAAAGATCTACAACGGTTTACAAAGATCTAAAATGATCTACAACGATCTACAAAAATCTCTGAAGATCATTGTAACGTAGTAAATTAATGATTTTTCAACGTTGCAAATTCATGAAATTTCAACGTTTTAAGTCTTGGCATCTTAGGACGCCGCGCCGACCGCGCTGTCCGCGCCGGCCGCCAGACACGCAATACAGTTTGTGTTTTTTTAACCTTGAAAATAATATCGTTTGAATTTATAAAGAACGTGCCGACTGATGTGTGTATATTATTTTCAAGGTTAAAAAAACACAAACTGTATTGCGTGTCTGGCGGCAGGCGCGGTCGGCGCGGCATCCTAAGATGCCAAGACTTTAATCTCTATCACGATCTGCAACGATCTTTAGAGATCTTTGTAGATCCTTTAAGATGTAAGTCATTGTAGATCTTTGCAAATCTCCACAGATCAAAAACCAGTGAAAAATAGGATGTCTCAAAATGCAGATCTGCAGAGATCTGAGTAGATCTCTGCAAATTTTTCCCGAGGCGTTTCACATTGGCTAGTTTTCCTTGCATGAAGCTCCAAAAAAAGAATCCAGGTTTGAAAAAAGTGCTTTTTAAAAAAAAAATCATTTCAACATGCTAAAAAAGTTGTTTAGAATTTTTTTCATGAATCTTTTTAGTTCATATAGAAGAGAATTTAAAACTGAAGACAACAAGCTTTGGTTCATTTTGATCGGTCGTTTAGTTTTCTTGCAATCACGCCCGTCAATTTAGAAAAATCATAAAAATAAAAACTCCAGAAAACGGTTTCAAAGTCTACAGTTTACGGTATACCTGCTGGACACCCCACTGTGTTTAGTACTATATCTTTGAAAATATTTCGAATTTGCCTATAAAACTTTACAGACATATTCTTAGATATATTAGGAAGAGTTTTAAGCAATACAAAAAAAATATGATTTTTTGAGACTCATAAAGCAGGATACCCCCTTAATTGTATATTCGAAAACACGTCCATTTTATTCGACACATAAATTTAGTCTCTGGCAGAGACTTCGTGAACTCTTTCTAGAATATCTGGGTTTGGAATTATATGCTTTAATTTAAAATCATATTCTTACTGCGTTCTATTTTTTAACTAAAATTATGCAAATAGCCAATTGCATGCACATACTGTAAGTGCAAATACCCACTTTCTATTTTTATTGTAACAAAATAATCCAGAAAAATAAGAATATACATTTAATACAGATTTTTTACTTTTGAACCGTGAGACACAAATGTGTTGTCTCAAATAAAAACTTAATAAATTTTGAGTTTTTAGTAAATACAGGGTGTCCCAATTTAATCTATCACCCCCCTAATTTTTTTTTATCTATCAATTAAATCAAAAAATGCTTCAAATAAAAGTTGTTTGGTTTCGAGGGGGACCCAAAATGGCGTTATTAATTTTTTATTTTTTGGACGTCTTCATGGTCAAATAGGCCCAACTTTTTTTTTCAAATAGAAACCTATATTTTTTATTACAGTATCTTATTGTTTGGAAAAAAACAAGTAGCTTTTGTTTCAAAAAAATTTCATTTTTTTTAATATTAAACAAAATAATTTTAGATTATAGATTTTTACTAATTTTTTACTCGAAACCCATTAACTTTAGAGGAAAAATGTAAAAAACAAAAAATTTTAATCTGATATAACTAGGATAATTTTATCAGGATTTTTTGATAACTTTTGCTCTTCAAAATATTAAAGCAAATAAAAAATAAAATAAAAAATCTGAAATAATTTTGCTAGTTATATCATATTAAAATAAACATTTTTTATGTTTTACACTTTTCCTCTAAAGTTAATGGGTTTCGAGTAAAAAATTAGTAAAATTCTAAAATCTAAAATTATTTTGTTTAATATTAAAAAAATGAAGTCATACAAAAATTTTTTTGAAACAAAAGCTACTTGTTTTTTTCCAAACAATAAGATATTGTAATAAAAAATATAGGTTTCCATTTGAAAAAAAAAGTTGGGCCTATTTGACCATGAAGACGTCCAAAAAAAAAAAAATTAATAACGCCATTTTGGGTCCCCCTCAAAACTAAACAACTTTTATTTGAAGCATTTTTTGATTTAATTGATAGATAAAAAAAATTAGGGGGGTGATAGATTAAAATGGGACACCCTGTATAATATATTTTTAAACTTTTCATAAAAATTAGAACGTATCTCCAAGGATCACAAAAAAGCATGCATGGTGGCAATTAACGTATTAAATCCCTGTGTAAGCGATTATCTTCAATTAATAAGAACCATAGTAATTCGTTGACTATTTTCAGAATCAATCAATATTGATTATTAAATTACTTACAATTAATTTATAATTATTTTTATTTCCAGCAACTCCGAGAAGTTATACCACATGTAAAAATGGAAAGAAAATTATCGAAAATTGAAACGTTAACATTAGCAAAAAATTATATAATGGCTTTGACGAATGTAATTTGTGACATTCGGGGAGAAGAGAAACATTATACGTAAGTATATCATCTTATTATAGGATTATATGCAAATGCATACGCTTGCCGTACAAAAGTGTTTGGACACCTGTGATTTTGAATGTAAATATACAGATTTCAGTCAATAAAAATACACAAAATAGCGAAAAGAATATGTTTACTCGCAGTCAAAATAGTAAAAAAACAATTTCTCGTTAGCTTGAAAGACACTGTGCGTCAATACTTTCAACTTGAGGAAACCTGGTCTTTCAGGCATACAGGGTGACCCATTTTAAGTGCACACCTCTAATAACTTTTTATGGTGAAATGTTATCAAAAAACTTTTCAGATAAAAGTTACACGGTTTGGAGGGGGACATAGACGTACTCGGATGAATTTTTTTTAGGTGGTGTTTTAATGGTGATATGAAGGTCAACATCATTTTTTTAAATAGGAACCTATAGTTTTTATCAAGTTATTTTATTTTACGTGAAAAAACACGAATCTTTCATTGAATTTTTTTTTTTGAAAATATTAAACCTTTCCAAGATATCTAACAAAATAATTCGAGCTTTTGAACTTTCAATATTTTTTTACTCACAAACCATCAGGTTTAGGGAAAAAGTATAAAATGCAAAAAATGTTTATTTTGGTCTAATAAAACTTAAAGAATTATTCTAATTTTTTTAACATTTTTTTTTTTTGCTTAAATAAAATAAATTGAAAAAGGTTTAAAATTTTAAAAATAATCCTTCAAGTCTTATTAGATCAAAATAAACATTTTTTGTATTTTGTACTTTTTCTCTAAAGTTGATGGTTTCTGAGTAAAAAAATATTGAAAGTTCAAAAGCTCGAATTATTTTGTTAGATATCTTGGAAAGGTTTAATTTATTCAAAAAAAGTTTTCAAATAAAGATACGTGTTTTTTTACGTAAAATAAAATTACTTGATAAAAACTATAAGTTCCTATTTAAAAAAATGATGTTGACCTTCATATCACCATTAAAACACCACCTAAAAAAATTTCATCCGAGTACGTCTATGTCCCCCTCCAAACCGTGTAACTTTTATCTGAAAAGTTTTTTGATAACAATTCACCATAAAAAGTTATTAGAGGTGTGCACTTAAAATGGGTCACCCTGTATAATTCAAAAATATAATGGAAAATTGTAAATGCTGTATTTTATGTTAAGATTATTACAAAATTAAGTACCTTAGGTTAGGGGACGTTCGCGTAGATGATACTCTTATCAACATTTATGATTTTTTATCAACCATTTTTGCAGTTTTATATTTACAATACGCAAAAAAATGTCCAAAGACTTTTGCACGGCAGTGTATGCTTTTGCATATTTCGGCAAATTTTATATTTATTGCATATTTTGATCATTTTTTGTTGTTTTTGGATAAATGTCCAAAAACAAATAGATACAAAAATTTGTTTTTACCGAATGAATTTTTATTGGTTTATCTCACACTGATATTTTCATATCTATTATTAAATTATTATTTCCCTACTTTTTATTTCTTCGAATTATTCGATCAAGTTCTCCATTCTTGTTGAACAGATAAATTCAATAAAAGACATAATAATTATAGTACGTCTGGTACATAAAAAAAAACGCTGCACTTTTTGATTGGGGTATGCCACTTTCTATGGTCATACATATGGTCAAAAGAAAGATTTTTAGATAGGGAGCCACTTTAAAATTCGTGTAGAACACTGTTATATGGGCAATCAAAGATAACCCCCACCAGTGTTTTTAAATTAGCTTTATCTCAGCTCCTAGTCATCCGATTTCAATTTTCTTTTATTTCTTTTAGAGTTCTTATTGAGAAGATTATTTTTTGTAATTATTCATTTTTCTCTAAATCTTAAGGGTCCCTCACAATTTTTGAAAATCTGAAAATTTCACTTTTATTATGAAATTAATTGTTATATAACTTTTTTATCGTGCCCAATATTATTTTTTTACTTCATATAAAATAGAAAGACTATTTTTTCAGTGTTCCATTGATATCAAGATAACACTATTTTAATGAACAACTTTTTTGGAAATTGGAAGTTGAACTACAAAAATAGACTAATTTTGCTTCCTCGCAATATCGAAGATACGAGAAGCTTCGTTATCGTTTTTAAACGAGAAAAAAAATTTGTTCTCCGATTTCAAAAATTTTACTTTATTTATCCGTTTCGGGTCAAGACAAACACTTTTTGTTCCGTGTCTGTCTGTCTGTGTGTGTGTGTGTGTGTGTGTGTGTGTGTGTGTGTGTGTGTGTGTGTGTGTGTGTGTGTGTGTGTCTGTCTGTCTGTCTGTCCCCCAATCCTTGTCACACGCTTAACTCATGAACCACTGAACCGATATTGATGAAACTTGGTTGGTTGGTTTGGTCTGGCTTGAGGACGGTCCCATTTCAAAACAATTAAAATTGTGTGTAAGGGGGAGGGGTGACATCCAAAAAGATTTATTTTTTGAAGATATCTCAAGAAAGACACATGTTACGTGAAAATTTTATAGAACCTTTTTTGTAGAGCATTCAATTCTCTATAATATAGGTCACCTACTTTTGTTGTAAAATATTCCCTTACAAAGATCTATCTGAATTTGATTTAAGAAAATCGTCATTTGTTTTTTAAAACTGCTATTTACTTTGACATATTAAATGTCATTTTGACATTTGTTTAGCAGAAAATTTGTTCCGTGTGTGTGTGTGTGTGTGTGTGTGTGTGTGTGTGTGTGTCCGTCCCAATCCTTGTCACACGCTTAACTCATGAACCACTGAACCGATATTGATGAAACTTGGTTGGTTGGTTTAGTCTGGCTTGAGGACAGTCCCATTTCAAAATAATTAAATTTGTGTGTAAAGGGGAGGGGTGACATCCCAAAAGATTTATATTTTGAAGATATCTCAAGAAAGATACATGTTGCGTGAAAATTTTATAGAACCTTTTTTGTAGAGCATTCAATTTTCTATAATATAGGTCACCTACGTTTGTTGTAAAATATTCCCTTATAAAGATTTATCTCAATTTGCTTTATAAAAATCGTCATTTGTTTTTTTAAATTGCTATTTACTTTGACATATTTTAAATGTCATTTTGACATTCGTATAGCAGAAAAATAATGATTTTGATTGAAATCGTCAAAAAATTCAAAATATACGACATAATAACCAGGCTCGTATTAAGAAAAATGTAAAATTAATTTTTTTTATTAAAATAGTATGAAAATTAAATGGTTAACCAATGACATTATCGGTTTTTATTTAAATTGTTCAATAATTAACTACCTTTGATGAATTTAGCACGAGGAAGCACCGTGCATTTACAAGGCAGAGTATTTTATCATTATATTCAATTTTATTTGAAAAAGTTCATAATAGAATAAAATGTTTATAACGAAAATTGTAGAGTACATTATTTTCTACAGTTTATGTTCCATTCATTTTTTTGTATCTCTTACCAAATAAAAAATATATGTTTTTAAATTTAAGTAAACATTTTTTTTCAATTCTTTTTAAAGTTCATAACAGAATGAAATTTGTATAACAAAAGTTGTAGAGATTGTTATTATCTATAGTTTATGTTCTATATTTTTTTTATATTTTTCATCAGTAAGCCAGAATAATTTGATTTATGTATGTATAATTTTTTACTGCATAAGAAAGTTCAGTGTCATTCATGACAGATTTTACAATTATTTAACTGTCCCATATGAAAAATTTGGCCCAAACTAAAAATCTCATAAAATAAAAGGTATACTCAACATAGAATAATCCAAAATTAGTCTATTTGGTTAGTTCAACTCGCGATTTCCAAAGAAGTTGTTCATTAGAATAGTGTTATCTTGATATCAATGGAACGCTGAAGAAATTGTCTTTCTATTTTATATGAAGTAAAAAAATGATATTAGGCACGATAAAAAAGTTATATAACAATTAAATTCATAATAAAAGTGTAATTTTCAGATTTTCAAAAATTGTGAGGGACCCTTAAGATTTAGAGAAAAATGAGTAATGACAAAAAATAATCTTCTCAATAAGAACTCTAAAATAAATAAAATAAAATTGAAATCGGATTACTAGGAGCTGAGATAAAGCTAGTTTTATGACACCGATGAGAGTTGTCTTTGATAGCCCATATAACAGTGTTCTACACGGATTTTAAAGTGGCTCCCTATCTGAAATTCTTCCTATTGACTTTATGTATGACCACAGAAAATGGCATACTCCAATCAAAAAGTGCAGCGTTTTGGCTTTATTTGCCACGTACCAAACGTACTATTATCAATCGTAGACTAGATTATTATCATGCGAAACCCAATGTTATATTTATAGGACATAACTTTTTTCAACTACAATAATCTGTACCTGAATTTATTTTTGAAATTATTGATATTGTTATGCTTTATTTACACTCTCATAAATAATATTATATAAAATTTCATTAATTTAAAAACGCTTGACTAACAAAAGGAGTTCACACTCATAAGGGATGAGTAGTAGGATGTAGTGTCCGACCGAACATTCGGCTTCGGCCACATTCGGCCAAAATTTGACCTTCGGCTGAATAATCGGCTTCGGCCAAATTTGGACCGAAGGTTTGGCCGAAGCCGACGGTTAATATTGTACAGGAAAGTCTTTTTATATGCAGTAGGTTCGTTCTACAGAAAACCGTATATAAAAAATTGCACAAAAAAGAGTTAGGGATAGATACAAAAATATATCAATTTCTTTATTCTGGCCTTGTACACAGGATTAATAGCGTTCTGTAATTTTTTAAAACTGCGTAAAACCAAAACAATGTGGTCAAATAAACCAAAAATCGCATAAAAAGTTTCTGAAAATTAATTTATACATATTCCCAATTTAAAAAAATAATTCAATATTACTTTCGAAGGTATTGACAATGTCAAATTAGCATGCGACACTGGTGGTCATTTTTGGAACTATTCAAAATGGCCGCAACCACGGACAAATTTCAATGTTGACGTATTGAAAAATTCAGTAAATTACTGTTTTTATTCGTATAAACAGTAATACCAACCCCGTGTTGTGGAGAAAATGGAATTTCCGGTCGGA
The DNA here is from genome assembly GCA_949319165.1 of Sialis lutaria. Lineage (NCBI taxonomy): Eukaryota > Metazoa > Arthropoda > Insecta > Megaloptera > Sialidae > Sialis > Sialis lutaria. The sequence continues at coordinate 1,361,312 of OX439231.1, read as the reverse complement.
TATAGAAAAGCAAGCTTATTTTCATCATATTTTATACAACATAAAAATTTAACCTTCATTTCGAGCATATAATAAAATAAAATCTCCACAATATTGAATTAAATAGATGTTTTTAGAATCTTTACATATTTATTATCATACTGTAAGTTTTATTTAATATATCTGATATTATTTTGTGTAATAATATAATTATCAACACAACATTTCCGATGACATCTGTCACATTATTATCATATTATAATTATTTTATATGTATATCTTATATATATCATATTATCTTATAAGTAATATTGAAAATTAGCATTACGTTGAAAGATGTACACGTTTTTTTTCTATTACATATCTTATGTATTCTCGTTTATTGAAATACAAATGAATACATAGTTGACTCCATTACTATTAAGAGCCCAGAATTAATGACTTTTTGCCCTTCGCGCATATTTCGCGTTGTAGGAATTGCTGCAGTGTACCTGCACAACTCCTCCAGTGATACAGTTTACATTACAATGATTGATATCACTTCTCTCGCGTAATTTGTGAAAAATACTTAATGACGTTTTGTCCGTGGTTGCGGCCATATTTGTTTTTGCACACTAGCGCCACCGTTACCGCGGTGTTATTTTTCTTCGTCAATAGGCAGGGACAAAATATTTTTATGATTTTTTAAATTTTTAATAATGACAAAATGGGGGGCGCATATAAAATTGGAAAATATTTGATCGGAACCGTAAATAAATGGAAAAATTTTTATTTGGAAAAATATTTTGTCAGAATCGTATTTTAATGGAAAATATTAGGTTTGAAAATATTATGTTTGAAAAATAATAAATTGGAAAAATATTTTGTAGGAACTATACTTCGTCGGAAATGTATTTCTTCAGAAATATATTTCATTGGAACCGTATTTTGTTGGAAAATATTATATTGGAATTTATTATCAAGGCTGTGTACGTACTTAGTACTTACACAGGAGGACGTGCCGCGGTTTCGACCGTGGCTTCGACCGCGGCTTCGACCGTGGCTTCGACCGCGGCTTCGACCGCGGTTTCGGCGCCATGTATAATGTATAATTTCATGAATAAATAACATATCTTTTATGAATTTTTTACAAATATTTTATTTAAATAATTTAATGTGATGTATAATTATTATCAAAAACTATTAACAACAAATACGTATTAAGGTAGATTTAAAGCCCTTTTCGATAAGATAACGTTTTCTCGGAAACAAAGTAAAATGTATTATCTTATTTGTAATAATTTATATAACTAATTAAGTCAGACACGTATTAAGGAAAATTTGGGCCCCGTTTTTAGATATTTTTAATTCAAAGAAAAATTAAAAAATAACATGAAATAGTAAGTTGTAATAAACATTAACTACATAAAATTAAAGTCAGTGACGTATTAAGGAAAATTTAATGCCCTTTTTTCAAATATAACGTTATCTCAGAAACAAAGTAACATATATAACCTAATCTGTAAAAATTTATATAATTATTTAAGTCAGACACGTATTAAAGTAAATTTGGGCCCCGTTTCTAAATATTTTTAATTTTAAGAGAAATAAAAAAAGAACATGAAATAGTAAGTTGTAATAAACATTAACTACATAAAATTAAAGTCAGTCACGTATTAAGGAAAATTTAATGCCCTTTTTTCAAATATAACGTTATCTCAGAAACAAAGTAACATATATAACCTAATCTGTAATAATTTATATAATTAATTAAGTCAGACACGTATTAAGGTAAATTTGGGCCCCGTTTCTAAATATTTTTAATTTTAAGAGAAATAAAAAAATAACATGAAATAGTAAGTTGTAATAACATTAACTACATAAAATTAAAGTCAGTCACGTATTAAGGAAAATTTAATGCCCTTTTTTCAAATATAACGTTATCTCAGAAACAAAGTAATATATATAACCTAATGTTTAATAATTTATATAATTAATTAAGTCAGACACGTATTAAGGTAAATTTGGGCCCCGTTTCTAAATATTTTTTAATTTTAAGAGAAATAAAAAAATAACATGAAATAGTAAGTTGTAATAAACATTAACTACATAAAATTAAAGTCAGTCACGTATTAAGGAAAATTTAATGCCTTTTTTTCAAATATAACGTTATCTCAGAAACAAAGTAATATATATATATATATATATATATATATATATATATATATATATATATATATATATATATATATAACCTAATATGTAATAATTTATATAATTAATTATGTCAGACACGTATTAAGGTAAATTTGGGCCCCGTTTTTAAATATTTTTAATTCTAAGAAAAATTAAAAAATAACATGAAATAGTAAGTTGTAATAAACATTAACTACATAAAATTAAAGTCAGTCACGTATTAAGGAAAATTTAATGCCCTTTTTTCAAATATAACGTTATCTCAGAAACAAAGTAACATATATAACCTAATTTGTAATTATTTAGAAGTTTTATTATGAAACACACGTATTAAGGAAAATTTGGGCCGGCTTCGACCGTGACTTTTGGCCATAGAGCAGGTTATCCTGGCTCATAGTACAGAGCGGTTTAAATTTTAAATATTAAACCCTTAACCGCTTTCGCGTACATACACACCGCGGTCTTTGTTATATATTTTTTCCCCTTACTTCTCGGTTTTTGCAGGCCTTACACTTAGAGAAAGATGTACAGAATCAAATTACAAATATATATTTAGTGTAAAAATTTTAGCGGTGGTGTAAAGAATTATTTAAACCCTTTAACCGTCTCCGCGTGCTTTCTCACTGCAGTCTTTGTTATATTTTTTTATTGCTTACTCTTCATTAATTAGTATATTCGTATCGAATCAAATATGTCTTATTTACAAACTACTTCCTGTCGTTTGGTAATTTTATGTATTTTATCTTACCAATCTAATGTTTTTTTAAGCGTTCTTTGTAGACCAGACGCTAGAAGGAAGTGAGTGGAAATAATATGACAACTGGCAACAATGTTCAGATTAGTATACCTGAGACCTTAAGGAACTTAAAAATGCAAGGTGCCAGGCGAAAAGGCCCTACAAAAGGAAAAAAACGTTTTTTGAAATCAAAATTTTTTGTATACACAATACTTATATTATCCTTAGGCCTTTTCGCAAAAAAGTAGACTGTGATTAGTGATAGAACTAGCATATTTTATACAGCATTTAACATGGAAACTAGGGATTGCAATCCCGACCAAAATTTTCAATCCCGGGATTTCGAGATTGGACCATTTTCAAATCCCGGGATCCCGGGATTACAATTTATTTTGTAAAAAAATTATTTAACCATTTAATAACTTGTAAACTAATTTTGAAATGTGTACTTACAGTTTTACGTATGATTATGAAAAATATACATACAGTGAACTTTCGTGGAAAAATAATAAATTGATTTTATAAAAAAATTTAAATGCGCACAAGTCCATTTGTTGAATCTTAATTCTTTGTTTGCATCTTTTGCATTTTGCAGATTTTCCATTAACTTCACGCAAAAAAGTATTTTCACTGCACAGAAAAGTCTTGTTCACTATTTAATTTCACATATTTTTTATTAACACATTTATCTATGTTTGACCATAAATAATTAACTACTAATAATTCACCGTTCAAAATCTATACTGTGTAGATACTTTATAAGTCAGTGTTTATTACGATATTACGGCCATAAATATTTGATATTCAGATCTATGAAAAAAGAAATGTAATCAGATACTAGAAGTCACTGTGGTGTTGTTACTCGTAGTTCTATGTCAATAGCTTTATACACCCTTGACGTAAATGGTAAATATATTGTATACCGATCCTTAAAATTTGTTAAAATGCATTTTTTTACACATTCTTGGAAAAGACAATGCAGCCAGTAGACCCTTGCAAGTGTACAGTTTCTAAAAGGGTCGTCTTTATTGCAACCAGATGTGTTGGCGCGAAACTTAAAAATTTCACTTTCTATATGGGTTAGCGTTACAATATCTCCATAAAAATAACAGAATGCACATGCAAATTCATTTATAAAAAATCCCGAAATCCCGGTATTTATGTGTCTAATCCCGGGATTTCGAGATCAAATTATAAGGCGGGATCCCGGGATCCCGGGATTCGGGATCCCGGGATTGCAATCCCTAATGGAAACCTGTTTGCCAAAATGCGGGGAAGGAACGTGCGGGTGGGAACGAACAGTAATGTACACTGACTATTCTCAGACAGGGTATTATTAAGTTGTAAATAATTTCTACTCTTGTTGAAAAAAATAAATTTTTATATCGTGAAAGTCTTTATTTCTAAAATAATATAAAATTGTATAAAACAACAATAACATTGAATATAATATTTAATTTGGACATATAACATTTTATCCACTGTAAGTTTTTTTGCAACTGCTCAACATTATTGGACTTGATTTTTATCTAATGCTAATGCAGATATTAGAATGGAAGGCAATGACCAAATGTGGTCATCATAGTAGTCCGCATTTTTTTTTAATTTGTTAATTGAGAAAAAGAGAACTCATCTATATGGGTCCTTAGATCAGTAGCGGTGCGCGAGCTGTATTCACGTGAGGCCATGCGAATTGCTATAATAGATTGGACATGTTCGGATTTTGTCGTTTTCCGAGACAGCAATTCTCTGCTATACCGACTATGTCGAATGTGTCTGATCTTAACTTGAACTGTCAGTGGACTCACATGAATACAGCTCGCGCACCGCCGCTGCCTTAGATCTAAGGGTGCTGCCTTTAGATAGAGCAGTGCGTTAGACAAGGATTTTGTAAACATACTATCTAATGAACGAAATGTCCGACCAACCCCGTCTTTCGCAATTTAAGCAGAAAATTAAATTTTCTATACGCTAGGAAACCATCTGTCAAAAACGACACGTCGCCACCTAGTGAGCGCCGTTAGCAACTTTGGGTATATTACTTTAAAAAAAGGACAGCCGAAAGTAATGTTCCCAAGTTCCGATTTCGTTAATTTTTTTTCTTATCTATAAACCTATGTATGAAGAAGTACTTGACCAAGTTTTAATTAATTTTAATAATTATTTTAGCTGTAATTAATTAAAATTTGAAAATCGAAAACCTTTTTTTTTCTACTTAATGGTTTGATATAATTGGATGATATTTTCAGTAAAACTTAAGGGTAATATAAGGTCTTGAAAAACATTAATTTTTTATTTTTACTAAATTTTTTCATAGCAAATTTTTATTTTTTATTTTCAAATGTCCGATATCACCCAATGAGTAAATTACGCGGTTAAAACACAAAGTTATGTGTGTTATATTAAAATCTGTATTGAAGAGTATCAATCTTTGCGGATTATAAGGCTTCGACCCGCGAAATTTGTCTATTTTCGATCAACTCTATTACGATTTTTTCTTTTTTTCTTTTGAGTGGCGTATCTTTGAAACCATATATTTGATTATAATGAAATTTATATGGTATCAGCTCGATAGTATACTCTTTCAAACAAAGAAAAATCAACCGAATAGGTGCATATTTGTCGTAGTTATACCCGAAAATACATAAAAAAAATATATAAAAAAATAGAAAACTCTCTCCTTTTTTGAAGTCCATGGTCAGATTCTGATAAAATTTATGAGACCACCTCGGGAGTATACTCTTTCAAACAAACAAAAATCAACCGAATAGGCGCATATTTGTCGAAGTTATGCTCGAACATACATAACAAAATATATTGATTGAATTGATAACCTCCTCTTTTTTAGAATTCGGTTTAAAATAAGAAAATTTCGGGGTCAAATTCTAATAATATACAAAGGTTGATACTTATCAATACAAATTTTAATATAACATACATAATATAACGGCAATTATCCATTTTTTCCTTTCAATTATATGACAGATTGGTTTGACAGAAACCCAAAATTATTTATTTTTGCCACTTGGCGGCGCCAGGATCGATGGTTTCCTAGCGTATAACCTATTTTATTATCATTTTAACAAAAATTGGTTTTATTATTTAAAACGGCATCCACAATAAAAATGTTACTTTAAAAAAATAAAAAAATAATTCGACTGTCATTTTGAAAGATATACAGTTATATATAGCCAAAAAAGTGTTATAATTGATTGTAATGTATTTAATTGTGTTTTCAAAACATGAAAAATGCGGTTCATCTGATTTTTAGTTTATTAGATATAATAATTTTACGAATCTATTTTAATATAAATATGTAGTGTACTGTTTTTGGTGTGATTTAGCTTTTTTAAACTAAAATTTTTATTTTAGACGCCATTTCGAAAGGTACAAAATATTTTTTTTTATCTTAATAATAATAAAGAATTAAATTCTCTTTCCAAAATACGAAATTCGTTCAATAGATACAGTCTGTTAGAATCCTGATTAAAAGTCTCAACAGACACACGATCCAAAAATCAATGATTTTTGAGAAACTGAGCTTCAAAATTTCGATTTTTACATATAAGTGAACGATGAAATCGGGTTTGCATCCACGCCTTCATGTGAACAGTTACACAAAATTATTCCCAAATGCGAACTGCAACGGAGAATTCACTGTTGCAAAGGGGACAACGTTTATTTAACAACTGGTCCACGCAATCTTCACAAAGCACTTTGTGGCCACAAGGTACAAGTGCATGCGATCTGTTATTATCCCTGCATACAACACACATTATTTCTTCATTGTGAAGATTTGTTTGAAGATAACTAGGATCAACTTGAGCAAATGGTAGATCTTCTCCATAAACTTCCTGCCAGCTAATTAATTCCAAATCTTCGTTATATTTAAAAAAAAAAAACATTAAATTTTCCTTAATACGTGACTAACTTTAATGTTATGTAGTTAATGTTTATTACAACTTACAATTTCATGTTATTTTTTTATTTCTCTTAAAATTAAAAATATTTAGAAACGGGGCCCAAATTTACCTTAATACGTGTCTGACTGAATTAATTATATAAATTATTACAGATTAGGTTATATATGTTACTTTGTTTCTGAGATAACGTTATATTTGAAAAAAGGGCATTAAATTTTCCTTAATACGTAGCTGACTTTATTTTTATGTAGTTAATGTTTATTACAACTTACTATTTCATGTTATTTTTTTTATTTTTCTTATAATTAAAAATATTTAATAACAAGGCCCAAATTTGCCTTAATACGTCACTGACTTAAATTTTATGTAGTTAATGTTTTCTACAACTTACTATTTCATGTTATTTTTTTATTTTTAAAAATTAAAAATTATTAGAAAACTGGGCCCAAATTTTCCTTAATACGTGTGTTTCATAATTAAACTTGTAAATGATTACAAAATAGGTTATATATATATATATATTACTTTGTTTCTGAGATAACGTTATATTTGAAAAAAGGGCATTAAATTTTCCTTAATACGTGACTGACTTTATTTTTATGTAGTTAATGTTTATTACAACTTACTATTTCATGTTATTTTTTTTATTTTTCTTATAATTAAAAATATTTAATAACAAGGCCCAAATTTGCCTTAATACGTCACTGACTTAAATTTTATGTAGTTAATGTTTTCTACAACTTACTATTTCATGTTATTTTTTTATTTTTAAAAATTAAAAATTATTAGAAAACTGGGCCCAAATTTTCCTTAATACGTGTGTTTCATAATTAAACTTGTAAATGATTACAAAATAGGTTATATATATATATATATTACTTTGTTTCTGAGATAACGTTATATTTGAAAAAAGGGCATTAAATTTTCCTTAATACGTGACTGACTTTAATTTTATGTAGTTAATGTTTATTACAACTTACTATTTCATGTTATTTTTTTATTTCTCTTAAAATTAAAAATATTTAGAAACGGGGCCCAAATTTACCTTAATACGTGTCTGACTTAATTAATTATATAAATTATTAAAGATTAGGATATATATGTTACTTTGTTTCTGAGATAACGTTATATTTGAAAAAAGGGCATTAAATTTTCCTTAATACGTGACTGACTTTATTTTTATGTAGTTAATGTTTATTACAACTTACTATTTCATGTTATTTTTTTAATTTTTCTTAGAATTAAAAATATTTAAAAACAGGGCCCAAATTTGCCTTAATACGTCACTGACTTAAATTTTATGTAGTTAATGTTTTCTACAACTTACTATTTCATGTTATTTTTTAATTTTTCTTTGAATTAAAAATATCTAAAAACGGGGCCCAAATTTTCCTTAATACGTGTCTTTCATAATTAAACTTGTAAATGATTACATATTAGGTTATATATGTTACTTTATTTCTGAGATAACGTTAAATTGAAAAAAGGGCATTAAATTTTCCTTAATACGTGACTGACTTTAATTTTATGTAGTTAATGTTTATTACAACTTACTATTTCATGTTATTTTTTTATTTCTCTTAAAATTAAAAATATTTAGAAACGGGGCCCAAATTTACCTTAATGCGTGTCTGACTTCATTAATTATATAAATTATTACAAATAAGATAATTCATTTTACTTTGTTTCCGAGAAAACGTTACCTTATCGAAAAGGGCTTTAAATCTGCCTTAATACGTATTTGTTGTAAATAGTTTTTGATAATAATTATCATCACATTAAATTATTTAAATAAAATATTTGTAAAAAATTCATAAAAGATATGTTATTTATTCATAAAATTATACACCGCGGAAGCCTGATCAATAAGAAATTTAATAATATTTGCATTTTATATTAATTACATACACGGGTATATTTTAAATTAAACTATATACTTATATATAAAAATGTATACACGGTCGAAGCCACGGTCGATGCCGCGGTCAAAGCCACGGTCGATGCCGCGGTCGAAGCCACGGTCGAAGCCGCGGTCGAAGTTACGGTCGAAGCCGCGGTCGAAGCCACGGTCCAAACCACGGTTGAAGCCGCGATTTAAGCCTCGGTCGAAGCCACGGTCGAAGCCGCGGCACGTCCTCCTGTGTAAGTACTAAGTACGTACACAACCTTGATAATAAATTCCGATATAATATTTTCCAACAAAATATGGTTCCAATGAAATATGTTTCTGAAGAAATACATTTCCGACGAAATAAATTTCCGACAAAATATGGTTCCTACAAAATATTTTCCAATTAAATATTTTTCTTAAATAATACGTTCCAAGTAAATATGTTTCAGAAAAAATACTTTCCACATTTATACGTTCCGAAAAAATATTTTCCAGCAAAATATAGCCCTCCACAAAATGTTTACATATTTGAACAGCTTTTATTTGATACCCAACTCGAATTGGGATAAAATATCGTACCGCGTAAAAAGAGACTCGACTGTATTTCTATACCATATGTATTTATATTTTTGAGAGTAAAAAAATATCATTCATTATTCATTTAAAAATAATTTGTGAAAAAAAAAAATTATAATTAAAGACGAAAGGTTACAAGAAAAGCCGAAGTTCGGCTTCGGCTTCGGCCAAAAACTGACCTTCGGTCGGACACTAGATTTAAGTCACCTTTTGGGATACATGTGTCCGGGCATTCAATCTCATGGGCATTATTAATAAAGATATTTCATTTTGAAAATTGTTTCAAATATACTTTACTAGCGGCATCCCGCGGCTTAGCTCGCGTAAACTTCGAAACTAATTAGAACCCTCTATACGTGATAGGGGATGACATATTACATTTTTTATAGTAATAGTATTTACCTTTGCAGTGATCGCGTATCACAGCTGACTATTTATAAGTATTTAACTTTATAAGTAAAGCAAGTATGCAGATAAACATATCTAAATCCATCCTCGTCCCCGTCCCATGCTATTAGGGCTTTAATATCAAACTTTCATTTTTAACTGAATATTAATTTGTCAAAATTTATTTTAATATCATGAACAATTATGAAGATAAATATATCAAAATTGTACCCCCCCCCCCCCGCACCATTTCCATAGGGGTTGAATTTTCGTAACTGCTATTTGTCTTGTAGAGTACCTACATTTGCCACGTTTCATTCGTTGAATACAAAAAAAAATATTTTATAAATTTTTTCCACCCCCCCCCCCCTAACACCTTAAGGGTTAAATTTTGGGAAATGATGAAATAATTGTTTCATTATTTATATTGTAGAGTACGTTCGATAAGTTTCAATTAAATGTGAAAAAAAAAATTTTGTTATATAAACTTTGACACCCTGTTTTAACCCCGTAGGGGTTGAATTTCGAAAAATCCTTTCTTAGTGGGTGCTTACATCATAAAAGGAAGGCACCTACGAAATTTCACGTTTCTAGGTCTAGGGGTTTGGGCTGTACGTTGATATATGAGTGAGTGAGTGAGTGAGTGAGTGAGTGAGTGAATGAGTGGTTAAGGACAAACTCTTTTATAGATATAGATTATGTGACCAAGCGGTTAACAAGGTAACATGTACCTACTTTTTATTATTTTATAATACTTTGTCTACATATCATTCAAACGTCGATTTTTGTAATCCAGAAACATGCATTATTGATAATAATATTTTCTACCTAAAAAAATCAACGTTGAACGAGATGTAGGCAAAATATGTATAAGAAAATAATAAATAAAAAGTAAAAGACAATTGCAAATAAAAAGTAAAATTCTCAAACCAAGTTTCAAACCAGCGTTCAGTTAAATTCGAAATTCAGAGAAAATTTTGAAAAATAGATGAAATGACAATTTTATTAATGAAATTTATCTACGAATATTTACAACGAAACTAACCTAAACTCAAAATTGAGTTAAATTATTAGAAACTAGCCTCTTTAGAGTTACAAATGACACCAAAGTTAAATATAATTGCTTAATTAGAACACTTGCTATAGCGAGTTCAAAAATCTTTGAAAATCGACTAAATCATATCTTACGGGGGTAAAACGGTCACCACCTCCAACCTATGATCATTAAAAAAATTCTAATTACAGTTTCTGCTAACTAATAATATAATAACAACTGTTTAAACATCCATCAAAATTAAAAATGGTGGAACATCTATTTTTTTATAATTTTGATTATAAATAGGACTCTGTTATAATGCACGTAACAAAAAAAGTTCCGATTCTTTTCCGGCAACCTTCATAATTTCATTATTTACTTCTTTTTGAATGTAATTCACCAACTCTTTTGAATCCTTACGATTTTTGATACGGAATATCTCTTTGATTGATATAGACAGTGTATGTACATACGTGTTTGCCATAGGTAACATGGGACTTTCTTATACACGTAATACTGAGAGTGAACAGTATTACTTATTAATTAAGTAAAAAAATCTTTTTGGCTAAATCATAAATAATAGAAAAAAAATGAATGTGGCATAAATTATAGATAATAACATACTTGACAATTTTTATTTTAAACATTTTTCTCTTATTCAGATTCACACCGTTTCAAAAATAATTCGTAAGTTCAAAAATTGACAATATTAAACATCTGTTTCAACCGATATAGTGATCGTTTTAAAAAAAAAACTAGAAAATGCCAAGGCCTATAACTAGAAGCTCAGGGGCCCCGAGGCAGACGGTGTGTGAGGGTCCCCCTGTTATATGCAAAATAAAAACTGAAGACCTTTTTTCGTTGTTACCTGAGTATTTTCGAGTGCTATTAATTTTAATGACCTTTTTCGTTAACACCTAACTATTTTTGCATCTTATTAACTTGAAGCTTTTTTAAAATGCTGTGGGAGGCCTTATGCTCGGGGGCTCCGGGGCAGGCCACGGTGGTAGTTACGGCGATAGAAGACATGTACACCATTCACGTATAAAAATTACTTGAAAAACGGAGAAACTGTGGTTTCTTAGTCACTTAAACTAAAATTTCACCTTAACCACAGACTGGAATCGTTAGGCTCCTGATGAGGACTTCATTCGAAGTCGAAACACGTGTCGAGTGACATAACTTTTGTGGTTAAGGTGCAATTTTAGTTTAATGTCCGGTATTATAAAGGACCTAGCAAATTTGTTAGCTAGCAAGTACTCTCAAATGAGATATCAAACTTATATGACAGTTCTCAGTAAGTTGGTTTTTACCGTTTTTTATGCAAGGTTAGTAAATACACTTTAGTAAACATACTTAACATACCTTTCTTTTACTTCCTATGTATGAAACTATCTATCTAAAACTTCAAGAGAACTGTCAGAGTGCTTGCAAGCTTGCTAATTTGCTAGGTCGTTTATATACCGGACATAAGTGACGTATAAGAATGTTTCGTGGCACCGATGGCAGATATTTATATTGTTTGTTGGTATATACTTATTCAGTTTTTTTTTTTAATTACAGATTCTTAGACGTAGATGAAGATAGTGATAATGAACAAGACAGCAATGGTAGCCAAAGCATCGATCAAGAACAGAATAACAACTCTCCTTTTCACGAAAATTTAGAACCTCCTGTGGACACTTCTGTATCATGATTTAGACAAAACGACATCGTAAATTTTAAACTAATATTGCCTCGCAACAACCAACTCCTGTAAGACATTTACATGACTGTATAAAGTGTAAAGAAAAGTATATATATAATGTATATTATCATCTGCAAGCATAGACATAGATACATGGAGACATTGACTGTGCATTCTGTATTTTCGTAATGTAGAAAATTCATAGACTTATAGAATGTACTGAGCCTTCCTTATCCAACTGTGTAGTAAATACTGGCGAAGAGACAAAGCGAATATGTAATATGTACATAGAAATAGTAATTACGACAGATAAAAATAAGTGTCGTTCATTTTTACTTTCATAACATTTTGACCAAGAAAAAATACACTATAAATTAACACTGTTAAAAAAGTGCATAATGACTGGCTTAGATCGAATTTTCAGTTGCGTCTGCCTAGCGGCGTAGCGAGGGTACATGGCGCCCCCCCCCCTCATGCATCGAGTGTACTGGAGATTTTAAATAACAAAAATAATGACGCAAAATATATATTAAATAAATTAAAAAAAACATTAATAATTGTATGCTATTAAATACTGTTGGGAATTTTTTTTCTTTGAATTTTTGGCACGGAATTTTTGGGTATAATTTTTTTAATTTATTATTAAAAAAAGTATTAGCTTCAGAAAATGCCCTGACTCATTAAAATTGAATCATTTTTAGCGGATTTACGGTAGTTTGAAAATTTTCCATTTCTTATTGTTTTTCATTACGAAAGAAGATGGATAAAATACTAAATAGTTGCAGCAATTTGCAATTTTTGATTTTTTTGGGACACTATTAACAAAAAAAAAACACGTTAGCATTTAAGGTTTCGCCATTTTTAACAAATAACTAATAAATAAGAAAATAGCGTTTTTTACATGTTTTAAAAACGAAAAAAATCATGGGAGGATTTTTTACAAAATCATATGTAATTTTTTTGATGTCAATTCGATTATTGTGCGATCATTATTTTAGGATATACAGAAGTTTATAGTCAAAAGTGTTATTTTTACTTTGACAGTGAATAACGCGGTCAAAAAAATTGTACGGGGATGAAAAAAATCGTATTTTCAAGAGAAAAGAACATGCTTTCATTGAATTTCTCGTAAACAAATGTTTGCTAAAATTGTACGCTTTCAAAGCTTATAAAATATTAAGGGATATTTTATCAAATTGTTTTAACCCTTATCATTATCACAAAGCGGCAGGGGATGATAAAAAATAATTGGGCTCTTGATTCAAAAACTAGAAAGTACAAGCTAACGAATGAGCTATAGTTAATGAAAATTCAATCATTTTTCGCGGAGATATAACTGTTTGAAAATTAGTAAAAATTCGCTTTTTTTAAAATTATCCTATATTTTTTTGATGAGTGTATTTCCTATCCTCGTTCTCATACATTGAAGCTTTTTTGTGTGGGACAATTCCACGTATATACAGGATAGCAAAATTAACTATAAAATATATAAATTATGATATTATGTTTTTCTTATTTTGGCGCCCGCCTAGCACATGGCGCCCGGGGACAACTGTCCCCCCCTGCCCCCCCATAGCTACGCCACTGCGTCTGCCTACCCCTTATCCCCATCCTACGCGTCTGCCTTTGTTTTTCGGTCATTTACAAACCAATAACTACCATACCACAAAATTTCAATTTTTTTGCATGTTTGAATGCGTCTGCCTACACCTTATCCCCACCATACACGTCTCCCTGTGCCAACATGGAATTATACTCATCCTAAACTACTGTTGACCCAGGAGCAGACGTGCTCAAATGAGACAATTTTCAGAAAAAAATTGCATCTTTGAGCGCGTCTGCCCACCTCTTATCCCCACCCTACACATCTGCCCGTTGTACTTTCACCAACTTTTTCAAAAACTGTCATCTCTCAATATTTCATCAAATGGGTCGATTTTCAAAAAAAATATTGCATGTTTGAGTGCGTCTGCCTACCCCTTATCCCCATCCTACGCGTCTGCCCATTACACTTTCACTATCTAACTTTTCATAAACTAACTCCCTGAGGTCATTTTATGTGTGCTATTTTTCTTTACATGTTTACTAATGACTTAAACTCCTTTATCCCCGGGTCTCGAGGTTGGGATTTTTTTCCCATAATGTACAACACTGCCTAGTGCTCAGATGGGGCAGAAAAATATGTTATCAACTCTTGAACTAATAGAGTCAGTGAGCCATAGCACTTTCTGTAAGTGGACGATAATCGCAAACAATAAGAGAAAGAAAAGTGTGAACCAACTTGTGTCTCTCAACAAACTGATTTATTTGACAAAGATAGATAGCAGTTCAGATTTTTTTTCTCTTTCTGTATCATTGAGTATCAAGTTAGTATTTTTGGCTGGCTTACTGTCTCTATTCCAGTCTGGAATCGTTAGGCTCCTGATGAGGACTTCTTGTGAAGTCGTAACACGTGTCAAGTGACAACTTTTGTGGTTAAGGTGCAATTTTAGTTTAAGTTACTGTATCTATGTATATTATCTCTATGAATATGTAGCCAATATCTGTCTCTTTCTAGAATTCAAATTGGTCACGTGATAGGTTTGCAGTCACTACATACCATAGACATAATAGTACTTACTGGACAGCGTGATCCGTATTTTCAAATGGTAGTCAAGAGTGAAAGAGATGGCTTCAGCATGTTCTATTTCTACAGTACACAGTGCGTGTCACGAACTTAAAAGGAGACAGAATCCATGCAGCCAATATCTCTATCTTTACTTTTGATTACCACTTTATTAGATTCGTACGATACAGATCGCGCTGTCCAGTACTATATGTCTATGCTACAGACCTACAGAAAAGAGACAGGTATTGGCTACTAGAGATGGGCTTAATAGTGATTTTTAGATAGCAGTGATCACAGAGAGCAGTTAAGACAAATAGCAGTTAACAGTAGCAGTGATATAATCACAGTTTGTTTAGATCAGTTTTTTTTTAAATCTATAGGCGTTTCGAGTAATCAAAATTATTTACATAAGGCAGTGGCGTAGTAACCCCCCCCCCCCCCCCCCCCCCGAAATGTTCAGTTCAAAATCCTTTCCAAAATTTAACACGCATTTATACCCCCCCCCCCAAAAATATTACCACCCCGAAAAATATTACCCCCCCCCCCCCGAAAATTTTTCCACTGACATAAGGGGTAGTCTAAATAGCACGTAAAGGTGAAATACATTAATATTAATTAATGCCAAATTATGAAATT
Organism: Sialis lutaria; assembly: GCA_949319165.1. Taxonomy (NCBI): domain Eukaryota; kingdom Metazoa; phylum Arthropoda; class Insecta; order Megaloptera; family Sialidae; genus Sialis; species Sialis lutaria. The sequence goes on along the minus strand of OX439231.1, from coordinate 1,345,678 downwards.
AGCCTTAATAACTAAAAAATTTTAAATAGTTTTTTAGTTTACTTAAAATAAAAATTAAACGTTTACTTTTAAACAGAGAAAATAAGATTTACATAAATAGCTAGTATACCTAATTATTATACTTTAAAAATAACGTGGGACTGCTACTGCGATAGCTGCTATTTGAAAGAACAGTGTTCTTTTGAAGAACACTGTTCTTTAAAAAAACACTGTTCTTTAAAAGAACACTGTTCTACGGAATAGCAGTGATCGCAGTAGCATTATCGATATGTCTATCTTTGTTTGGTGCACGGAAAATGTTTTAAAATGGGAAAATAAAAAAAGTAATGTCTCTTTTTTTGTCCAAAACAATATTTTTGATAAATAAATAAGCTTAAGAAAGTTGAAATCAAAAATATTTTGTTTATTTCTTGGATTAAAAAAAAAAAAACAATCAAGAACAGGATAGCAGTGATAGCAGGTATGTTAAAGAGCAGAGCAGTCTGCTCTCTGTTCAGTACAAATAACAGTGTTCTCAGTAGCAGCTATCGCAATAGCAGTCTCATCTCTATTGGCTACATATTCGCTTTGTCTCTTTAAAGAGAGTGCTCAGTCCATTCTATATGTCTATAGTAAAATTTGATTCACATAAGTGAAGATATACGAGTAGATGTAACCCAACAATTACTTTTACTTTTTTACACTCAAGTTTCTTTTGTGACGACTCTGTTTTTGATCCATTCTCTATGTCTATGTCTGCAAAGATGTTTTGGAATTTTTATTATTATAGTGGTCTGAAGCATAGGTAATGGTAACAAAGCAGCTACCACGTCAAAATAATTTAAACATTCCTACAAATTGTAAATATTATGTTAGGTACTACAAATATTAAGCAACTAAATATACCGAGTGTCCCAGATAACGCATGGGGATCTCAGTATCTATAGGAGATAAATGTTTAGTTAAATGAGATTAATTATTTTTAAGAAAGGGATGAGTATTACTGCACTAAAAAATATTAATAATTCTATGTGATTTAGGCGGTATACCTGCTCTCGCCAAAAAACTGACTATTCATAATTTCTTTAAATGGCTACAATTTTTATTTCTGAGTTAACTTTTTTTATGGGTCACCAAAAAGTTATATAACACATGAGGTACAAGTTACGTAATAAATGTTATATACATGTTATATAATCATGATTCTTCTTGTGACCTACAGCTGACAGCTGATATAACATTTGTGACATAAATGTTACAAAAAAGGTATCTATTATTATCTATACTTTTTTCTTATAATCAATACTTTTCAAGTAAAAAGTTTGGAAACGGGGTTTTCATCCTTGAACCCATTTTTAAGAGTGTTGCACCACTTTTCACCAGTCTGGATTTTCGAGTATTGAAAAAAATATACATACCTTTTTTATGTAGAATTTTATAAACTACAATTTTCTTCATAACTATTGTCCTCGAAAAATTGATAATTTTTGAGATATTTGCAAAAAAATAGAATTTGCTCCTCTTACTTTATAAAAAACCAAAACTCATGGCCCAAACTATGGGTACTTTTTAGGATATGCTTAGAAAATCAAAATAAAAGTTTCCACTAAAATTCAGCTTGGTGGGAATTTTTTCTTAATTTTACCTCTTTGTATTCAAGGAACTCAAATTTAAAATTTTCAATCAAAAATGCAGCAGACTAAAGTTGAATGTAGAGGTATAGTTCCATTGGCGTTTTTTCTTAAAATTGAAAGTGCTTTCACATAGAGGGGTAGCCGAGGTCGGTTAAATTTTGTCCATACAATGGCCCACCCTAATAATAATATATCATCAATTTATCTATATAATACACTAGTACCGCATTAAATATTATGATAAATATTTGTGATAAAATACTTTATAAATATTACTGGTATTTAGTACTTCGACATATTTTCGAAAATAAATATGACACGTTCAGACGTTCAAATATTAGTCCATAAGAAAAACTAAAGTTAGGGCTTGTAACTCGGAAACTAAAAGTGATACAAAATTTCTAAATATATCAATCAATTCTACGTAAAAAGTGCCTTAGAGAAACATTAAACAAAAAGTCCCTATCTACTTCGACAAAAAAGTTATAGCCATTTAAAGAAATTATGAATTTTCATTTTTTTTTATACCGCCAAAACCACATAGAATTTTAAATATTTTTTTGGTGTAGTGATACTTCAACCCTTTCTTACAAATAATTCATCTCATTTAACTGATTTCAAATTATTATATCTGATGTATTTCTCATTCATACTTACATATATTATGTATGTATACTACCTATATCGCAGCAGGACTGTGAATTTAGCCGTTTTACAAAATAGTTTAGTATTCAATCTCCGCCTTGGTTAGGGCAAACAATTGGGCCAAAAGGAATAATAAAGTATACAAACGCGTCAAACTATAGGAATTTTAACGTTCATTTTATTTGGCAGAATTATTAAAAAACAGTTAATTTCAGCGCCGATTGAATACATGAATCCCCTTTCGCCCCAATAGATTGCCCTAAACAAGGTAGAGATTGAATCCTGTTTTTAACCTAACAGAGATACTAACATGCGTAATTCACTCAAATAGATTGCCCTAACCAAGGAGAGTTAACGTGTATATATTATTAGAACATCAACATTTTATAAAACGGCTAGATGCCTTGTAAAGCGACTAAATTTACAATCTATACATCTAGTGGCGGACTAAGAAAGGCTGGTACTCAAGCCGTAATGTTAGTTTTGCTCTATATAGACTTTCTAGTAAACGAGCGCTCTATATAACGACTGTTTTCCTAGCGCGAAATTTTAGTTCACCAATTGACATTTAAGTTGGCGCGGTAGGCGGGGCGACGACGTGTCGTTATATAGAGCGGTTGAAAAACCGATGCCGTCGTTGTATAGAGTAACGAGTGTATAAACGATCTTTTTTTATTTGCCAAGGCAAATTTAGTACTCCCTAAAAATGACTTTGCACTCTCCTGCAGTTTATGAGGATTTTTTTACTCCTCGTGTCACTTTTCAAACATCAAGTTCGTTTACCTTATATTGGCACCCCCCCCCCCCCCCTGTACCTTGGGGTGGTACATCCAGGATGGTCCACCTCCATCTTAGTCCGTCACTGTATCCATCTTATAAAAATATTGTATAAAATTAATTATGTAAAAAAAATTAAGACAAATATACTTCAGAATATAGTCATTATACCGGGTGGACCATTTTAACGTTTAATGGAGAATAACTCGACCGGTAAGTGAAATAATAAAAAAGTTTTCAGATAAAAGTTGTACGGTTTGGAGGGGGACATAGACGTACTTGGATGAAATTTTTTTAAGTGGTGTTTTCAAAGTGGTATGAAGATCAACATCATTTTTTTTAATAGGAACCTATAGTTTTTATCAAGTAATTTTATTTAACGTGAATAGACACAAATCTTTCATTGAAAACTTTTTTTTAACAACATAACGTTTCCAAGAAATCTAACAAAATAATTCGAGATTTTGAACTTTCAATATTTTTTTTACTCAGAAACCATCAAATTTAGAGAAAAAGCATAAAATACAAAAATGTTTATTTTGGTATAATAAAACTCTTAAAATTCTTTTTAAAATTATTCTAAAAAATTTTTAACATTGTTTTTTTTTTGCTTAAATAAAATAAAATAAAGAAGTTTTAAAATTTTAAAAATAATTATTTAGTTTTATTAGATCAAAATAAACATTTTTTGTTACTTGTACTTTTTATCTAAAATTTATGGTTTCTGAGTAAAAAAAATATTGAAAGTTCAAAATCTCGAATTATTTTGTTAGATTTCTTGGAAACGTTATGTTGTTAAAAAAAAGTTTTCAATGAAAGATTTGTGTCTATTCACGTTAAATAAAATTACTTGATAAAAACTATAGGTTCCTATTAAAAAAAATGATGTTGATCTTTATACCACTTTGAAAACACCACTTAAAAAAATTTCATCCAAGTACGTCTATGTCCCCCTCCAAACCGTACAACTTTTATCTGAAAACTTTTTTATTATTTCACTTACCGGTCGATTTATTCTCCATTAAACGTTAAAATGGTCCACCCGGTATATTATTATAGTAATTTAAAATTTTAAGTGAAAATATCTATTATTTTTTTGGTATTTAGGTAACTTTTGATATAAAATTGACCTATTAATTATAGGTACCTAATTATTATTGCTTTATCTATATATATAAATATAACTATGACATTTTAACACTATTGATGCATTATTTATTGATATTATGTTGCCATCAACTTTACAGACTGTATAGAATTAGATTTGTAAAGTAACGTCACTAAAAAAACTCTAATTTGATAATCATGGTCAAGGTCAGTTTAAATTATTTAATGACAACAAAATATGTGTATTATCATGAGATATTTAAAATTTATTTATTTATACTAATATAATTATGTTATTAAATTTTTTAAATTAAATATAAAAATAAATTTTATCATTTAAAAAAAAATCAATAGATATCACTGGCCTTATTTAGAGTGGCGGAACTTTCTAAAAGAATTATTATAACCATAATCTAATAAATATTAAATGTATATGTTGAATTTTTAAATATTTTCTTAATATTATGTGCAATATACAGAGTGAGTCATATCATGTGGAACAAACTTAATTTGAAAAAAAAAAATTTAAAGCATAAAAGTTTATTCGAACATGTGTCCGTTGTTTTAAAAGATTATACGACACAAAATATACTTTACTAATTTTGCATAGGATCAACCGTTTACGAGAAATATATAATAATAATAATAAATAAAATATAATTTATTATAATAATAAAAGATATGCAGGATTTTACTTATTATTAGTACGGATGATTCAAATAACAAGAATTAAGCTTATATTCGTCTATGACTTAAAAGGTTTATGTAAATATAGCTACAAAAATGCATATTTACCAACAAAAATCTGTTTATCTGATTTTTTATCATGAAACAAGAGTATTTGGATAATTTTAAGCATCCGTATTAACTATTTTGCATGCTTTCTTTTCCATCAATATTTATCGAAAACGGTTTATCCTAAGACAAATAAGCAAAGTATATCTTTGTGAATGTTGTGTCATATACTCTTATAAAAGTACCAAACTCTAGAAAAAAACTAAAAACAAAATATACTAGAGAAAAATCGAAGGGCCCACTGGCCCCATACATCCCTGGTCTAAATCATGCTTGTCCAATCCGCGGACCTCGAGTATTTTTGTTGCGAAAAAATCTTTGTTTACGAAAAATAGTCTTCATTTTTTTTTGGTATAAAATGCATAAAAGTGCAGTCCTTGATAAACTGACTGTGCTATGCGACCCAAGAAGTTCAAAAAGTTGGACACCTATGGTCTAAATCAGCGGTTCTTAAACTAGGGGCCGCCAAACTTTTACGGGGGCCCATGAAACTTTTTGGCAAAAAAATAATTTACATACATACATAATTACAAGTACTTTTATATTTCTATTTATCAGTGATTAATTAGTATCTAACGACCTTTTTTGTTTTTCTATCAGGGATGGGGGTCCCTGAAAAATAATTGTTAAAAAAAGGGGTCCCTAGACCACATAAGTTTAAGAACCGCTGGTCTAAATAATCATTGGTTGATACTGGAAATCGATAACACGTATTAATTTAATACTAAACCGGGTATCAAATATCATAACAGTATCATAAATGGGGTCTATATTAAATAAAAACTAATTATAGGGAAAATATTTGGGGGTCTGTAGCTCATTCACGAAGAGTTTTCGGACACATGTTCTTATGAACTTTTTTGCTTGAAATATTTATCTCAATCAACTGTTTAAGTTTGTTCCACCTGATATGACACAACCTGTATAAATAATGGTTGTGATTAAATGATTGTGTTACCTATATATAATAAGAACAAAACTATATATATTTTTATAAAATTTAAATATCACTATTGGAATATTCCTTTTCACTGATATATCTATATTTAATTGACTTTCATCATCTACAACAGATAGTTTTCAGCTTACCTTTTAATATATTAAATTAATCATGTGTATTATATGTACATTTATTTAGAACTGGATCATAAAATGTAAAACACATTTTAAAATTAATTCCAAAAAATACGAAATGTTAAAATTAGAACGAAAAGTTGACGATTTCTGAATAAAAAATTCTTAAATTTGCAAAATCTTGAAATTATTTATTGAGATATCATGTAAAGCTTAAGTTGTTAAAAAAATTTCAATGAAAAGATAAGCAGAATAGATTTTTTTGAAAAAAATATTGGAAAATTTATATCATACAATATCTGAAGAGTTTTTTTCTGACTTCAAATTATTTTTGTGACCTTATTTTCCAATAGAGCAAAAAAATGTTTATTTGAATGTTCAAACTTTTATCAAAAAAATACTGGAAAAAATAAGATGAAATAATTACCTATTTAAAATAATAACTTAAATTTCAAGTACCTATATGAAAAAGGACAAAATGTATATCCTTCAAGGACAGATGATCTCTTTCTAAAAAAAGGGTAGTTGGCAACCCTAAATTTTAATTTGATTTATAAAAGTAGAGTATATTTATTTATACGCATTTAAGGTTGCATTTATTACATTTTCATATGATTAATTTTTTATTTATTAGGTACTTAATATTATTAACATGCAAACCTTTAACATTTTATGAATAAAATATAAACAAAGTCATTGCCGTCTAATGACTTTATTTTTTCATTATAAAAAAAATATTCATATTTAAACATTTTATATTTTACCAGAACCGGTCCTAAGGTTTGCGTGGCTTTGTGCAAAATTAATGTCAGACTGCAAAAAATAAACTTTTGTTTTCTCTTTAGACACACTTGTCAAAAAGAGGATTTTTTTATTTTCATAAAAAAATCGCAATATTAAGTGGTTACATACAGTCAGAAGGCCAAAAAAGGTTTTTTTTCAAGAATTTTTTAAGAGAAGGCTTTTAAATTTATTAATGTAAAAATTTGTACACATATTATAATTTCGAAAGCTGCTACAGCTGTTCTCCAGGAGGTCCTCTCAAAAAGGCACCTTGTGGTGACCACGATATCTCTAGACTGAATCATTTAAAATAAAAAACCCAAACGGATTTCGTTAAAATAATGTATAATCATGTACTTAATCGAAGGAATAAGCAAAATAAATTTTTTTGACAAAATGGTGGCTTCTAAAAAAAATCGATTTTTAACAAAAATTTTGACCTTAAATTGTTTATAAAAAAATATTTATCGGTGAGAAAAAACTTTCGATTAATTACTAAAAAATATACTTAAGAAACTTGTCTTAAAGTTTGAGACTGATCGGTTCAGCCGTTTCCGAGGAATCGTGGTCATCGACTTTAAAAACACAGATTTAAAAAAAACGCGCTGCCGCTCCGACCTCCTACATTCAAACGCTCTGAGACGTATTTACAAATATGCGTGTAACTTCGAAAATAATCGCCGGATTGACTTGAAATTTTGTATGTGTGTATTTAAATATATGTACATTACGAAAAAAATTAAAAAAAAAACGATTTTTTGAAAATTCTAACTGTAGGTATGTAACCCCTTAAATGAAAGCTTAAAAATTATTACGTTCGAAATTCAGATTCCGGAATAAAACAGAATGGTATTTCATTCCGTTTAACTCTTTTCAATTACTGGGATAAGTATTATCTGGGCCGAAACTACCACTGGGGGGGGGGGGGGGCAGTGCTTTGGGACTTTGGGGCCCTCGTAATAGCGTTAAGAAAGTAATTATAATTAATAAAACACAAAAATACTGAGGTTACAATGAACAAAAAAGTTTTTAGTTTTTATTTTACTTTAGTGGGGGGGCCCTCACTCACTTGCTGCTCCGGGGCCCCTTAGCTTCTAATTACGGTCCTGGGTATTATCAAAAACACCATGCACCTCCCTATTACTGGTTCTGCATAATATACAATTTTATGATTTATAAATACATATTTATGTACAGATTTAATAAATATAAATATTAGAATAGAATTTTTATAAAATCGACAATTTTCTTAAAATTTAATTTCGATTTGCTCAATTTTTATTTTATTTTTTTGTAAAATAATATTATAGCTATACCTACTTATTAAAAATGCTTGTTGTATATTCATACTATTTTGTTATATTATTGCAAATATTATCAAAAATTGTACCATGGTCAATATGTAAAAAAAGTTTTGTACATATAAATATTTTTAATAAATTGCAATGCTTGAATTTGAATTTAGATACTAATTTACAATATTATAGTTGAAAAAGCAAATGTAACAAAATATATTATCGATTCTTTTATAAAGTTTCTTTTTATAATGAAAGTTTATAGATATGAAAATTCACATATTTTTTCAATTAAATAAAATTAATTAAATGTATAAAATGAGTAAAAAATAATAATAACATACCTAGGAAAAAAATGATCAGATCTAATTGGAACCATTTTTTTTCAGATCCATATTGGATCTCATTGGATCTTAAAATCGGCCGCTATTATCAGATCTGATTGGATCTAACCAGATCTGAATTAGAGATCTAATATTAATAAGAAAAAAGCTTTATACAAACTGGAAACATGCTTCTTTAACGAGAGGTAACTTGCGGTTTTTTGATCAGATTGGATCCAATCAGATCTCATTGGATCTGATTAGATCTAATTTGGTATGAAATGTGATCTGCGCAAATCCAATTAGATTTGTTTTATTTTTTCCTAGGTAATTATTAAAATCAAATCAGCAATTTAACTCCTACAATAAATCCGACGAATATTTTAATGAAAATGTTGAATCATTTTTAGAAAATGTAAATGAATGTGCATAGCATATCTTAAGTAGGTACCTACCTACAATATTATCATAATATATTAAAGTTTAATATATGATATAGAAATAACAAGACGTGAAATATATTGTACCTACTATAGATATTTTTTAAAGATTTTCAATATTTTTTAATTTGAGTGAGAATATATTATAATTTTTCAACAGGATATTTTTGTAGGTTAGATTCAGTAAATTTAAGTTAATAGGAAGAAGTAATTAATATAATAAATAAGAATTCCGTCCATACTATTTGTAAATTTATTTCTTATATGTTACGATATGCACAATGCCTGAGATTTTACAATGCAACATTGAATATATATCAATAAAATTATATAATTTGTATTAGTTGTTTTTATTATTCCTTATTTGGAGTTTTTATAAGATTAAAATCTGAACTTGTAAAATGGTCATAGACATCAAGACATTCGTATGTATAACATTTGTTCTAAAAGTGAGAGAGAGATGCAGTGTAGTTTGGAAAATATCTATATCTTTTTTCTTAGAATTTGATTGGTAGTTTATTATAGGGTCAGTCCGCGGTGACGGTCGTGACATTTCAACTCGGATTGGAGTTCATAATTTCTAATTAAATAATACTAGTAAATAACATGGTTTTACCTTTTTTCTGTAGATCTTACTGCAATACATGTATATTGAAAGAATAAAAGGTCTACGGTTATTTTACAAAAAAATGTCAGCGTTTAAAGCTCTGTGACGGTTGTGACGCCAACTATTGCAAGTCTTGCATCCTCTATTCAAAATCTCAAAATATTAGCGAAAATATTGAAGTTACTTTATAATAATCATACTTTAATATGTTACGAATAAATTATTTTTTAGTACCACACGAGCATCAGGTAAATACGTAATGTATTTAACTGGTTATTTCTCAACAAACATTGTGACGGTCGTGACAGAAAATTGTGACGGTCGTGACACGTTGAATAAAATGATACAGTAAGAGTACTTTTTGTGTGTTTATTTGCTTTTTGATATTATTAACTAATACTTATAACAATTATTTATCAAATACATCAATAAACTCATTAAATTTATAATAAATGCGGTCACCCTTAGTCATTATTGTTGGTGAAGGTAATTTTTTGTTAATTTGGTCAAACGTCACGTTTGATATGTAATTGTCAAAGACTTTTAATAGTTTGCCACGATCATCACTTATTCTTAAGTAAGTTATTGTGATTTCACCTTATTTGTTGTCTTTTTGGAAATTTTTCGTAAATTTTTGGAAATATTTTGAAAATTAACCAAAATTTTTCTAAATTTTCTTTTGGTTTATGAAAATTGATGTTAAATAGCTTGTTAATTTTATATTTTAGTATTCATTTTCGTAAAATATTTTTTTGACTATCTGGTATCGATTACCGCGGACTGACCCTAATAGTAGTATTTTTGTCGTATATTTATTTATTTACGTACAGACAATATTTGTAATGATAAAAATATAGGTAACGAAAATCATCGCGTAATTATTTCATATGAACACGAACACAATATTCCGAGTATTTATGAAGGCATTAATTATGATTACATTATTGAAATAATTAGTTATGTCCGGATTTGTAGCAAGGAAAATACTAAAAACAAACAAATGTTTTAAATGCAACAAATTGCTTACTTCCCAGCAATCATCTTTTTTTTCTAAATATAAAAAATCAAGGTAATTTTCAAAAACCGTCAACTGATTTCATAGAAAATTTGTAAAATTAGTGAACGGATTTTCCGAGAAAGTAATATTTTTGGTAGTGCAAATATTAAATGTTTATTAATAAAAAATAGTTTTCAAGTAATTCCCATGTGGTTGTTAAAAAACGTTTAGGTGAATTGCACTAACAATCACAGACAACTTTTGGTATATCAATTAGTACTTTATCTTAAAAAAGATACGTTAATAAACAACTTTTGTTAAGAAAATTTTAAATTAAAAATTATAATTTCCAATTTTCCATTTTAAAATTTTGATTTTTAATTTTCTTGACAAAAGTTGTTTATTTACATGTCTTTTTTAAGATAAAGTACTAATTGATATATCATTGTATTTAAAATTTTTGAATTATCCCTAATTGAACTTTTGTATTTTTCATATGTCATGTATGACACTTTAAACTATCCAAATCTTCAATATTCATAGATCATTACAAAGGTCGTTATTTCTAATTTCTAAATTTAAAAAAATGATAAAATTCCAATAATATTTAACGAAATTAGAGCAATTTAGTAAAACCCCAAAATTTGAGATCAAGTCGCCATATTTTCTAAACAATTGAAAGTATGAAAATTTTTGTTTTACAAAAGTTTCTTAACTTTTTATGGTCTTTACAATTATGTAATTTGAATATACCGTTCCATTTGATATTACTGAGAAATGGACATGTACCCCCCAAACTACCTCCCAAGCAGCGGTTTTAGGGGGTTGAAAATATTTTCCTGAAATTCTTTAGGGTCGATATACATAGTACATTTTTTTCATAAAACTATATCTTCAATAGTTTGGACGTAAAACATAGTGGACGGGTGGTCTGGAACACCCTGTATACATATAATATACATGTGCACTAAAAAGTAAAAAATAAATTTTTAAACTATCACATTATTTTTCAGCCCACAAACTCCCAGAATTATTATGACTAAAAAAGCTTGTGGCGTTCATTTAATATTTAACGTCTTTCCCCCATCCGCGCCATAATACCACCGCGACTGCTATATTTCTGCGCGTTTAAATTCACCAATCAACATTAAAGTCGGCGCCCCTCTAGTCGTCGTGTAGTGGAATTTTTGAATTACCGATGCCGTCGTATAGCAGAATGTTGATTTATAGATCAAACAAGGATCAACCCGTATATGTTATGTTTCTAAGGTAACCTATTTATGATTGATACAATATGGTGTTTAAAGAATAAATAATATAATACATTATTGAATAAAATGTCGATTCCTGGCTTACAGCCACTTCTTTTTGTTGGTTTAAAAACTGATGTCAGATACAATGTACATTTTCTGGACAACGAAGATCTTTTATACCCTGTTGGAAATGTATTTGCTATTCATAATATAACTCAACGGAAGCAGACTATATTGAAATTACCTGACAAAACAACGCAAATTAGTCTAATATGCGTTAGTCCTAACAGGTATGCACAATAATAATTTTTTTATATCCGGTATTTATAAAAGGGCTAGTAAATTTGCAAGCTAGCAATGGGGTATCAAACTTATATGACAGTTCTTTTGAAGTTTTTGACAGATAGTTTCATACATAGGATTTAAAAAAAGGTATGTAAAGTATATTTACTTAAGTGTATTTACTAACCTTGCGTAAAAATAGTAAAAACCAACTTACTGCGCATGCAACTATCTGCTAAAACATAGAACTGTCATACAGGGTGTTCCAGGACTGTGTCAAAGCTCAATTTTTCATTTGTTATAAGAATTGAAAGAACAAAATTGTATTATTTGTATAGGTTGTATCAAAACACTGAACCTAGTTTTTTTCAAAATTTTTAAATGGAACACCCTATATATTTTTACATTTTCGAATTACCTGTTCAATTCTCAACACATTTTATGAACCATGTTCTATACCTAAATCCAGCCGTTAATAAGTTATTAATTTTATATTAAAACCTTAAGATTTTTTTAAAAACAATACAACTTTATTATATTCCAAAAAACAATTAAACTTTTATGTTGTTAAAGTTTGTAAGTTCCTATTAGTTTGTTAAGTTATTTTTAAGTGAACTGTTTTATTGATTATAATAAAGTTGTATTGTTTTTATAATACGTCTTAAGATTTTAAAATAAAATAAATAACTCTTTAACGGCTGGATTTAGGTATAGAACATGGTTTGTAAAATGTATTGAGAATTGAACAGGCAATTCGAAAATGTAAAAATATATAAGGTGTTCCATTTGAAAATTTTGAAAAAAACTAGGTTCAGTGTTTTGATACATCCTGTACAAATAATACAATTTTGTAAATGTTTGACATAATATCGCAATAATAGAGAATATGCCAAAACTACTTCAAACAGAAAACAATTTTTTTTATTGTAATTAGAAAATTACAAGGTGTTGAAAATGTTCTTATTTTCTTAAAAATTGGTCATTATTTCTAAACCCCTCTGTATAATCCCATACATACATGATACATCAAAATATTTAGAAAAATGAATGCTTTTAGATTATCAAATAAAAAAATATAGTTTGTATTTAAAAAAAAAATAACTTTGATTTGTAACGCAGTTATGGGACACTCTGTATAAATATAACTATTTTCAAACTATGCCGCTCCTCTAGTCTGACAACTTTTGCATTTAAAGTTTTCTTCCAATTCTTATGATAAATGAAATATTGAGCTTTGACACAGTCCTGGGACACCCTGTATAAGTTTGATATATCTCATTTGTGAGTGCTAGCAAGCTTACAAAGGATCTAGTCCTTTATAATACCGGGCATTAAAGTTTTACAATAGTGATTCTTTTTTTTTAATTTATGTAATATTTTTTTTAGAAAAATTATAGCATTTTGTGAGAAAGGTGAACGTCCTTGCATTTTACTATATGATGCAGTAACGCATAAACGGAAGAAAACATTAGGGATTCCGACAAATGCAGAAGTTGGAGCTGCAGAATTTGCGCATATAACATTTACACATGATTCGAAAACATTATTAGCTGTAACAGGAGCTCCAGATTGGATGTTGTTGAGCTATAATTGGGAAAAAGGAAAAGTAGAAAGCTCATGTAAAGCAATTAACACAAATGGGACTGGCACTGTTACACAGGTTCAAATTTATAATTATTAGAAAAGATATTAGACATTCCAAATTATCCACTTAGACTTACAAACACATTACAATCAGATTAAATATATTTTAACATACAGAATGTCCCAGGACTGTGTCAAAGCTCAATATTTCATTTACCATAAGAATTGGGAGAAATCTTTAAATGCAAAAGTTGTCAGGCTAGAGGAGCGGCATAGTTTGAAAATAGTTACATTTATACAGGATGTTCCATAACTGCGTTACAAATCAAAGTTATGTTTTTTTAAATACAAACTATATATTTTTATTCGATAATCTAAAAGCATTCATTTTTCTGAGTATTTTGCTATAGCATGTATGGGATGTACAGAGTGGTTTAGAAATTATGACCAATTTTGTATGAAAATATGAGTATTTTCAACACCTCGTAATTTTCTAATTACAACACAAAAAAATTGTTCTCTGCTGAAAGTAGTTTTGGCATATTCTCTATTATTTCGATATAATGTCAAACACTTACAAAATTGTATTCTTTGTACAAGGTGTATCAAAACTCTGAACCTATTTTTTTCAATATTTTCAAATGGAACACCCTATATATTTTTACATTTTCGAATTGCCTGTTCAATTATCAACACATTTTACAAACCATGTTCTATACCTAAATCCAGCCGTTAAAGAGTTATTTATTTTATTTGAAAAATCTTAAGATGTTTTATAAAAACAATACAACTTTATTATAATCAATAAACCAGTTCGCTTAAAAATAACTTAACAAACTAATAGAACTTACAAATTTTAACAACATAAAAATTTAATTATTAATTATTTAAATAAGTTGTATTGTTTTTAAAAAAATCTTAAGATTTTAATATAAAATTATTAACTCTTTAACGGCTGGATTTAACATGGTTTGTAAAATAAGTTGAGAATTGAACAGACAATTCGAAAATGTAAAAATATATAGGATGTTCCATTTGAAAATTTTGAAAAAAACTAGGTTTTGATACACCCTGTACAAATAATACAATTTTGTAAATGTTTGACATAATATCGCAATAATAGACAATATGCCAAAACTACTTCAAACAGAAAACAATTTTTTTTTTTGTAATTAGAAAATTACAAGGTGTTGAAAATATTCCTATTTTCTAACAAAATTGGTCATTATTTCTAAACTCCTCTGTATAATCCCATACATGATATATCAAAATACTCAGAAAAATGAATGCTTATAGATTATCAAATGAAAAAATATAGTTTGTATTTAAAAAAATATTACTTTCATTTGTAACGCAGTTATGGGTCATTCTGTATAAATGTAACTATTTTCAAACTATACCGTTACAACTTTTGCATTTAAAGATTTCTTCCAATTCTTATAATAAATGAAATATTGAGCTTTGACACAGTCCTGGGACATCCTCCTGTATATATACAATATACAGTGTTCCAGACCACGCGTCCACTATGTTTTACGCTCAAACTATTGAAAATACAGTTTTAGGATTTTTTTTAACTGTACAGAGTGAGTCATATCAGTCGGAACAAACTTGAACAGTTGATCGAGAAAAATATTTCTAGCAAAAAAGTTTATATGAACATGTGTCCGGAAACTCTTCGTGAGAGAGCTACAGATCCCCAAAGATTTTACCTAAAATTAGTTTTTATTTAATATCTGGAGACCCCATTGTGATACAATTATGAAATTCAGCACCCGGTTTAGTATTAATACGTGTTATCGATTTCCAGTATCAATCAATGATTATTTAGACCCGGGATGTATGGAGCTAGAGGGCCCTTTAATTTTACCTAGTATTTTTATGTTCTAAATTTTTCCCCTATATTTGGCACTTTTATAAGGTCATATGTCATGTCACAAAATACACAATAATATACTTTGTTGATTTATCATAAGATCAACCATTTACGAGAAATACGATGGTAAATATAGTATTGCAGAATTTAACTTAATATGGATGCAAAAGTTCAATAAAATTCATAGTCAAATTAAATCGACAGTGATTTTTCATCGAGCCAACAAAAAAAATAAACTTACATAATTTTATTTTTTTTCATACAGCCGTTTCCGAGAACACTTTACTGGATAGACATACATTTTTCAATTATATAATAGACCAATCAAATTAGATATTTAGATAAGATAAATATTCGCCAGGATAATTTTAGTGCCGATCGATGGGTAATAATTTCCTTAATAAAATATTGAATTTGCAAGGTTGTGAACCCCCGGGAAATACACAAAAAAAAATAAAAACAAAAAAACTTGACCTCCGCTTATGTTTAAATCATCGATGCAGCGAAAACGATGTGAGCTAGAGCAAAAATGAACAGGACCCGTTTGATAGAGAATGAAATTTCCAATAAAAAACAATAAAATTCATATTTCTAAAGTTAATATTTTTTGTGTGATGGTCGTCGAAAATCACATGACTTAAATGTAATTTTTGAAATATGTCGCTATATGCCCCGATCAGCTGTAAGAAGGAATATTGGTATTTAACGATTAATAAAAAAATTCAAAAATTCACTGTTTAACTAGATACTATAAGGAAGCTATTTATAGATTCAAAAATGGTTTTCACCTTGAATTGTATTCATAGGGGCAACATCAAGAAATTTTTTTGTGTAAATTTTTGCCTTTTTTTGGTATTACGTATTTTAAAAACTATCCAACATAGAATAATACAATGCAATGCGTTTTATATGTGATTTTATTCTATACAAATTGAATCTCTTGATATAAAGTTGTAAGTATAACCGTTTGCCCACAATATTTAGATAAACACAAAATTATGCATTTTACAAGTTTAAAGTAATATAAAAAGAAAGATTGCCATGGATTATATTATTTCACAAGTATATTAACATATATTTTTACAGTTTTTCACTTGTATCTTTTAAAGTAAATGTTATATTATAAATTTTACTACATCATTGATTTCACATTTTAAAATGGCACAATTTGGGTAAAAAATGGGTATATTTTCTTCTATGGAGCTAACTTTTCGGGCTGTTGTCCTATTGTTGTGTTATTATACACTTGAGTTTCGACTCTCATGTCGGAATCTTCTTCAAAAGTGATTCTGAAACTCGACAGGAGAGTCGAAACGCCATGTGTAATAATATGACTATGTGGAAAACAGCCCGAAAAGTTAGCTCTTATGGACAACGGCCACGAAAGCCTATAGAAGAAAAGAAAAGATACCCATTTTTTTACCCAAGTTGTGCCATTTTAAAATATGAAATCAATGATGTAATAAAATTTGTAATCTTACATATACTTTAAAAGATACAAGTGAAAAACAGTAAAAATATCTGTTAATATACTTTTGAAATAATATAATCCATGGCAATCTTTCTTTTTATATTACTTTAAACTTGTAAAATGCATAATTTTGTGTTTATTTAAATATTGTGGGCAAACGGTTATACTTACAACTTTATATCAAGAGATTCAATTTGTATAGAATAAAATCACATATAAAACGCATTGCATTGTATTATTCTATGTTGGATAGTTTTTAAAATACGTAATACCAAAAAAAGGCAAAAATTTACACAAAAAAATTTCTTGATGTTGCCCCTATGAATACAATTCAAGGTGAAAACCATTTTTGAATCTATAAATAGCTTCCTTATAGTATCTAGTTAAACAGTGAATTTTTGGAATTTTTTATTAATCGTTAAATACCAATATTCCTTCTTACAGCTGATCGGGGCATATAGCGACATATTTCAAAAATTACATTTAAGTCATGTGATTTTCGACGACCATCACACAAAAAATATTAACTTTAGAAATATAAATTTTGTTGTTTTTTATTGGAAATTTCATTCTTTATCAAACGGGTCCTGTTCATTTTTGCTCTAGCTCACATCGTTTTCGCTGCATCGATGATTTAAACATAAGCGGAGGTCAAGTTTTTTTGTTTTTATTTTTTTTTTGTATATTTCCCGGGGGCCCACAACCTTGCAAATTCAATATTTTATTAAGGACATTATTACCCATCGATCGGCACTAAAATTATCCTGGCGAATATTTATCTTATTTGTCATATATACAAAATTTTTAACTTGACTGGACTATAACGCGTAGATAAAAACAGTTTATTTTAATTAATAATTCAGTATTGAACTGACAATACTGAATTGTAATCAGAAACCTAGCTATCGAGAATGAACCAAGATTTTTTATTATACCGGGTGTCCCAGATAACTTTTCCAGCATGGGGATCTCAGTATCTATAAGAGATACAGGTTTGGTTAAATGAGATGAATTATTTGTATAAAAGGGGTGAGTATTATTAGACAAAAAAATATTCATAATTCTATGTGGTTTAGGCGGTATACCCAAAAAACTGAAAATTCGGAATTTCTTTAAATGGCTATAACTTTTTTGTTAAAGTAGATAGGTACTTTTTGTTTGCGGTTTCTTAAAGCACTTTTTTGTGTAAAATTGATTGGTGTATTTAGATTTTTAATATCACTTTTAGTTTCCGAGATACAAGCCCTAACTTCAGTTTTTCTTATGGGCCGCTAAGTTGGCTATGGCATATTTGAACGTGTTTTTTACTCTACTTTACAACGATGTGTCACTTGCCATATTCATTATCGAAAAAAAATTATAATATATTTTTTCAAATAGTTCATTGTTTCAAATATTCATTTGTTATTTTGATTGTTGTTATTGTGATTTTTGTTTACAATTTTTGTTTTTCATGGCTCACTTAAAAGTTTGTAATAAAATACTTCATAAATATGAATGCAAGTGACATATCGTTCTACACAAAAAAGTGCTTTAAGAAACCGCAAACAAAAAGTACCTATCTACTTTAACAAAAAAGTTATAGCCATTTAAAGAAATTCCGAATTTTCAGTTTTTTGGGTATACCGCCTAAACCACATAGAATTATGAATATTTTTTTGTGTAATAATACTCACCCCTTTTATACAAATAATTCATCTCATTTGACCAAACCTGTATCTCTTATAGATACTGAGATCCCCATGCTGGAAAAGTTATCTGGGACACCCGGTATATTTGCATCTGAAGTATTTTATAACATAAAGTAAAGCAGCATCTGTGCCTGGACCAAAATTGATTGCTTCACCCCATTTATGTTTATATTTCATACATTTCCGGCTATAATACATTTATATTCTTGTTCTATAATAAAAATTAAGACAAAAACTTAACATAAGTATACCTCAAAAAATGCATCCTTATCAACAAATAGCCATTTTTAGTTTCGTTTTTTAGTCAAATTATTAATGTACATAATACAGTAATAGAACTGGCTAAAGATTTTAGAGGATTCATATTAGGAGGTTTCTTAATATGAACTTTTTTCTTACCTTTAATCATAGAATACGAATATAAATTTACTATTTGAAATTTGAAGCATCCGTATTAAGTTAAATTCTGCATGCTTTCTTTTCCATCGATATTTCTCGAAAAGGGTTTATCTTATGACAAATATGTGAAGTATGTTTTTGTGTATTTTGTGTCATATAACCTTAAATCAGTGCTCAACTTTATAAAAAAATAAAGAACAAAAAATACTAGATAAAAATCGATGGGCCCACTGGCCCCATACATCCATAGTCTAAATTATAACTAGTTAATATGAGAAATCGATAACACTTATTATTACTAAACAGAATACCTTTCATTATTTTATCACAAAAGGTTCTCTAGATATTTAATAAAAACTCATTTTTAGTAAAATCTTTGGAGGCCTGTAGTTCCCTCACGAAAAATTTCCGGACACATTTATTGGAAGTTTTTTGCTTAAAATATTCTTCTCAATCTACTATTTAAGTTTGGCACGACAGTGCTGAATCACCCTGTTTAATAAAATTCATTTCATTCATTGCCTGCTGATATTAGGCATTGTATAGAATACCTAGGAATTCTATACAATGCTGGATTTCATACATTGCCGGTAACATATACATTTTTTAGGACATTATTTTTTTCATAAAACTCTATCTTCAATAGTTTGGGCGTAAAATATAGTGGACGGGTTGTCTGGAACATTCTGTATATACATGGTGGTCCGGTTTGGAATACAGATATTATAGGAGCTGATTCTCTAAGTCATTGTGAGTAAGAAATTGTCCGGGAAGTGGGGGTCTATCTTTAACACCCTCTGAGTTAGAGGGTGTTTAAAAATTTTCCTTCAGAGTAGTTCTTACAATAAAGATTAATTATCTCATAACTTGTAAAGTAACGTATTTAGAGCAATCAAAATGAGTATGGTAATTAACTAACATATTTTTCAGTATTACGGTTATTGCTATCCGTATTTCTAGTTCCGAGTTATAGCTCATCAAAGTCGAAAAATATATTTTTTTGTTGAAATTTTGTATGAAAATGACATTTTTCTCCAAAAGTACCCCTAACATGTATTTTTATCAATATTTTTATACATCATAATGTTACCTACAAATTCATTATACAAAGTTTGGACGTGGGTCTTATAGTTTTCCAGTTTTAATTAATCCCCAAACTTACTATTTTGCTACCTGCGCTATTAAATGAAACAGTCAATTTTATTTGTTTATAATATAATTTTATTATTTACCATAAAAATTTTTTTTTACCGGAAAACTATAAGACCCACGTCCAAACTTTGTATAATGAATTTGTAGGTAACATTATGATGTATCAAAATAATGATAAAAATACATGTTAGGGGTATTTTTGGAGAAAAATGTCATTTTCATAAAAAATTTCAACAAAAAAATATATTTTTCGACTTTGATGAGCTATAACTCGGAACTAGAAATACGGATAGCAATAACCGTAATACTGAAAAATATGTTAGTTAATTACCTATGACCTATGAAACTGACTCATTTTGGTTGCTCTAGATACATTACTTTAGAAGTTATGAGATAATCTTTGTTGTAAGAACTACTCTGAATGAAAATTTTTAAACACCCTGTAACTCAGAGGGTGTTAAAGATAGACCCCCCTTCCCGGACAATTTCTTACTCACAATGAGTTAAGGAATCAGCTCCTATAATATCTGTATCCCAAACCCGACCACCCTGTATAACATAATAAATCAAATATAAATTATTTTTGCATCCTCACCAATATTCAGAGGATAAATGAAGCTTTGTAATCATTTTTCAAAGAGAACAAAAATTTGCTCTCCGATTTCAATATTTTTACTTGCTCTTTATTTCCATTTCAGGAATGTTTTTTTTTGCAGTTATATCTTTAGTTGAATAAATTTCTTTATTTAATTGGATATCAAATGTTTTAGATATGCGCAAATCCTGTAGACTTAGCTACACTTGCATTAATTGGCGATGGACTTTTGCGTTTAATGACATGCGCTGAAAATGTATGGAGACAATGGGGTTTCAACAAA
Source organism: Sialis lutaria (assembly GCA_949319165.1). Classification (NCBI taxonomy): domain Eukaryota; kingdom Metazoa; phylum Arthropoda; class Insecta; order Megaloptera; family Sialidae; genus Sialis; species Sialis lutaria. The sequence continues at coordinate 1,324,636 of OX439231.1, read as the reverse complement.
GCAGATCAGATAACATTTTGCAGTGGTACATGGCTCGCACAAGATCGTTTTGTAGCTGGTACTACCAATGGTCGTTTGTATATTATTGAAGCAGGAGAATTAAAAAGTATTTATATGGCAAATCAAGTTACAGAAATTGTTATCAAACCGAAAGACGAGTAAGTGTAATGTTTTCGCAATTTATTATACAGGCCGACAAAAAAAAATTGTTTGCTGCAGGGCATACAATAACTTTTTAAGAGTAATTTGGACACGCTAAATCCATTGATTTGCTCAATCAGCTCTAGTTTTTGCGATATTGCAAAAAAAATCTTTTTTTTCGATATGCAAACATTTAGCTCAAACAAGAGCTGATAACATATTTTTCTGCCCCATCTGAGCACTAAGCAGAGTTACGGAAAACAATTCATGTGTTGTACATTATGGGAAAAAAGTTCCAACCTCGATACCCGGGGATAAAGGGGTTTAATTTCTTAGTGAACATGTAAAGAAAAAGTGTACTTTTGCCCCATGTGAGCACAAATAAAATGACTTCAGGGAGTTAGTTTATGAAAAGTTAGATAGTGAAAGTGCAATGGGCAGACGCGTAGGGTGGGGATAAGGGGTAGGCAGACGGACTAAAACATGCAATTTTTTTTTTGAAAATTAACCCTTTTGAGCATTGCTGAATTTTTTAGGGATGGCAGTTTTTGATCTGTAGATGACCGGAAAACAAAGGCAGACGCGTAGGATGGGGATAAGGAGTCGGCAGATGCCCTTAAACATGCAAAAAAAATTATGAAAATTGTCCCATTAGTCGAGTCAATGAAGGTTTTTACTTCGGAACCCTCAGAAACAGCACCGCTTTTAATGAATTTTTTTTTAAAATGTTCGTTATACCATACTATTTGAAATCAGAAACATTCCAGCCGTCGGACTCAAAAAAATATTTTTTTTGCTCAAAAAAAATGTATATAAATAAAAAAAATTTCGATGATAATTGAGCAAAAGTGTGTTTTTTTGTTATAACTTAGTTGAATAAATATTATTTGAGGAAATGAGCAAAAAAATTTTTTAAATTTTTATTGGCAAACGTTACTTTTCAATTATTTAAATAATTTGCTTAATAAATTATTGTTGACATTTTGACGCAAAAATTAATAAATTAATATACATATTTAGAATTTATTGAATATTGATGAAATTTAGCAAAATTGTTCGAAATACCCTTATTTAATACTAGTAAATTTTAGAGCACGTTACTTGCATTAATAATCATTTTACAGCAAGTTTTGCTACAAAATTTTGTAGCCGCTCCAGCCGCGAATAAAATAATAAACGTTTGCCGTTTTGCAAATAAACAAACAATTTTGTCCAAAAAAATTGTAATTATTTGAGATGTATTTATCTAACGTTCCTGAAAGTTTTAACCCTTTTGGTTAACTATTTTCAACTCTAGAGCAGTTTATTCTTTAGATTTTTCACGCGTCAGCGGTAAGTTCGTCACTAAGATCGTTTACTCTGTAAAAAATATTTATTGATTTTTTATAAAATTTTGCATAATTGTTCGAATTACTTTAATTTAGCAGTACACAAATTAAGAACACGTCACTAACATTATTAATCATTTTACAACTACTTTTTCCTACGAAATTTAGTATTCGCTCGTGTCGCGTATAGACAATAAACGTCTGCCTTTTTGCAAATAAACAAACGATTTTTTCCAAAAAAATTGTACTTATTTGAGATGTATTTACCTAATGTTTTGGAAAGTTTTAGCCTTTTTGGTTAATTATTTTCAATTCTATAGCAGTATATTCCTCAGATTTTTCGCGCGTCAGCGGCACGTTCGTCGACAAGATCCTTTTACTCTGTTAAAAATATTTACTGAATTTTGATGAAATCTTACATAATTGTTTGAAATACTTTAATTTAGCAGTAAAAAAATTACGAGCATGTCACTAGCAATATTTTTCATTTTACAACTATATAGTTAGGCTACGAAATTTACTATCCGCTCGTGCCGCATATAAGACAATAAACGTTTCCCGTTTTGCTAATAAACAAACAATTTTGACAAAAAATATTATGCTTATTTAAAATACATTTACCTAATGTTTCTAAAATTTCTAACCCTCTAGGTTCATTTTTTTAAATGGTACAATGTTATTTTTTACAAATTCAAAATTTTTGAGGAAAAATTGGGAAATTTCTGGAAAATTCCTAAAAATTTTTGTATAATTCAACTTTATTTGTGAAAAGAAACACCGCGAATACACATTTCTATCAAAATTTTCAATAAATTTAGACAAAAATAAAAAAAAAAATTGGAAATATTCGGGAAAATTCCCGGAAAATCCTTATTTTGACAAAGTATTCTTATTCAGCGACCCTCTAAACCCCTATAGGTAAAAAAATTTCGTCGAAAATCGGACTTAATATATGAAACCAGTAAATTATACAAATTTTCAAAATTTGGGGGGGAGGGGTTAAATCCGACGACCAGAATGTTTCTGATTTCAAATAGTATGGTATAACGAACATTTAAAAAAAAATTCTATCAAAATCGGTGCTGTTTCTGAGGGTTCCGAAGTTTTAGCCATTTTCGAGCTTCATTGACTCGACTACATCTGAGCATTGAAAAATGTAAAAAAATAAAAAAAATATATATATGTATATTGAACGTGTAAAAGTAACATTAAAATTGGACAAAAATTGTTTGTGTTACAGCGTTTTGAATTTTGAATATTGCTGAATTTTTGCAACCTCGACACCCGGGGATATTGGGGTTTAATTCCTTAGTGAACATGTTATGAAAAATTGGCGAAATGGTACTAAAATCAACTGCGCGTGTCAAAATTGGTAGTTCGATAATTTCACTCCTGGCGTATATTGTATGGCTCGTAAAATAAATTCAGTGAACAAAGTAATTAATAAATTTTTACTTATTTCATATATTTTTTCGAAAATAATAATTACTATGTCAAGATAAAGGAGTTTTCATACACATAATGATTTTTTTTTAATTTATGGGCAAGAACGTTTTGTATAATTTTTTTTTAATTTTGTGTCATTAATCTTCGTTTCGAAACTCGAATTAATACGTATTTCAATTAATAACTTTGTTCAAAGAGTTTATTTAACGCCAGGAGTGGTTATGACCGAACTATCAAATTCTGACACGGGCGGTTGATTTGAATTCCTTTTTGCCAATTTTCATTCGATTACGTTAAAATTTTAATAAAATAAAGAAGATACATAAAGCTATAAATTTAATAAATTGCATTAAAGTTGGATAAAAACTGTTTGTGTAACTGCGCTTTGAAATTTAAAAATTGCCGAATTTTGGCTAACAAATCGAATTTTCTTCATTTAAAACATGAATTTCGAAGGGAATAACGTTAAAAATGTGTATAATTTGAGGCTTTATAGTTTAATTAGGACCCATAGTTACATTCCGAATGATCTTTGGTTTAAGCATTTAATTAAAAAAATATATGACCGAACTACTAAATTTTGACACGCGCAGTTGATTTTAGTAGGTACCATTTTGGCAATTTTCATTCGATTACGTTGAAATTTTAACACAATAAAGAAGATAGATAAAGCTACAAATAAAGTGAATAACATTAAAGTTGGACAAAAATTGTTTGTGTTACAGCGTTTTGAATTTTGAAAATTGCTGAATTTTTGCTAAAAAATCGATTCTTTTTCGTTTAAAACATGATTTTCGAAGGGAATAACTTTATGAATGTATGTAATTTAAGACTTTTTAGTTAAATTAGGACCCATAGCTTCATTCTGAATGATCTTTGGTTGAAGTCATTGATTTAAAAAATATACAGGCTGATTCAGCACTGTCGTGCCAAACTTAAACCGTAGATTAAGAAAAATATTTTAAGCAAAAAACTTCTAATGAACATGTGTCCGGAAATTTTTCGTGAGAGAACTATAGGCCTCCAAAGATTTTACTAAAAATGAGTTTTTATTTAATATCTAGAGAACCCTTTGTGATAAAATTATGAAATTTGGTATTCTGTTTAGTATTAATAAGTGTTATCGACTACTCATATTAATTAGTTATAATTTAGACTAGAGATGTATGGGGTCAGTGGGCCCATCGATTTTAATCTAGTATTTTTTGTTCTTTAATATTTTTATAAAGTTGGGCACTTATTTAAGGTTATATGATACAAAATACACAAAAACATACTTTACTTATTTGTCATAGGATAAACCGTTTTCGAGGAATATCGATGGAAAAGAAAGCATGCAGAATTTAACTTAATACGGATGTTTCAAATTACAAAAAATAAATTTATATTCTCGTTCTATGATAAAAATGAAGACAAAAAGTTAACATAAGTATACCTCAAAAAATGCATCCTTATCAACAAATAGCCATTTTTAGTTTCGTTTTTTAGTCAAATTATTAAAGTACATAAAACAGTATTACAACTGGCTATAGATCTTAGAGGATTCATATTGGGAGGTTTCTTTATATGAACTTTTTTTCCTACCTTTATTCATAGAACAAGAATATAAATTTATTTTTTGTAATTTGGAGCATCCGTATTAAGTTAAAATCTGCATGCTTTCTTTTCTATCGATATTACTCGAAAACGGTTTATCCTATGACAAATAAGCAAAGTTTTTTTTTACGTATTTTGTGTCATATTACCTTAAATAAGTACCCAACTTTATAAAAAAATTAAAGAATAAAAAATACTAGATAAAAATTGATGGGCCCACAGGCCCCATACATCCCCGGTCTAAATTATAATTGTTTAATATGAGAAATCGATAACACTTATTATTACTAAACAGAATACCAAATTTCATAATTTTATCACAAAGGGTTATCTAGATATTAAATAAAATCTCATTTTGATGAAAATCTTTGGTGGGCTGTAGTTCCTTAACCAAAAATTTTCGGACACATGTTTATTGGAAGTTTTTTGCTTAAAATATTTTTCTCAATCTATGGTTTAAGTTTGGCACGACAGTGCTGAATCACCCTGTATATACGAATTTGAATGTTTGCATATAGCAAAAAACTACACCGCAAAAACAAGAGCTGATTGAGCAAAACGGTGGTCATTTTTGCATTCAACGTGTCCATATTACCCTTAAAAAGTTTGTTGTATGCCTTGCGGCAAAATGGCTGTCGGCCAGTGTATTAACATTAACAATTACAATCGTATACAAAACATCGAATGTCCCAGGAACTTTTCCAGATCTAATAGGTATTTTGTAAAATTTAGTTTTATTGATGATTGAACAACTACAACTAATCAACTGCAACTAATTAGTTAATATGACTATCTAATCTATTTGGGTCAATTTTGAGATTTTTTTAGAACAGAGTATGTAGATCGCAAGTGATCTATTATGATCTTTTGTAAAAAAAATCAATACAGATAGCAGTATAATTCCATTATCAACTATGCATGCAGTAGTTTCATTACTGGGAAACAATTAATATAGTACGTCTGGTACATGAAAAAACGCTGCACTTTTTGATTGGGGTATGCCACTTTCTGTGGTCATACATAAGGTCAAAAGAAAGATTTTCAGATAGGGAGCCACTTCAAAATCCGTGTAGAACACTGTTATATCGGCTATCAAAGATGGCCCCCAACGGTGTTTTATAATTAGCTTGATCTCAGCTCCTTGTTATCCGATTTCAATTTTCTTTTGTTTATTTTAAAGTTCTTACTGCGAAGACTATTTTTTGTCATTATTCATTTTTCTCTAAATCTTAAGGGTCCTCCACAATTTTTGAAAATCTGACAATTTCATTTTTCTTACAAATTTAATTATTATATATTTTATTTTATATTTTTTATCGTGCCCAATATCATTTTTTTTACTTCATATAAAATAGTATATTGTGTAGCAAGGGTTGAAACAAGACGATTTCTGACGAGGGCGAGAGTTGACTGCCCGAGCGAAGCGAGGTCTGTCATCGCCCTGGTCTGAAATCGTCTTTGTTTCATCCCGTGCCACACACGCTATTTTTTATATCACATGTAATGAAACAACGAGTTTTGATTTCTGTAGCCAGTCGAAGTAAGACTATTTCAGACAAATAGCGCAGTAATATCTTATACTATTTTAATAATAGAATAATTCAGAAATAAGATTGGCCTTTGTTTATTACAAATGCGATTCTGACAGACTTGAAATAAATAATAAATAAATGAATGTGCCGGGCAGAAACAACGTTGTTTCTTTGTTTTTGCCCGGCACAATTGCATTGGTCTGAAATTGTCTTGTTTCGACTGTCAAAACAGGGTTCAAAACTAGTTGTTTCAATGCATGTGATATGAAAAGATAATTTTTTCAGCATTTCATTGATAAAAAAATAGGCAAATGAATAATTATATTCAATTTTATTTGAAAAAGTTCATAATAAAATAAAATGTTTATAATAAAAATTATAGAGTACGTTATTTTCTACAGCTTATGTTGTATTCATTTTTTGTATCTCTTACCAAATAAAAAGTTTGGGATTTTGATATGTTGTTTGGGTACGTACAAAGTATATTTTATAAAAAAATGGTCATTGCCCTCCGAGTACAACATAGTGTTTTTTAATTTTTAAAATTTTATTAATTTTTTTTTCTGATTTACTATGTACAGATGACCATAATAAAATTACCTCTGATGAGTCATAAGTACCTCTATAATATACCACAAGCGCCATCAAATTCGATTGATGGATTATCAAAAAAAAAGTTTTTTTTCGATTTTTGGAAGCTAATATTTGGTCAGGTTGAATGTTACATAGAATGTGACTTTCAAAAAAATAATCAGCCAAATCCATGCAAAGGCCGATTTTGCATGCTTACCCGGTTACAGCCTTTAAGTATAATTTTTTTTCAATTTTTATTTATAACAAAAGTTGTAGAGATCGGAGTATCTAAAGTTTATGTTCTATAATTTTTTTTATATTTTTCATCAATAAGCCAGAATAATTTGTTTTATTCGCTGGGTGCAAAGTAGGTAGTGGGGGAAACGAAATCGATCACAGCGCACAACGTGGCAAAAAATAACACTTTGGGTGGACTAACTGTCATTTTTAATAGACTCGTTTTTAACTGAAAATAGAAAGGTCAACATGGTTAATCCCACTATAGACTATGTGCAAGGGGGTGGAGTTAGAAATAATGTCGATGCGAGTGTTCGTGGTGAGCAATATTGTAAAATTATCGGCGCCAAAATTTGAGGTTATGCTGTCAATGTAAACGAATTAATTATTTCTATATTATACGTCATAATTAAAGAGAAAATGATACCCAAAATAAATAATTTTCACGTACCTTTTATGCTATACTATTTATATTATATGCAAACAGCTAAATTAAATGATATTTGTTTAGAAAAAAATTTCACGGTATTAAACATATTAAACAATGTTAAAAATAGAGTTAAATCCATTCAATCCTTCTCTATTACCCGCTAGCGGCGTTAATAGACTTCGTGCACAAAGCTAATAGTCATAAATAATCGTCTAAAATGTATATATTACGATATTTTATTGAAATTATTTGTTTGTTAGTATGTCAAAGTCCACCCAAGTTGCTACTTAAGTCCACCCATTAGTTAGCGCTGTCATCGCGCACGCTGCGAATATAAGGAAATATGTATATCGTACGTACAATTTTTTATTGTATAAGAAAGTTCAGTGCAATTCATGACAAATATTACAATTTTTTAACTGTCCCATATAAAAAATATGACCCCAACAAAAATTTCATATAATAAAAGGTATACTTAACATAGAATATTCCAAAAGTAGTCCATTTTTATTAGGGTTCCGTAGAAAACTAGGAACCCTTATAGTTTCTCCATGTCCGTCCGTCCGTCTTCAAAAATTTTGAGATAATAAGATAAAATTTGGTATACGGCCGTAGATTGATGACCCAAAAACAGAAATGATAAGATTTTTGAAAATAAAATTTTTTTAGACCCCCCTTTCATAAAATGAAAAGTGTTTTCAAAAAAAAAATTCACCTACACCATTGAGTGGGGTGTCGTTGGAAAGGTCTCCTAAAATGCAACAAAAAATGTAATAGAAATTTTTAATTTTAACCCTTCGATCACGATGTATTTTCTCTCCAAAGTCATTAAAAAAGCGTCCCCCCCCCTCTATTTTCTAAACTATCAATTTAAAAAATCTGAAAAAATTTCAGAACGTAGATTTTAATTAGTACTTTCACTGAAAATTATAACAAACATTGTCAAAAATATTTTGGACCCCCCTTCATTGACTGAAAATTGAACTTTCATTTTTTTCCCCACTTACCCTAATGAGTGGGGTGTCATTTAATAGGTCTCGTAAAATGCAATAAAAAACGTCAAATAACTTTTTGATTTTAACCCTTCAGTCGCGATATATTTGCTTTTTAATGTCGCTGTCAGAGCGTCCCCTCCCCTCTATTTTCTAAACTATTGATTCAAAAAATCTGAAAAAAATTCAGAATGTAGCTTTTAATTAGTACTTTCACTGAAAATTATAACGAACATTGTCAAAAATATTTTGGACCCCCTTTCCATAGATTGAAAAGTGAACTCACATTTTTTTCATTTACCCCATTGAGTGGGGTGTCATTTGATAGGTCTCCTAAAATGCAATAATAAAAGTCAAATGACTTTTTGATTTTAACCCTTCAGTCACGAAAATTTGGAAAAATAAATCGTAGTGAGAATGACTACGGAACCCTATCATGTGCGTGCCCAACACGCACTTGCCCGTTTTATTAGTTTTACTCACAATTTCCAAAGAAGTTATTCATTAAAATAGTATTATCTTGATATTAATCAAATGCTGAAAAAAATATCTTTCTTTTTTATACGAAGTAAAAAAATGATATTGGGCACGGCACAAAAGTTATATAAGAATTAAGTTCGTAAGAAAAGTGAAATTTTCAGATTTTCGAAAATTGTGGAGAACCCTTAAGATTTAGAGAAAAATGAATAATTACAAAAATAATCTTCTGAATAAGAACTTTAAAATAAACTAAAGAAAATTGAAATCAAATGACTAGGAACTGAAATAAAGCAAATTTTATAATACCGATAGGGGTTATCTTTGATAGCCCATATAACAGTGTTCTACACGGATTTTAAAGTGGCTCCCTATCTAAAAATCTTTCTTTTGACTTTACGTATGACCACAGAAAGTGGCATACCCCAATCAAAAAGTGCAGCGTTTTGGCTTTATTTGCCACGTAGCAGACATATAATATAGGTTTCCCGCACTTGTCACATTTTGAACTAATCTATAAAATAAATCACTTAAACTAAAATTGAACCTTTATCACAAATATGCTATGTCACTCGACACGTGTTTCGACTTCACAAGAAGTCCTCATCAGGAGCTTAAGACAGTCTGGAATCGTTTCGAATTCGGTGTGCGTAAAAATTATGAGTTGAAGCAAAAGTATTAAAAATAGTGTGTGAACTATGAACATCAATAGTATTAATATTTCGAGAATAATTAATTAATGAAACTGTTAATGTGTCTTAAGGCTGGTCTACATACAGGATGATTCAGCACTGTCGTACTTACATGAACAGTAGATTGAGAAAAATATTTTAAGCAAAAAACTTCCAATAAACATGTGTCCGGAAATTTTTCCTTAGGGAACTACAAGCCTCTAAAGATTTTACTGAAAATGAGTTTTAATTTAATATCTAGAGAACCCGTGATAGAATTATGAAATTTAGTATTTAGTTTAGTAATAATATGTTTTATCGATTTCTAATATTAACCAATTATATTTTAGACCAGAGCTGTATGAGGCCAGTGGGCCCATCAATTTTTATCTAGTATTTGTTTATTCCTTAATTTTTTTCCTGAGTTAGTACATCAATAAGATTATACATATGACACAAAACACACAAAAACATAATTGGCTTGTTTATCATAGGATAAACCGTTTTCGAGAAATATCGATGGAAAAGAAAGCATGCAGAATTTAACTTAATACGGATGCTTCAAATTACAAAAAATAAATTTATATTCTTTTTCAATGATTAAAGGTAAGAATAAAGTTCATATAAATAAACCTCCTATTACGAATCCTGTAAGATTTATAGCCAGTTCTATTACTATTACATGTACTTTATTAACATGACTACAAAAAACAAACTAAAAATGGTCTTACTTTTTATCATGGAACAAAAATATTATTTGTAATTTCAAGTATCCGTATTATGTCAAATTCTGCATGCTTTCTTTTCCATCGATATTTCTCGAAAACGGTTTATCCTATGATAAACAAGCAAAGTATGTTTTTGTGTATTTTGAGTCGTATAATCTTATTGATGTACCAATTCAGGAAAAAAAATACCGAACAAACAAATACTAGATAATAATCGATGGGCCCACTGGCCCCATACAGCCCTGGCCTAAAATATAATTGGTTAATATTATAAATCCATAACACATATTATTACTAAACCAAATACTAAATTTCATAATTCTATCACAAAGGGTTCTCTAGATATTAAATTAAAACTCATTTTCAGTAAAATCTTTGGAGACTTGTAGTTACCTAAGGAAAAATTTCTGGACACATGTTTATTAAAAGTTTTTTGCTTAAAATATGTTTCTCAATCTACTGTTCAAGTTTGGCACGACAGTGCTGAATCAGCCTGTATAATGTTTTGTTTGACAAATCTGATTTGATCATGCAAGACTGACGACAAGTTCATAACAATTAACTGGTACGCAGGGCCGGCCTTTGCAAGCTCGGCGCCCCGAGCGAAATATTTTTTTGCCGCCCTCCCGACCTTTTTTTTTGTTGACTCGAATTTATAATTAATTTCTACCGCAAAAAAAAACTTATGAGCTTTTTTTTTCGTTGTTGCATCTTTCTTTTCTCATTATTTTTATGTTTTTCATTCTTTTGCGCATCTTCGCCGCCCCTACTAGCTTGGCGCCCCGGGCGGTCGCCCAGGGTCGCCCCCCCCCCCCTAAAGCCGTCACTGCTGGTACGTTTGAATGAGTTTCACTAAATATTTAAATATTTTAGAAGTCAACAACAGCAACAACCATCTTTCACAAACATATTAGAGGCAACTGTTTCAAATGAACCAGGACTCGATGTAAAATGTTTAATAGACTTTCGGAAAGGATTTGCGTATGCTTGTGGTATTGGTACAGTACACATGTTTGAAAAGAAAACGGCTAGTTCATACGTGAAACGTAATGTGTTTATTGTACCACCAGCTACATTCAGAGAAGGTCCTGAATATGAAATGTTAACAACGATTCAACAGATTGCAATCAATCCGCTTGTTGATCGTATGGTTGTCACCACAAAGAGATCACAGTTGTATGAAGTGCAGTTGTGGGAACAGACAGTTGCTCAGGTAGGTGTCAAAATACTAACGAGTGTGTTTGTTACCTTTGGCCGTAGCTGAAGGATTATGTTTCCCCAAACTGCTTTTTAAAAAATTAGGAATAAGTATAAAAAAATATCAGAAAACTTTTTATGTGCTTTTTGGTTTATTTTAAATTATTGTTTTGATTTCACACGGTTAATAATAAAAAAGATTTGAAATATTGCAATTTGATTGTTGAAATATTGTATCAATGATTAATTTTGATCAATATTTCAGGGACATTTCAATAAGTATATTGCAGTAATATTTCTAATTGTTAATTCTGCAATATTACATTTTTAAATGGATTCCGAACTGTTATCCGTTCTCCGTCTACGTTGTCGTATTGTTTCTTGTCTTGACTTTTCGATTCTCATATTGGAGTATTAGACCGGGAGGCAGCAACCAAAATTTGGTCATTATAGCAGCCTGCAAAATTTGTTACGATATTTGTTAATTTAGTATAGCTGTACATTAAAAGTAAATTGTCAATCATAAAATACGTTGCTTTTACCCCTGATAGGCTGTCAAAGTCGTCAAGTTTTTGACCTAGGGTGACATATAGCAATCTGGCAGATAAATGCATTTTGATAGGTACATATGTTTTCCAGATCAAGAAAATATAGTTTTCTGACGCCTAAGCCACTGTTTAAATTTATTAGAGTGAATTAAAGAAAAAAAAATGACCCAGAAAAAATTTTTTTTAGTAGCCCGTCAGATATTTAAGATTTAGGTTGATTTGATTATTACAAGAACAGAATATGTATATCTGACGTGTTCACCGCTGCGTTTTTAATTTATAGTGGGGCATAGATGTTAAAAAAAGAGGCAACTAATTTTTAGCAGCCTGTCAGATTTTCATACCATCTTGTAGAATAATGTCCCCTTATGCAAAAAATATATAAATCTGACGCGTAAAGTGCTGCATTTGATTTGGAGAGCCCGTCAGACAATTTCGTAGCTCAGGCAACATAATTTTTTTTTACTGTTGTAAAAACAATTTTTTTTAGTGGTTATAGTCGAGTCAATGAAGCTCGAAAATAGCCAAAACTTCGGAACCCTCAGAAACAGCACTGATTTTGATAGAATTTTTTTTAAATGTTCGTTATACCATACTCTTTGAAATCAGAAACATTCCAGTCGTCGGATTTAACTCCCCTCCCAAATTTTGAAAATTTGTATAATTTACTGGTTTCATATATTAAGTCCGATTTTCGACGAAATTTTTTTACCTGTAGGGGTTTTGAGGGTCGCTGAATAAGAATACTTTGTCAAAATAAGGATTTTCTGGGAATTTTCCCGAAATTTTCCAAAAGTTTTTTTTTTTAATCTTTGTCTAAATTTATTGAAAATTTTGATAGAAATGTGTATTCGCGGTGTTTCTTTTCACAAATAAAGTTGCATTATACAAAATTTTCCAGAAATTTCCCAATTTTTCCTCAAAAATTTTGAATTTGTAATAAATAACATTGTACCATTTAAAAAAATGAACTTAGAGGGCTAAAAATTTTAGAAACATTAGGTATATGTATTTTAAATAAACATAATTTTGTTCGTAAAAATTGTTTGTTTATTAGCAAAACGGCAAACGTTTATTGTCTTATATGCGGCACGAGCGGATAGTAAATTTCGTAGCCTAACTAGTTGTAAAATGAAAAATAATGCTATTGACGTGCTCGTAAATTTTTTACTCCTAAATTAAAGAATTTCAAACAATTATGTAAGATTTCATCAACATTCAGTAAATATTTTTAACAGAGTAAAAGGATCTTGTCGACGAACGTGCCGCTGACGCGCGAAAAATCTGAGGAATATACTGCTATAGAATTGAAAATATTTAACCAAAAGGGCTAAAACTTTCAAAAAGATTAAGTAAATACATCTCAAATAAGTACATTTTTTTTGGAAAAAATCGTTTATTTATTTACAAAAAGGCAAACGTTTATTGTCTATACGCGACACGAGCGGATAGTAACTTTCGTAAGAAAAAGTAGTTGTAAAATGATAAATAATGTTAGTGACGTGCTCTTAATTTGTGTACTGCTAAATTAAAGTTATTCGAACAATCATGCAAAATTTTATAAAAAATCAATAAATATTTTTTACAGAGTAAACGATCATAGTGACGAACATACCGCTGACGCGCGAAAAATCTAAAGAATAAACTGCTCTAGAGTTGAAAATAATAAACCTAGAGAGCTAAAACTTTCATAAACGTTAGGTAAATACATCTCAAATAATTACAATTTTTTTGGACAAAATTGTTTGTTTATTTGCAAAACGGCAAATGTTTATTATTTTATTCGCGGCGTGAGCGGATATGAAATTTCGAAGCAAAACTTGCTGTAAAATGATTATTAATGCAAGTAACGTGCTCTAAAATTTACTACTATTAAATAAGGGCATTTGAAACGATTTTGCTAAACATCAATATTCAATAAATTCTTAATATGTATATTAATTTATGAATTTTTGCGTCAAAATGTCAACGATAATTTACTAAGCAAATTATTTAATTAATTGAATAGTAACGTTTGCTAATGAAAATTAAAAAAATTTTTTTGCTCATTTCCTCAAATAATATTTATTCAACTTAGTTATAAAAAATACTCTGCCTTGTAAATGCACGGTGCTTCCTCGTGCTAAATTCATCAAAGGTAGTTAATTATTGAACAATTTAAATAAAAACCGATAAAGTATTCAGATGAACTGCCTGTCATTGGTTAACCATTTAATTTTCATACGATTTTAATAAAAAAAATTAATTTGACATTTTTCTTAATACGCGCCTGGTTATTATGTCGTATATTTTGAATTTTTTGATAATTTCAATCAAAATCATTATTTTTCTGCTATACGAATGTCAAAATGACATTTAAAACGTCAAAGTGACATTTAATATGTCAAAGTAAATAGCAGTTTTAAAAAAACAAATGACGATTTTCTTAAGTCAAATTGAGATAGATCTTTGTAAGGGAATATTTTACAACAAAAGTAGGTGACCTATATTATAGAGAATTGAATGCTCTACAAAAAAGGTTCTATAAAATTTTCACGTAACATGTGTCTTTCTTGAGATATCTTCAAAAAATAAATCTTTTTGGATGTCACCCCTCCCCCTTACACACAATTTTAATTATTTTGAAATGGGACCGTCTTCAAGCCAGACCCAACCAACCAACCAAGTTTCATCAATATCGGTTCAGTGGTTCATGAGTTAAGCGTGTGACAAGGATTGGGGGACAGACACACACACACACACACACAGACAGACACACACACAGACAGACAGACACGGAACAAAAAGTGTTTGTCTTGACCTGAAACGGATAAATAAAGTAAAATTTTTGAAATCGGAGAACAAATTTTTTTTCTCGTTTTAAAACGATAACGAAGCTTCTCGTATCTTCGATATTGCGAGGAAGCAAAACACACTTTTGCTCAATTATCATCGAAAATTTTTTTATTTATATACATTTTTTTTGAGCAAAAAAAATAATTTTTTGAGTCCGACGGCTGGAATGTTTCTGATTTCAAATAGTATGATATAACGAACATTTAAAAAAAAAAATTATAAAAATCGGTGCTGTTTCTGAGGGTTCCGAAGTTAAAACCTTCATTGACTCGACTATTAGGCTTGATTTTTTTGACCTTTTTTTTGGAAATACATAATAATAATAAAAATAAATACATTCATTAATTGGTTATTTTTTTACATGTTTAAATTGTTATTAAAAAATAAAGCAACTACTGAGGCGTCAGATACAATTATTTTCTTGTTCAGGAAACTTAAATCTATTGAATAAAAAAAAATTTGAACGGGCGGCTATAAATCTGTCGGTCATTATTTTTTTACATGTTTAAATAATTATTAAAAATAGCAACAATTCAAATCAAAATTAACAAATTTTATAAATATCTGACGAGTTGCTATGAATTTTTCGCCTATTTTTTTTTTACATATCTGACGGGCAGTCCTATCTAAAGGCAGCGTCCTTTGATCTTAGGACCTATCTAGCTGAGTTCCCTATATCCCAGTTAACAAATTTCATAACAAATTTGTCGGGCTGCTATGATGACCACATTTGGTTGTTGCCTCCCCATCTATATTCTTATTGTTAGAAGCGTTGGTTTCATAAACACAGTCCGGATCCATATGAACAACGGCTACAAAACTACAGAATAAAATTACATATATTTTATAATAAAGGAACATTGCAAACTTTTAAATATTATGTTTATTGTATTATAAAGGAAATCTTACATACCTTAATTTAACAGCGTTATGGACTAGTATTCCAGGGAAAAAATGTAGATCTGCAGAGGTCTACTCTGATTTCGATGGATTTGCATTTTGAGACAACATATTTTTCACTGTTTTCTGATCTGTGGAGACTTGTAAAGATCTATAACGCTCTACAAAGATCTATGATCATTGTAACGTTTAAAATTAATGATTTTTCAGCGTTTTAATCTCTATCACGATCTATAACGATCTTTTAGATCAATGTAGGTCATTGTAGATCTTTGCAAGTCTCCACAGATCAAAAACCAGTGAAAAATATAATGTCTCAAATTGCAGATCTGCCGAGATCTGAGTAGATCTTTGCACATCAACAATTTTTTCCCGGAATTGGAAATATAGTTTCATTTTTTGTTGTTTTCCTGCTGGTTTTCAAAGTGTCGACATCTCAGGCTTACAGCTAAAATTTCATCAGTTGGGAATAAAGAGGAGATATAGGCATTAGGCCAAACAATATCGTTTTGCGATAATGGATAGGTTTTTTTACAACTAGGGGAAGAATTCAGTGATTTTTTTTTAAATATTACCTAGTGTAATAACACTGGTCTACAAAAAAGTACTTTTGTAATGTCCTAGAGATCTGAATAGGTAATTTAGGAAGCTTTTGGTATGCCGAAACCGGATTTGTTGCCCAATTGGTTTCATCACGTCAGGATTTTGAGATATTCTAACCTAAAAGTCCCAAAAATGACTATATTGGCAATGTTAAAGAATTTATTACCAAGTAGGTAATTTTTTTCTAAAGTTTTCGGTCACGGTAACAAATAGTATTATCTTTCCTCTTTTAAATGAGTTTTAAATTTTCATTGTACGATTTTTTTTAGCCGAGATGTTCTAGTTTGAAGATATGATATTTTTGTTAATAGAGTGTAGTATAGTAGATACAATGAACTTTACTACATATATATCTTCAAAGTAGTATATTTCGGTAAAGAAAAATCGCATAGTAAAATGTAAAAAATCATTTTAAAGAGAAAAGATAGTATTATTTGGATTCATGAAAGAAAACTTCAGAAAAAAATTACCTACTTAGTAATAAATTCCCCAAAATTGCCAAAATCGTCAATTTTAGGACTTTTAGGTTTGGATATTTCAAAAACCTGACGTGATGGAACCAATTGGGCAACGAATTCGGTTCCAACATGACAAATACCTTCTAAATCACCTGTTCAGATCTCTAGGAATTTTTTTTGTAGACCAGTGTAATTCACATAGGTATAACCACAGACAGTCGGTACCTATTCAATATTAAAACATAATGTAGAAAATATTTAACGTGCAATGATTTGAAATTTTTTCAGTCTTCATGAAACTCTGAGAGAATTGTCATATAATATGTTTGATACCTCATTTGAAAGTGCTTGCAAGCTAGCAAAAGCTATAGCAGGATAAGCATGCAAAATCGGCCTTTGCATAGATTTGGCTGATTTTTATTTTTTTAGGTTCCAAAAATTTATAGTTTTCGAATTTTTTTTGTTTCAAAAACAATTTTTTTTTTTTGATAATTTGTAAATCGAATTAGATGGCGCTTATAGTATGTTATAGAGGTGCTTATGACTCATCAAAGGTAATTTTAATATAAACCTCTATACATAGTAAGCGGAAGCCAGAAAAAAAATTAATAATGACAATGTCGGCGGATTTTATTATTTGAATTTTTGAAAAACTTACCTGCATTGGTTTTACTCCACCAAATCCTGAATTTTCCATATTATGATGAAAATGGGTCGTACGGATTACTTTGATGACAATTACTTAAAAAAATCATCAGGGATGCAAAAGTGATGGGTAAAGGGGGTTCGTTTCAGACAAAAATTACCAATTTCGTGTTTTTATATATAAAATCGAGTTTTCGTACTTCGGCGATGTATTGTAAGTTGTGTGGCCTTTACTTCATTCCCTTTTTTAAAGTAAAAACACCCTATGAAGGTAGCAATATCGTAAAGTCCATCCAAATCCTTTTCAAACGACCAACCATTTAAATATCACATATATGCTTGCTGGTGCGTCAAACTAGTGACCCAAGCCGATCAAAAAAAATGATGTAGGGCTTACAATAGGAATATCGTCTTTAGAGAAACTGTTATCATGCTCTCCAATGCCTACCCAGTAATTGAGAAAAGAATCAAACGAATTCTGTTTTATTACGGAATCTGAACGTACCTTAAAAGATATAACAAATTTTTAATCTGAATGATGTTTACCGAATTCAGACGAAATCAATATGAAAAAAACTAAAGCAATGTGGGTTGACAGCACTGCAAACTTATTCAGATTGCTTGAAAGTAATAAACAATAATTTGAACATACACTCGTCTCTCCGAACAACGTCGGCATCGGTAATTCTGAATCTCCTAACAACGACAGCTAGAGGGGCACCCACCACCGTGCTGACTTTAATGTTAATTGGTGAATTTAAATTTCGCGCAGAAATATAGCAGTCACGGTAGTATTGTGGTAGGGAGTAGGGATAGGGGAATGTCGTTACGTGGAGCAGTTGGTCAGTCGTTTCTCGGAGCGGACGTTAATAGCATGGACATTGTTTAGAGATTCGAGTGTAATGAAATTGGCGGTGTATACGGAATTTTACAGAATTTGGAATGAAACGTCAAAGTTTGATTCTAGGCTATTGATTATAGGTTTTTGAAAGGAACAATTGCGTTAAAGGGTTTTTATTGTTTAATATGTTTGTTTGACACCCACAGATGATAAAAACACATAGTGCTACTAAATTCACCCTTGCGTTTTTTAGGGAGGCGTTAAACTAGTCACTTTTCAATGTTTTAAGTATAACTCGAAAACTAAGCAGACATTGAAAATTTTACAAGAATGATTTTTTATAGAAAATTAAATTTCCCATCAAAATAGATGATTTAAAAAATTAAAAAAAAATATTTATGCAAGAAATATTTAATTTTTTTTTTTCATTTTTTAAATCTTTTGAATTTAATTCTCTAAATAAAATTATCCTTGTAAAATTGTCAAATTCCGCTTAGTTTTCGAATTATACTTAAAACATTGAAAAGTGATTAGTTGAACCCCCCAAAAAATCGCAAGGGTAAATTCGGTAGCACTTTGTGATTTCATCATCTGTAGTTGTCAAACAAACATATAAAACAATAAAAACCGTTTAACGTAATTGTTCCTTTCAAAAACCTTGAGAAGAAATGACAAAAAATGGTAAACTTTGAATTACTATAGCTCAGCCAATTTTCATAAAAAAAAACTTTTCGACTCAACATTTGAACGGGCGTGACCTCTACTTTTTTTTCTCCAGAGCATGTCTTATACCTATCTTTAATTAGAAAAAATTTATGAGTAATTTAGTAAAAAATTGAAAAAATTGTGATTTTTTGATATTTTTTCGATTTGCTTTTTAAATATTTCTTGCATAAATTTTTTTTTTTTTAATTTTTTAAAAAACCTATTTTGATGGGAAATTTAATTTTCTATAAAAAATCATTCTTGTAAAATTTTCAATGTCTGCTTACTTTTCGAGTTATACTTAAAACATTGAAAAGTGACTAGTTTAACCCCTTCCTAAAAAACGCAAAGGTGAATTTAGTAGCACTTTGTGTTTTTATCATCTGTAGGTGTCAAACAAACATATTAAACAATAAAAACCCTTTAACGCAATTGTTCCTTTCTACCTATTATTTTCCGGTAAATTTTCCTATTGAATACTTTTTCAATTACTGGGTATTATTATAAAATGTTTGTAATTATGTTTTGAGCAACCCGAGATCCAGTTCTCACAGCTGGGACAAGGGCTGCATCACGGAAGCATCAGTGCACTTGCGATGTGCTCATGGAAACCAGTGTTCATGACATGTGGTGCCGAAGATCGAACTGTGCGTCTGTGGAATTATGAAACAGAGACGCTAGAGTTGTGTAAACAGTATCACGAAGACATACATGGCCTCTCACTGCATCCAACTGCTATGTATGCGCTTGTTAGTTTCTCGGATAAACTTAGGTACGTAAACTACAGTAGAAACCGGCAAATACGACGTATCGATTAATACGATTCATAATAAAAATCCCGGCTGAATATCATATAATTACCATTCCACATTCCTAATATACCGTTTATAAAGATATTAGTAGCTAACTTTTCGGGCTGTTGTCCACGTTGTCTTGTTTTTAAACTTGACGTTTCGACTCTCATGTCGGAGTCTTCTTCAGAAGTGATTCTGAAACTGGTGTCCTCGTCCTGCGTCGGTCCTTATATACGAGTGTTGTCTCTGTTCATGCGTGGCGTTTCGGATGACTGGTAACCACGCCTTCGCTAGTTCGATCCCCTTGTCGCGGTTGAAGTTGTTGGGATGCTCTTGAATCTCGATGGCTCCTTTATATAGTCTAGGCTACATCAGCACGAGACTTAAGGAGTACATCAGCCAAACTAAACACCAACACTGGGAAAAGTCGGCAGTGGAAGAACACCAAACCCACACAGGACACACCATTAAGTTCGAGGATACTAAAATACTTGCTAGGGATCAAGATTTTTGCCTAGACTATATAAAGAAGCTATCGAGATTCAAAAGCACCCCGACAACTTCAATCGCGACAAGGGGATCGAACTAGCGAAGGCGTGGTTACCAGTAGAGATGCCACGAATATTCGGCTACTATTCGGTATTCGGCCTATTCGGCTACTTTTTTTACTATTCGGTATTTGGCCGAATAGTTCTCAATATTCGGCCGAATACTGAATACCAAATCGTGAAAAAAGGCACATAATAAATATTACTCACAAAATTTTTTTTACAAAAAATCAGCATATTTAATACTTAAAATCTATCAGTGGTAAGTTATGATGAATAAATTTTTTTTTTAGCATTTGTTGTTACACAGATCTTGCTGTTACACAACAAACAAACTGCCAGTTTATTGTCTTCACTAAAAATTTCATTATATTCCCAAATAGGTGATTTTTTATTAAATGGTGCCATTTCTTAAAGCTTTTCACGAACAAACAGTAATATTTTCTAAGATATACAGTATACTATATTAAGGTGACCATCTGTCCTCTTTTTTTATTTTTAGAAACTTTTGTCCTCTTTTTTTGTTATTTGGTATAATAAAGATGTTATCCATAAAATTACAAAAAAATAAATATTTTATTTTTCTCAAAAATAATAATAATTATTGAAATTAATCATTATTGACTCAAAATTTTCGTCAATAATGATTATTATTTATATATTATTATATCTAACTTTCTGGAATTGAAAAAATAAACCCGAATTAAAGTTTATAATTTCATTTTAATTTATAAAAATTATTTATAATACTGTTTTTGTATACATGCGAGTACAAATTTGCAAAAAAGTCCTATCAATTAAATTTTAAATTTTTATAAAATGTTCAAGGTCCAAAAATAATGTGACCTTTTTCCGAGGAGTTTACTGAATGGTAGGGAGGGTAGGTACACTCCTATTTTGTCCTCTTTTTTATTTTTATAATTCTAGTCACCTTAATTATATCTTAAAAAACAATCAATATATGTACCTACACACTTTTGTTGTAACAATCAACAAATAAATAATGCGTGTTGTGACACGACCTACTCGCAAATGAAACAAATAAGCCCACGAAATGCACTAAGTATCACCGAATATTCGGCCGCCGAATATTCGGTGCTTCGGCCAAGAGCCTAGCCGAATATTCGGTTTTCGGCCAAATCACTATTCGTGGCATCTCTAGTTACCAGTCATCCGGAACGTCACTCATGAACAGAGAGAACACTCGTATTAAGGACCGACGCAGGACGTGGACACCAGTTTCAGAATCACTTCTGAAGAAGACTCCGCAATGAGAGTCGAAACGCCAAGTTTAAAAACAAGACAACGTGGACAACAGCCCGAAAAGTTAGCTATTATGGACAACGGCCACGAAAGCCTACAGAAGAAATATAACGATATTGCTTACAACGAAATATCGCATTGAACGACTTTCTGTTTACAATATTTTCGGATAATTTAATCGGTTTAACGACAGACCATCTTTTGTTTCCATTTTTTAATAGTATTTTTTTATATAGGCAATACTCCTTTCAGATACAATTTTTAGTTTTGTTACGAAGGAGTACGAAATCTGATATTTTTTATCAGAAAATAAGCATTCATTTTACTTATATCAACTCCAAATATAATTATTCATTTAACTTACCTCAAAATTTCATAAAATTGATTTTCCTTCGCATAAATTATTTACTTTTTTGTTGAAAATCCGCTTAATTTTGATTTTATTTTGACGATATCTTCGTTCACAGACAGTGAATCATTATAAGATTTAGAATGGAGCTTCTAATAACCATTTTTTTTACAAAATTTTAGCTTACTCATGATTTTTTTAGTTTTTCCGAAAAATAACTCTAATTACCGGTTTTTACGACTACCAGCTTTTTCGACCTAATATGACCGGTACCTTCGATGGCGTTATAACCGATTTCTACTGTACTTTAAAGTTATATTATTTCAGATTTTTAGCTGTAATGATAGATGACTTAGAGCCAATGAGAGAATTTTCTATACGTTATTGTAAAACAATAGCATTTAGTCGACTTGGGCATTTATTTGCAGCTGTAAACGGAAACACAATTCAAGTTTATTCAAGTATTACTTTTCAAAATATGTTTAACCTTAGAGGACACTATGGAAAGGTAATGTATTTTAAATAAGATTTTAATAAGAATATAAATCGGTGTTATGCAACCTTTTCCTTTCTTTAACCCTGGTACTATACTTATTTGTACCATCACCCCCATTAACCCCTTGATGTGTTTTTCGACGGTTTCTAATACAGTGTCACAATCAGTGCGACATTTTTTCAATGTAACACATTGTGAATTCAGAGATATCATTAATGCGGATTTATTTCAAAGCTCATAGAGTCCAGTTTTGTTAGTTCATCAATAGGGGTGTGCAACCCTTACAGTGGTGAAAAATAATATTTAAAACTGATTATTCCAAAATGAAACTATAATTTACAATAATTATTATTTGTATAACTTACTTGCACCCTTAAGGTATTATCTTATTAATTTCAATAACATTTAATTCTATCTACTTTTCTGTATCATTCCCTAAGTTTAAGGTTGTTGTTCACTAAAATCGATCACTACAGAATTCGTTAAAATTTTAATATTGTGTTAAGTAAGCTAGTTCGCATTTGTAAAAAAAATTTCATGTCAGTTTACCATTTTGTTTATTAATTATAAACGTGCAAAGTTGGCCTCTTATACATTGCAAGCATAGGGATCCACTTTGAATTTGATATTCGTTTAATTCGTGTATTAAAACTAAACGTCAGATTTTAACCAAAAACGGATATGTTATAGATTGGTAATTAAAGAATGTATATATAAAATTCTACTTAAATAATTATTAATTTGTTACTTTGATAAATTCCCGAACACATGACGTAAATATACGTATGGCAACACCGCATTCGGCGCGCTCTTCGAAATGTAAAAACGTGGTATTGACAACTGACGCGCGTTGTAAATAGCAAGTTATTATTATTAACATTTGATGTTTTTATTTATAATAATAATAGTTACTATTGTTATTATAATTATTACCATTGTCAGCAATAGTAATAATTATAATATTGTTAAAAATAAATCTTCTATTCTTGTCTAATATTGTAAATTGTTGCCAGATCTATTTGTTCTTTTTTACCGACATATCGAAACCCTGTAGTTCATGCTAAATTCCGCTAGATGCCACGACTTTCAGTGAACAACAACCTTAAGTCAGTAAAAGTATAGGAAGATTTCAAACAAATTAAAAAAATACTCTGCCTTGTAAATGCACGGTGCTTCCTCGTGCTAAATTCATCAAAGGTAGTTAATTATTGAACAATTTAAATAAAAACCGATAAAGTATTCAGATGAACTGTCTGTCATTGGTTAACCATTTAATTTTCATACGATTTTAATAAAAAAATTAAATTTTACATTTTTCTTAATACGCGCCTGGTTATTATGTCGTATATTTTGAATTTTTTGACAATTTCAATCAAAATCATTATTTTTCTGCTATACGAATGTCAAAATGACATTTAAAACGTCAAAGTGACATTTAATATGTCAAAGTAAATAGCAATTTTAAAAAAACAAATGACGATTTTCTTAAGTCAAATTGAGATAGATCTTTGGAAGGGAATATTTTACAACAAAAGTAGGTGACCTATATTATAGAGAATTGAATGCTCTACAAAAAAGGTTCTATACAATTTTCACGTAACATGTGTCTTTCTTGAGATATCTTCAAAAAATAAATCTTTTTGGATGTCACCCCTCCCCCTTACACACAATTTTAATTATTTTGAAATGGGACCGTCCTCAAGCCAGACCCAACCAACCAACCAAGTTTCATCAATATTGGTTCAGTGGTTCATGAGTTAAGCGTGTGACAAGGATTGGGGGACAGACACACACACACACACACACAGACAGACAGACACGGAACAAAAAGTGTTTGTCTTGACCTGAAACGTATAAATAAAATAAAATTTTTGAAATCGGAGAACAAATTTTTTTTCTCGTTTTAAAACGATAACGAAGCTTCTCGTATCTTCGATATTGCGAGGAAGCAAAAATTAAATCAGAATCGGTTGCTAATCTTAGTGGGCTCTCACACCAAAGCAATATAGCAATATTGCAACACAGCAATAAAGTAACTAACAACTAGAAACTAGCAATATTATTTTGGTCGCTCTCACACCAAAGCAATATTCACAATCTCAATAGTCAATTGTTTTTCAAAAATCACATGTGTCAAATGGAAATATTGCTATATTCAAGCGATAAATATCGGTTTTCAACATGCAAGTTGTATCGTTGGCAATACGTATCGCCAAAATACGGCAATAATGCAATATAGCGATATCGTATTGCTTTGGTGTGAGACAATATGTCTGATTCAATGTATATTGACAGATAGCAATAATATCGCTAGTTATATATTGCTAGTTGATATATTGCTATATTGCAATATTGCTCCGGTGTGAGAGCCCACTTAAAGCAACATGTTTCAATATTTAATATACAGTAGAAATCGGTTGTAACGACTTCTGCTAATTCAATGTACTGGTTTTAACGACTCAAAATAAAAATCCAACTGAATCCCACATAATTGTATTCTAGTCGGTTATTACGACTATCGGCTTTTTCGACCTAATTTGACCCGTGCCTTCGAGGTCGTTATAACCGGTTTCTACTGTAGGTTTGTAATATGAGCTACACAAAATGTCTACTGATTTAAATCTGAAATAAAAATACAAACATTTTATTTTACCTGTATTCTTCTTACAGATTCAAGCTCTTTCGTGGTCAGGTGCGGACGATAAGTTATTATCTTGCGGTAGTGAAGGTACTGTATATGAATGGGATATACATGGAACAGAAGGAATCCGTAGAGGAGAATTAATAACTAAAAATTGTTCTTATATGAGTGTCGTAGTTACTAGTGATGGAAAAACAACATATGCTGTTGGAACTGATGGACAAGTGAGGAATAAACAAAAATATTTAAACTTTTATTATATTTTATAATCTAACACACATTTAGATAAATATGCTAAATTCAAAGTATGGAATCAGAAACAAAATAAAAAAAAAACAGTATAATAAACACATAACTATACTATTATTATTAACAAATTTATTTATTTTGCTGAAATGAAACCACCAATATGGTTATTATTTTTTTAAAGTAAATTCTGAGCTCTGCAAGAAATAAATAGAGTAAAGTCGGTATATATGGATCATCCATTCTACATTTTATAAAAACAATATTAATATGTATTTATGCTTACATCGCTAAATAACTGCTTCCGTTGACATGACAGTGTTTGGAATATCGGTATGTCATTGAGAGAAATTTAATGAAAGGACGCCGCAGAATCCTTATGGGAAAGGGGTTTCGGTCAAACTCTTTGAAACTTTGGATTATAATAGTCCTTGATGAGTAGATTAAAAGTGTCAATGGGCACTAAGTCCTAAAAACTCAAACTTTTAAGATATAGCCCTCTGAAGTTGGGGATCATGATTGTCTTTAATTTACAAAAAAAAAAAATGTAGAACCTTAAATTTCGCTCAACTTTTTGTATATGTTCCCAAAGATATTTAAATCTTATTGTTACGTTTTTTTAATTATGAACGAATCCAATTGTTTTATAATAAAAAAATGGTTTATAATAAAAAAAAACGTAATAATAAGATTTAAATACTGTCATTGGCTAAAGAATTTAAAAGTTTACTTTTTTATGGTGACAATCGATTATATAAGTCTTTAGGAACACATACAAATAGTTGTGCGAAAATTAAGGTTCTACAAATTTTTTTATTGTAAATTAAAGGCGAGCATGATCCCCAACTTTAGAGGGCTATATCTTAAAAGTTTGAGTTTTCAGGACTTAGTGCCCATTGACACTTTTAATCAAATCATCAAGGACTATCAGAATCCAAAGTTTCAAAGAGTTTGACCGAAACCCCTTTCCCATAAGGATTCTGCGGGGTCCTTTGTCATTTTTGATTATTTATGTTAAGGTTTAGTTTAAATTTTTATTGTATTAAATTGTTTATATTGTTGTTTAAAAATGTAGGTATAGGGGTTGGCTGTATGCACAGTGCTTTTTTTTCCACGTAATAATTGTCGCCTCGGCATTAACTTTTTTTTAAATACATGTGGTTGCGGGTATTATGGACTACGGGGTATTATACGGCTATTAAGTGTAATAATTAACCAGAATCGTGGTAGTATGAAAAGTATATTAACTATCCAGTACTTCACAACTATTCATTTCCGCAAAAAATAAAATAAAATTAAAATGTTGTAACCACCTAATTTCGATAATCTTGTATTATGGTAAGAAGAGTGTAATATGGACCACCGTGGGCCATATTACACGCACATTTTTTAAGAGATTGATTTTCGATTGTTTTTTTATTTTGTTTTTGTTTACTCGATCTCGTTAAAAGATTAAATTCTCTGCCCAATGAAATGATAAGTGCAGATTTTAAATAATAGGTGTTCCATATATACTGACTTTACTCTAATAATAATTATTTTTTAAATAGGTGCGTCAAATGACTGAAGGAGTACTTGCTCGTGATGTCACATTATGTCCTGGAGGAATTTTGAATGCTGTTGCACTTTCTCAATCAGATATGATGTTGTTCGTGTCTGGTATGAAAGGAACAATTTTTTCAGTCAATATACCATTGTTAGAAACGGCTGAGTACAATGAATATAAATATCATTCCGATTCAGTCACGCAGGTAAATTAATCCTTATTTAATTTAAATTATTTTCATGTTCAACATGCATGAATATATCGTCATCATTCTAATTTTGCTTTATTGGGAACGGGGGTGGTAGGGTTGGTTTAATTTTATTTTTCGATATGTAAATTATAGTTTGAGAAATAAAATAATTTCGTGACTTTATTTAGAATGACAACAATATATGAAAATGGTAATGAAAACAAATTTTTTGTAATGAACTTCGCTTATAGTTAAGCCAATGAAGCTTAAATTTTTTTAGAAAATACATACTATATTTATACAGTGCGTTCATGATGAAAGGAACAAATTCGTTTAAAATTCCGGGAATTATGTTGTGGAAAAACGCTCGGACCCGTCGATTAATATTTTTAGTTGCGGATTTTTTGACATAAGAAAATTTTATACTGGGTGTCCCAAGAAGAATATATGCAGTTATCATTGATTTTTTTTAAATGGAACACCCTATATATTATAGCATTTTTATATTATACGATAAATTCTGAACACTTTTTGTATGGCATACCATAGCTCTAAAATTAGCGGTTTTTGGAATAATGACGTTTGAAATGTGTTTCAAGATGAACATATTAAGTCATCATTGATTTTTTTAATAGAAAATCCTGTATATTATGCCATTTTTGAATTTTACGATAAATTCTGAACACTTTCTGTACAGCATAGTATAGGTCTAAAATCAGCAGTTTTTGAAATAATGACGTTTGAAAATTTATAAATAAATAAAAAATTAACTAACTTTAATAATTAAACATACAAAAGAAATAAAATTATTCCAAAAACCACTGATTTTAGAGCTATGGTATGTTGTACAGAAAGTATTCAGAATTTACCGTACAATTCAAAAATGGCATAATATACAGGCTGTTCCATTAAAAAAAATCAATGATGACTTAATATGTTCTTCTTGAAACACATTTCAAACGTCATTATTCCAAAATGTTCTATTTAAAAAAATCAATGACGACTGCATATATTCTTCTTGGGACATCCTGTATAAAATTTTCTTATGTCAAAAAATCCGCAACTAAAAATACTAATCGACGGGTCCGAGCGTTTTTCCACAAAATAATTACCTGAATTTTAAACGAATTTGTTCCTTTCATCATGAACGCATCTAAAACTTAATTGTTTTTCATATTATTAATAGATAATAAAAAACTAACTTCCGCTTGTATTTTAATACCAAATGTATTTATGTTTTCTCGATTAATGTGTGAAATTTTATTTTTAATTTTTTTATAAAATAAAATTTGTAGGGCGCCCCAAAATAATTTTTTAGGTTTTGAATGAAAATAAGGTTAATATACACATATAAAAAAACTTTTTGGTAATAGCTTAGAAATGAGACTCTACCTTTACTTGCCTATAAAAGTGATTCTTTATTAAAAATGTTGGATTACAAAAAATATTTTTCATATTTAATTCGTTAGAATCAATACGATTAAAAAAAAATTGAAAAAAAAACATGAAAAAGTACCCATACAAAACATAACAGGGTGAAAGACGGTAATGCAATGTAGTAAAAAAATTTAAAAAAAAAAAACAGTTTTATTTGAAAAATTTTCATGATTTAAATTCAGCCTTTAAAATGTCTCAATTAAATCAAGTTTAAAAAATCTTTCTCAAAATCTATAATCCCATATAAAGTATAGATACGGGCAAAATATAAATATGTCACATAATAATTTGAAAATGTATTATAATAATTATTACTACAAAACCAAAAGTTGGTATATCGGACTGGGCCTAGAGCGAACTTAAATCTGCCACTTGCCTTTTTCCAAGAATGGTGGCGAGAGCGACTGCTCTGTCAAAGCCGAAAACTTAGCAAATCATTTAGGACTAGAAACTACATGATCCAAAAACTCTAGGATTTTATGTTCCCCAAAATTACCTACTGACTGGACTATACATTATATTATTGTAAAAGTAAACAATATTATAAATTATTTCAGTTATCATTAACGTATGACGATAAATATTTAATATCTTGTTCTGACGACGGTTCAATGTGTATGTGGAAATTGTTGTCGAGTGAAGGAAAAACTGTTATAATCGACCCAAACTATGCACCTTGTAAATATATACTTATACCTCAAGTTGATCTAATAGAGAAAATCACAACAATTAAAGAATTGACAATAAGAATGAAGGAGTTGGTGACTGAACATGTTTATCAAATACGACAACTAGAAACAAGTCATCAAGCAAAGATAGCCGATATACATACTGGATATTCAGTAACGATGAAAGAGTTAAAAGAGAAAAATGAGGTATTTTATAATGTCTTGTCATTTTATACAAAAGTCTTTTTTGCGTAATATAAAACTGCAAAAATAATGGTTGATAAAAAATCTTAAATGTTGATAAGAGTACTTAATTACGACTTTTGTAATAACTTTGGCATATTTAAAAGCATTTACAATTTTCCAATTATATGCCTAAAAGGTTAGGTTTACTCAAATTGAAAGTATTGACGCACAGTGTCTTTCAAGTTAACGAGAAATTGTTTTTTTACTATTTTGACTGCGAGTGAACATATTCTTTTCGCTATTTTCGGGATTTTTATTGACTGAAATCTGTATACAGTGGTGCCTCGCACAACGAACCTCGCTTCCCACAACGAACTGCATCGTGTTTAATTTTGCCGCCTGAACGCTCCTACGTATCACGAAGTCGCCCGAACTTCCAAGATCGCACGCAGTCGATGCTCAAACTTGCATCAACATGCATCAACGCGTCTCAGTCGTTCTTTTCTGTGCTTAACTCACACACCTGTTTGTTTTAATAAATGTAATTTTGTGTGTCTATATTATGAGTTCTAAAAATAGCAGGAAGGTGATTTCTGTTGAAATGAAACAAGAAATAATTAGAAAGAGGATTTGACCCTGCAAGCCTCGGTAGACTCTCCTAAATCTGATTCTGACTAAAAATAAAAAAAACGTATGTACAATTTTTTTTATGTTACAGTACCATATTTTATGCTACAGAACGAATTAAAATTTTTAACATGTATTGTTATGGGAAAACGCGTTTCAAGTAACGAACTTGCTCCCGGAACGAATTAAGTTCGTTATGCGAAGCACCACTGTATTTACATTCAAAATCACAGGTGTCCAAACACTTTTGCATGGCAGTGTAAACCTTTTGTATATTTATATTTTTCTCGTTTCAGAGAGAAGAATTTGAACACTCTCAAGAAATAAATACGCTAAATTTAAATATAGTTAAAATGAAACAAGCTCATGAACAAACTATACACGAACTTGAAGGGTATTATAACACTAAACTAATTGGAGAATATGATAAATATAAAGAACTTGAAGGCCTCTTGGCAAATGTAAGAAAACAAGATGAAGAACAATTTGAAAAATTATTACTATCAAAAAAATATGAAATTGAAAAATTGGTAAATGAATACACAGAACAAATAAAAGACAGAAATAGTCAAATTGAAATGTTGACAGAAGAATTAGCACAGAAAGGTATGGAGGGATTATTTTTTTCTCATACAGGATAGTCCCGTCCCCTCTATTTTCTAAACTATCGATTCAAAAAATCTGAAAAAAAAATCAAAATGTAACTTTTAATTAGTAGGTACTTTCACTGAAAATTATAACGAACACTATCAAAACTATTTTAGACCCCCTTGGGCCTTTGCCATAGACTGAAAAGTGTACTCATTTTTTTTTTTTCACTTCCCCATTGAATTAACTTTAAAGTGTTTATGTTTATACGGTGTTTTTGGTATTTTTTTTTTAATTTTTAGAATGGCAAGGTGTAGACCTCTTTTTCCTTCTTTTTAGGGTTCCGTAGAAAACTAGGAACCCTTATAGTTTCTCCATGCCCGTCCGTCTTGTAAAAAATTTGACATAATAAGATGAAATTTGGTATACGGTCGTAGATTGATGCCACAAAAAAAGAAATGATAAGATTTTGAAAAAAAAAGATTTTTTTTAGACCACCCTTTCATAAAATGAATTTCACCTACCCCATTTAGTGGGGTGTCATAAGAAAGGTCTCCTAAAATGCAACAAAAAAATTGATCAGAACCTTTTGATTTTAACTCTTCAATTATGATTTATTTGCTCTTCAGTCATTTAAAATAAGATTTTGAAAAAAAACGCTCGAATACGTCGATTTTGCTTTCAAGGGGGACATCTTTTGCTATAATATTTTTGCAATAATATTTTTAACCCTCAGTGCTATGAGCACAACTCTTAAAATTTTAAATAGCATGATAGGGCAAGTGATACCTCGTTTGAAAAGTTTTCTCATTCTAAATTTGTTTTTTCCAAATTTGTTTAGTCATAGTCAAGTTATTTACATTTTGAATTCCATAAATGCATTTTTTTTCGATCAACAAAACAAACATTTACAACTAAAATTCAAAAGAAAGTAGGCTTATTTTCTTATCAAATAATTCAAAAACATCAAATTTGGACATTTATTGAATTAATTAAAGTTTTGGATGTTGGTAATTTTTTTTTAATTATTTGATAAGAAAATAAGTCTACTTTCTTTTGAATATTAGTTGTAAATGTTTGTTTTGTTGATTAAAAAATCAATGAATTCATGGAATTAAAAATGTAAATAACTTGACTAAAACTAAATAGATTTAAAAAAAATTAAGCTCCTTGTTTAGAATGAAAAAACCTTTCAAACGAGGTATCACTTGCCCTATCCTACTATTTAACATTTTAAGGGTTGTGCTCATAGCAGTGAGGGTTGAAAAGATTCTTGCAAAAAATTTATAGCAAAAGATGTCCCCCTTGAAAGCACGACGTGTTCGAGCGTTTTTTTTCAAAATCTTATTTTAAATGACCAAAAACGCAGTCGTTTCGTTTTAGTTGGGCCACCCTGTATACATTTTTATAGCTTTTCTGTTCTTATGCCGTAATCAGGCCCGGATTTACCATGCAGGCAGTGTAGGCACGTGCCTATAGCGGCAAAAATTTAGGGGCGGCAGATTTGAGCGTGAAAAAAAGTTTTGGTAAAAATTTTACTTGACAACGAAAAAAAAAAGTCATTGATATGAAAAATATTCACTTTTTTTATTTTTATTCAATGAAATGGGCGGCAATTTTCGCAACTGCCTAGGGGCGGCGACTTTGTAAATCCGGCCCTAGCCGTAATGGTTAATTTTAATGCAATAATAACATTTACAGTAAAAGAACACGAAATAATAAAACAACAGATTGAAGATGATGGTGATAAGGAACTGTATGATATACGATTACAATATGAAGCGCAAATAAAAGAAGAAAAAGAACAAAATGTATTCTTACGCGGAGAAGCAGGTGTTTTGAGGAAAAAGTTTATTATGACACAGAAAGAGATAGAAAAGTTAAAACATAATATACAAACTATGGAAACTGAGCAGGTTAAGTTTAAAAACATTATAGTAACTTTGGAGAAAGATATAAGTGATTTAAAGAAAGAAATTGTCGAAAGAGATGCAACGATTCATGATAAAGAGAGGCGTATTTACGATTTGAAAAGGAAAAATCAGGAACTTGAGAAGTTTAAGTTTGTTTTGAATTATAAGATAAAAGAACTTAAAGGACAAATCGAACCAAAAGATATCGAAATAAGAAATCAGAAAGAACAAATCGATGATATGATTAAGGAATTAGAAAATTTGCAAAGGATTATAAACAACTTAGGTATTTAAATATTTTGGCAAAACTTATGCCAAGTTTACAGTCTGTTAAGTAAGAGCGTGTACGGCGTTACTCGCAGTCAGTAAGTTATACAAACCTAAATCTTTTTTCATTAGGTTCAAGGTACCTCCGCCTATTGCGCTTTGATGACAAAATTTCAGTCTATGTCGATATTTTGTCAGAAAAATACAAAAACCGCGATTTTAGTGACGTGTACGCGAAACGTTTTGAAACGTGTTTCTTAGCACGCACCCAAAAGGACCAAAAATGTTTAATGCAGTGGCGGCCAAGTACATTAAAAAGTCGAAGGAATTTGTTTAGAAGTGGGTGAATCGGTTTAAAGAGTTGAAAAATGTCGACGACTTTCCAGATCGTGCTTCAGTAGGAAAAATTGCCAAAAATGAGGAAAAACTGATCGTGACATTGTTTTTAAAAAATCGACATGAGCTGAAATTTTTTCATCAAAGCGCAATAGGCTCTCTCTGAACTTAATTAAAAAAGATTTAGGTTTGTATAACTTACCGATTGCGAGTAATGCCGTACACGGTCTTACTTAACAGACTGTACATGGAACGAGTACTCGGCCGAATTACGAAATTCTGCAGAAAAATTACTATTCTGAAGCTACAGCTCCGAATCGACGTGCTCGATGAACAAAGAGTCTTTTATATGTATTTTCGTGCGCTGAATGGTCAAAATAGATGCATCATCCTTCAGTCTTCAGAAAATCGCTGAACCACCTTAAGAAAAACTGGTTTTGTCACTTTATAATGATTTTTTTACCATGCCCATGAATCAGTGAACTTTTTGTTCATCGAGCACGTGGATTCGATAACTTCATAAGGTTGTAGCTTTAGAATAGTAGTTTTTCAGACCTAGGTCCCATTGACTTTTTTTATCTACACATTGAGGACTATCATTCAGCAGAGTTTCGTAACATTTGACCAGGACCGGTTTTCTATAAGGATAGTTGCGGGGTCTTTTGTCACCCATTTTAAAGAGCTTACCTTTGATAACTTTTTATGGTGAAATGTTATTAAAAAAAACTTTTCAGGTAAAAGTTGCACGGTTTGGAGGGGGACATAAACGTACGTACTTTGATGTTTTTTAGATGGTGTTTTCAAGGTCATATGAAGCTCAACATCAATTTTTTTTTAATGGAAACCTATAGTTTTTATTTAGTAATTTCATTCTAGATGAAAAACACGAATCTTTCATGGAAAACATTTTTAAACAACTTAACCTCTCCAAGATATCTAAAAAATATTTTTTTACTCAGAAACCATTCACTTTAGAGAAAAAGTACAAGATATAAAAAATGTTTATTTTCTGATGGGTCATCCTGTATATACAGTATACAGGGTGAGTCATATCAGGTGGAACAAACTTGAACAGTTAATTAAGAAAAATATTTCAAGCAAAAAGTTCATATAAACATGTGTCCGGAAACTCTTCGTCAGGGAGCTACAGACCCTCAAAGATTTTACCTAAAATCAGTTTTTATTTAATATCTGGAGAACCCATTGTGATATTGTAATAAAAATTGATACATAGACTAGTATTAATATGTTCTATCGTTTTCTAGTATCAAACAATGATTATTTAAACCAGGGATATATGGGGCCTGTGGGTCCTCTGATTTTTATCTAGTATTTTTTTGTTCTTAATATTTTCCCAATGTTTGGCACTTCTATAAGGTCGTATGACACCAAATACACATGATTATACTTTGTTAATTTATCATAAGATCAACCGTTTACGAGAAATACGATGGTTAAGACGGTATTTCAGAATTTAACTTAATACGGATGCTTCAAATTACACAAAACAAATTTACATTCTTGTTCTAGGGTTTAAAATAAGAAAAAAAGTAAATGTAAATGTACCTCCAAAAATGCATCCTTATCAACAGAAAATAATTTTTAGTTTCGTTTTTTAGTCAAATTAATAAAGTACGTATTAAAGTAATGCAACTGGGTATAGGTCTATAACGACTCATATTAAAGGAATATTTATACCAACTTTTTTTCTTGTTTTTAATTTTAGAACAATAATATAAATTTATTTTGTGTAATTTGAAGCATCCGTATTAAGTTCAATTTTGCAATATTATCTTCCCCATCGTATTTCTCGTAAACGGTTGATCTGATGAAAACTTAACAAAGTATATTTATATGTATTTTGTATCATATGACCTTATAAAAATACCAAACATAAGAAAAAAGTGAAGAACAAAAAATATTAGATAAAAATCAGAGGGCCTACAGGCCCCATACATCCCTGGTCTAAATAACCATTGTTTGATACTGTAAATCGATAACACGTATTATTACTAATCCAGGTATTAATTTTCATTGCTGTATCACAATGGGTTCTCCAGATATTAAATAAAAACCAATTTTAGTCAAAATCTTTGGGAGTCTGTAGCTCCCTCACGAAGAGTTTCCGGACACATGTTTATATGAACTTTTTTGCTTGAAATATTTTTCCCAATCAACGGTTTAAGTTTGTTCCACCTGATATGACTCATCCTGTATATCTATCCATATCATGAAACATGGCCGGGCTTAAGTATATAATCACATGTCACTATCAGGGCCGGCATCAGTCTAGGCTTCGGTATGTCGTACTAGACACTCGAAAAATTTCCGTGTGTCGAATTACCCACCAGAGATTGGAAAAGCATTTAAATTTGTTTAGGTTCTGTTTACGTGGACTTATTTATGACCTACAAAACATTAATTCTTATCGAAATAAATGATTTTGTCGTCACATGTTCTTAATGTAGATAAAAACCCTTTACAGCATCCAATTTAGTCTTAAATAATTGAGTCAAATATTATAAATAAAAAGCTAATTTGAATTTTTATTTGTAAAACTATTGATAATTTTTAATGTTTCAAAAACCATATTTAAAAAAAAACTCTCCAACTTCCCTCCCCCCCCACTTTTTTACTAGACACTAGAAATTTATCTGTTCTGCCGGGCCTGGTCACTATGTATATGGAGCTTCTTACTCGAAATGTTACATAGTTTGTTAAAATATAGAGTATTTCTGTGTGCCGCTTTCTTTATACTAAATGTAAACGACCGCTTAAATTATAGTGTTAGATGTGCGGCGTTCTATTGAGTAATGAACTGGTTGAGTCCACAGAATCAAGTCAGTAGCTGATAGTCCAATAATTATTTTTGATTTTTATTTTTAATTTAATAATTTAAAATGTATTTGTTTGACTATGCCAATAGACTGACGTCAGTTCGGATTTCCTTCCCTTACCTCTCCGGTCATTTTTCATGATATGGACAATAATACTCGTTCACAGTAATAACAGTACGGAACTTGTACTGTTAAGTAAATCACTATTTCACGTTGTATGTTATTCTGGAAGATTTAGTCAAATTTCAATCTACTTTTTCAGAATTACAACGACGAGAATTACGCGAAAAGTTAATAGCGACAGAACAAGAAGTAAAAATTCAACATGATAAAGTTCGACATTGTAAAACTTTAATAAAAAAAATGAAAGTAGATTTACACAATCTATCAAGTTTAATTCAACAACCTAGTAAATTGAAAACAAAAATAAAGGTTATATTTTATTAATATAAAAAATAGTGTAATTTATAAAAATGCCAAATTTAATTATTTTCAGGAAATGCATCATAAATATAATGTTGGTAAAGATTTTAAACTTTCACAAGCTGAAGATATGGAAGCTAAGAATGAATTTCTAAGACAGAGAGAATATTTAGAAAGAACAGTACATGGACTTCAAAATGCAGTAAGATATACATATAGAAAAACAATATACCTATGAATAATTCTAAAATAGTCCAGACCGCGGAAGCTAAAGGTACAGTTTGTAACTTGCAGGATTTGTTACAAATGTGGTTTAGAATAATATCCTAAGTTTGCTCTGATTTTGGTTGTCCGCGTC
Organism: Sialis lutaria; assembly: GCA_949319165.1. Classification (NCBI taxonomy): domain Eukaryota; kingdom Metazoa; phylum Arthropoda; class Insecta; order Megaloptera; family Sialidae; genus Sialis; species Sialis lutaria. The sequence continues at coordinate 1,288,040 of OX439231.1, read as the reverse complement.
ATGGTTAAAACATTTATCAGTTGCAAAATTTAAATAAAAGTTTTTGCTATTAGTCCAATTAAATTAGATTTTTAAATGGAATTAATATTCGCCTAGCTAGATAATTTTGGTGTCGATCGATGCCCTTAATAAAATAATAAAAATGCAAGGCTGTAAATCCCCGGGAAATACATGCAAAAAAATAAAAACAAAAAAAGTTAGTTCCATTTATGCTTAATTCTTTGATGCAACGAAGTCGATGTAAGATAGAGTAAACATGTACAGGAACAATTATACAATTATACGTTTAAGAAACTCTGCCTTGTAAATGCACGGTGCTTCCTCGTGCTAAATTCATCAAAAGTAGTTAATTACTGAACAATTTAAATAAAAACCGATAAAGTATTCAGATGAACTGCCTGTCATTGGTTAACCATTTAATTTTCATACGATTTTAATAAAAAAAAATTAATTTGACATTTTTCTTAATACGCGCCTGGTTATTATGTCGTATATTTTGAATTTTTTGATAATTTCAATCAAAATCATTATTTTTCTGCTAAACAAATGTCAAAATGACATTTAAAACGTCAAAATGACATTTAATATGTCAAAGTAAATAGCAGTTTTAAAAAAACAAATGACGATTTTCTTAAGTCAAATTGAGATAGATCTTTGTAAGGGAATATTTTACAACAAAAGTAGGTGACCTATATTATAGAGAATTGAATGCTCTACAAAAAAGGTTCTATAAAATTTTCACGTAACATGCGTCTTTCTTGAGATATCTTCAAAAAATAAATCTTTTTGGATGTCACCCCTCCCCCTTACACACAATTTTAATTATTTTGAAATGGGACTGTCCTCAAGCCAGACCCAACCAACCAACCAAGTTTCATCAATATCGGTTCAGTGGTTCATGAGTTAAGCGTGTGACAAGGATTGGGGGACAGATACACACACACACAGACAGACAGACACGGAACAAAAAGTGTTTGTCTTGACCTGAAACGGATAAATAAAGTAAAATTTTTGAAATCGGAGAACAAAATTTTTTTTCTCGTTTTAAAACGATAACGAAGCTTCTCGTATCTTCGATATTGCGAGGAAGCAATATCTAAAACTAATAGTTCAGGTGGTAAGAGTCGTTCAAAAGTATAAGAACAATATGTCGTTTTGCCTCTGTTATCTATAAATTGTAAAATCAGTATTCAGCATTTAATAAATATTTCTAAAAAAAATCACGGTTAAACTAGAGTACTAGACAATATTAGGAAGCTTTTTACGAATGCAAAAATTTATTTTATTTTATTTCCTGTTTTGTATGTTAACTTATTCATAAAAGAATAACCTCATAATGAAATATCAATATGTGTTTTAACGGAAATTTTATCTTCTTCAAATACAACTGAGTAGCGATTTTATATTTTATAGATAACAAAGGCAAATTGCAACGTTTTCAAAAAACGACATATAGTCCAGTCAATATAAAATGTGAGCTAGTAAAAACTGACGGAGTACGTTTTTTTTAAGAAATTGGTAGATTTCGATGTATAGAACATGGCGATAACTCCCCCCCCCCCCCCTTCGAAGGGGGGTGCATAACTTTTTAGGGGCTTACAAAGCTATCAAAAATCAGTTATTTGGGTATAAACATTGGGGCTGTCAGTTTTAGAAGAAATTAGGTTTAATAAATCTTAAAGCTGATAAAATTACGAACAAAACAGTGTTTTTAAAAATGATGTACCTTAATTAATTATTAAAATAGAGCCCGCGAAAAAATCATTTAGTGGCGTCGAGTTTAGAGTTTACGTCTAAAATGCTGAGTTCCGTTCGATCGCTGTGTTTAATATGTATTGAATTGAATTTCAAAATGAAATTTTATGTTATAATAGAGAAAACAGTGCCCTAAATAATGCTCTCCACCCAATGTCGAAATCTCGAAAAATGTTTGAGTTATAAGCACTCAAAGTTCTAGGTATTACAAAAATTTAAGGAAATTTATACATGTTTTTCGATGACTACAGAGAAGACCTTCTACACCGAATAAAACAAATTCCAACTAGAAATCCATAGAAAATTTAATGCCCTAAATAATGGATTCTGTCCCATCACGATTACTTTAAAATTGTTAAAGTTATAGGTAAATTATATGAAGACTAATTTTCATATACACTGTTTTTGAATACAGTTGTGATAATTATAATTAAAATTATGTACTTTATATATTTACCTATAATTTTAACGTAATCGTGGTCGGGCGAAAACTATTATTTAGGGCATTAAATTTTCTATGGATTCCTAGCTGGAATTTGTTTTATTCGGTGTAGAAGGTCTTCTTTGGGGTCGTCGAAAAACATGAATAATTTTCTTTAAAATTTTGTAATATTTAGAACTTTGAGTGCTTATAACTCAAACATTTTTCGAGATTCCGACATTAGGTGCCGAGCATTATTTAGGGCACTCTTTTCTCTATTATAATTTAAAATTTCATTTTGAAATTCAATTAAATACATATTAAATACAGCGGTCGAACGTAACTCTACATTTTAGGCGTGATCTCCAAACTCGACGTCGCTAAATGATTTTTTCGCGGGCTCTATTTCATTAACTATTTATGTTACATAATTTTTAAAAACACTATTTTGTTCGTAATTTTATAAGCTTTAAGATTTATTAAACCTGTATTCTTCTAAAACTGACAGCCCCAGTGGTATACCCAAATAACTGATTTTAGACAGCATTGTAAATTGTAAGCCCCTAGAAAGTTATGCACCCCCCTGTGAAGGGGGGGGGAGGAGAAGTTATCACCATATTCTATACATCGAAATGTACCAATTTTTTGAAAAAAATGTACTCCGTCATTTTTTTCTAGCGCCACCCTTATACGAAATTGTCTATTGACTGGACTAATAGTGATTATTGATCTTAGTTTTGAACGACTCTAACATCTGAACTATTAGTATATTAGATATTTACTTTAAGTACGTTTCTTATAGGCATAGGTGGGCAATAACTCGTTAATCCGTTAATCGTTAATTAACGAAGTTAACAAAATGGTTAACGGATTAACTTTTAAGTTAACTCAAAAAAATGTTAACCTCCGTTAAATTCAACTTCCGTTAACTTAGTCCGTTACATTGGTTGTTTGATATGAAAAATACATGAAAGTTGTCGAAAAAACAAAAAAAAGGGTCTTCAAACATTTTGGATGGTTAACTTTTTAACGATTAACTTTAACTTTCGTTAAATTTTCGAATTTTCGGTTAACTGTAACTTCCGTTACTTTTTCGGAATTTTAACGCTTTAACGGTTAATGAAGTTAAATTTTTTATTAACGGATTAACGATTAACGAAGTTAACTTTTCGGTTAACTGTGCCCACCTATGCTTATAGGATATATTAGGTATCATCTGTATAATACAATCATTTGTATATTTACAATCATCATTGTTCCTGTACATGTTTACTGTATCTTACATCGACTTCGTTGCATCAACGATTTAAGCATAAATGGAACTAACTTTTTTTGTTTTTATTTTTTTGCTTCTATTTCCCGGGGATTTACAGCCTTGTATTTTTAATATTTTATTAAGGGTACAATTTGCTATCGATCGATACCAAAATCATCGACCCTAGGCGAATATTAATTCCATTTAAAAATCTAATTTGATTGGACTAACAGCAAACAATTTTTATTTGATTTTTTTGTATAATACTTATTTTAGACAGGTATTTAGTAAAAATCAGGAAATCTAAAGAATTTTGCAATTGATTAATGTTTTAACCATGACGCGGACAAATAAAATCGGAGAAAACTTAGGATATTATTCTAAACTACATTTGTAACAAATCCTGTGAGTTACAAAACTGTACCTACAAATTCCTATTTTTTAAGGCAGCCTGGACTAAAAAAAAAAAAAATATTTGTCTCTGGTCAAATTATATATAGTCTAAGAGCTAGCTGCTATTTGCTCAAATTAGTTTCTATCGACTGAAATTTTGTAGATACACAGTCCTTTCCTTTACATCAGTAGATGGTAGACTGTTCTTTCCTTTTTTGACATATTCTACCTACCGTTTTACAAAATTTCAATCGATAAAAACTACTTTGAGTAAAACAGCCGACAGTTCTCCAACTAATTATATACAGTGTGTTATACAGAGTGACCCATTTTAAGTGCACACCTCTGGTAACTTTTTATGGTGAAATGTTATCAAAAAACTTCAGATAAAAGTTACACGGTTTGGAGGGGGACATAAACGTACTCGGATGCATTTTTTAGGTGGTGTTTTCAAGGTAATATGAAGGTCAACATCATTTTTTTTAAATAGGAACCTATAGTTTTTATTAAGTAATTTTATTTTACGTGAAAAAATACGAATCTTTCATTGAAAACTTTTTTTTAACAACTTAACCTTTCTAATATATCTAACAAAATAATTCGAAATTTATAAATTTCAGTTTTATTTTACTCAGAAACCATAAGGTTTAGAGAAAAAGTACAAAATACAAAAATCGTTTATTTTGGTCTAAAATAACATAAAGAATTATTAAAAAAAAATTACATTTTTTTTATTGCTTCAATTAAAAAAAAAATTGAAAAAGTTTTAAAATTTCAAAATTCTTCAAGTCTTATTAGATCAAAATAAACATATTTTGTATCTTGTACTTTTTCTCTAAAGTTGATGATTTCTGAGTAAAAATATATTGAAAGTTCAAAATCTCGAATTATTTTGTTAGATATCTTGAAAAAGTTAAGTTGTTTAAAAAAAAATTCCAATGAAAGATTCGTGTTTTTTCACGTTAAATAAAATTACTCGATATTAACTATATGTTCCTATTTAAAAAAATGATGTTGACCTTTTATACCACCTTGAAAACACCACCTAAAATATTTTCATCCAAGTACGCCTATGTCCCCCTCCAAACCATACAACTCTTATCTGAAAAGTTTATTGATAACATTTCACCATAAAAAGTTATCAGAGGTGTGCACTTAAAATGGGTCACCTGCATAAGAGCCTGTACGGTATTACTCGCAGTCGGTAAGTTATGTAAACCTAAATCTTTTATCATCAGGTTCAGAGAACCCCCGACTTTGGCGCTTTGATGAAAAAATTTCAGTCTATGTCGAACTTTTGAAAACAATGTCACAATTAGTTTTTCTTCTTTTTTGGTCACTTTCCCTATTTAACTACAATCTGGAAAGTCGTCGGCATTTTTCGACTCTTTAAATCGATTCACGTACTTCTGAATAAATGCCTTTGACTTTTTAATGTACTTAGCCCATTTGGGTGCGTGCAAAGAAACACGGCTTCGAAACATTTCGCGTACACGTCACTCACATCGCAATTTCTGTGTTTCTTTGACAAAAGGTTGACAAAGACTGATTTTTTTTCATCAAAGCACCGAAGGCAGAGGTTTTCTGAACCTGATGAAAAAAGATTAAGGTTTGTATAACTTACCGACTGCGAGTAATACCGTACACGCTCTTACTTAACACACTGTAATATTATTTTAGATATCAAAAAATGTTCCTGGAATGCAAACAGACAAAGTAAAATTAATAGAACAAAACTCTACATTAATAACTGAAATAAATAATTTGAGGACTCAATTAAAACAAGAAAAATTATATAATCGCAAACTCGAATCATTGTTTGGTCTAAGTACAAGATTACCAAGTGAGGCTCAGGAGAAACTTAATATTGCTGTGGCATCTAAGCAAGAAATATTTGATAAATATAAAGGAATAATTGAGGTATGGATAATTTAAAACATTCAATTATTCTTAACGATTAGTTATAATTTGTCTTTATTAACCCTTAGCTGCCACTGTGGGGTACCAGGTGCCCCACATTGTTTCAACTTCAATGTAAGCTGTTTGAATTTTACAAGGTTTTCAATCTTTTAAATATATTAAATCTTAATATATAAAACTCTTGGTGCGTATTAGGGTGGCTATTAATTTTCTTATTTTTGTAAGGTCACCCCCCCCCCCCCAAATATCTTAAAGGTACGAAAAAAATAATCTGCCGTGTGCCACAGGACTTTCTTATACGTAATAATGACAGTGAACAATGTACGTGATTTTTATTTTATTGAAGGATATTTCTGACAAACTAATAAAAGTAAAATGAATGAGAAATAAACTATAGAAATATTATTTTATACATTATGTATCGAACGAATTTTGTTTAACATAATTACTAACAATAAGATGGAAACGGATGGTTACTCTTGTAATTTTTTGAATTTTTTGAAATAAGACAAAAATGTTTTAGATAAAAAATGTCGAGTATGTTATTATCTATAATTAATTCCCCATACATTTTTTTCAACACTTATGATTTAGCCAGAAATAATTTTTTAAAATATTTTTTTAGAATAATCTATACTGGTTGTCGGGTGATTTGACCGTACGGATCACGACTCATACCGTCATGTCACCCGGCGACCACTGCAAACTAAATAAAATAGAGTGTACAGTGTTTATTCTCAATTTTACGTATAAGAAAGACCCATGGTACCTATAGCAAACACGTACAGTCTCTGTGATACGTATAAGAAAGTCCCATGACACTCATGGCAGATATTTCTTCTCTGTTATGAACCATTTGAAATGTACTTAAAATCGAATACTTAGTAAAAAAAAAAAAAATTAAATTTGTTTTTTTCGAAAAAATGAATAGAACATAAATTATAGATAATAATATTACCTACAATTTTCAACTTTGTCATTTTTCTCTAATTCGCACTGTTTCAGTGTAATTCGAAAAATTCAAAAATCGATGTAGGTAAACATCCGTTTCCGGTTGAATGATCGTTTTCAAAAATAGGAGGTTTTCATCCCAGGCAAAAATCAATCTTAAGTATAAAATTCCACCTTTCTACGATTTGTCGTATTTGAGTTACAGCGTCTACAGACAAACCGACAGACACACAGACATCATGGCGAAAATAGTCAGAATGGATTCAGGGAAGGTCAAAATTGATAATTCCGTCAAAATCCGGATTTCGAAAAAAATCGCGATTTCTATACTTATACTATATGTATATTTCATATACATAGGTATAAGAAAGTAATAATGTATAAAAAATTTTACGGTGATTGGATTATTAACATGTGCCACCAAGTGATCGAATATTAACACGTAAAATGCATTTGATTTTTTCAATTTTTTTTAAACAGCTGTATCTTTGTAAAAATGGGATGGATTTTGATGTTATAAAACGCATTTTAAAGCTGAGAATTTTTTAGTTTTTGTACCTTTTATTCAATTTTTTTTATCGCTTTCCACTACTCTTTGAGACATTTCAAGAAAAAGTGAAAGAAGCCTAGAATTTAATAACTCAGGATAATTCAAAATTGACGTGCCAAACTTCAACAGTAGGTTGAAGAAATTATTTTTAACAAATAACTTTATTTAAACATGTGTTCGAAAGTTTTTTGTAAGAGAGTTATAGCCCCCCGAAGATTTTGTCCAAAATTATTTTTTTAGGGGGCTGTAATTCTCTTACGAAAAATTTTCAGAGACATGTTTAAATAAAGTTTTTTGCTCAAAATAATTTTTTCAACCTACTTTATAGCACGCCAATTTTGAATTATTAAATTTTAGGCTTCTTTCACTTTTCTGAAATCTCTCAAGGAGTAGTGGGAAGCGATAAAAAAATCAAATCAAAAGTTCAAAAACTAGAAAATGTCAGCTTAAAAATGCATTTTAGAACATCAAAATCCAACCAATTTTCACAAAGTTACAGTTGTTTAAAAAAAATTGAAAAAAAAATCAAATACATTTTACGTGTTAATATTCGATCGCTCGGTGGCACGTGTTAATAATATCCAATCACTGTACAATTTTGTATACATTATTTTTTTTTATCTTTAAGAAATTTGGGGGGTTACTTTAAAGAAATTCGAAAATAAGAAAACTAATGGCCGCCCTTGTACGTATGTATGTATGTACGTATGATCATTAGGCCTAAACCACTGAACGTATCGTAGCCATATTCACACCATATGTTTGTTTGGTGCTCCTGTAGGTTTATAGATTTTTTTGGATCCGATTAACTAGCTTCTTTATGTTTCCGGGCATTCCCTAGCAAATTTAACACCATAATAACGAGTACAAACACGAGAAAGAGCACGTAAATTATCTTTTGTCAAAACAGCGTTTTCCGGGGCAACTAGTATTTTACATATATTTTTAAATAGGAGTGCATATCGTTTGAAGATGATAGAGGAATTTTATTGAATTCAAATATTTAAAAGCTTACCAGTAGTTAGCATTTTAGTGTCTGGGGTACGAGGTGCATAGGTGGGCATTAACGCGTCAATCATTAATTAACGAAGTTAACAAAATGCTTAACGGATTAACTTTTAAGTTAACTCAAAAAAATGTTAACGCTTTTGTTAACTTCCGTTAACTTTAGTCCGTTACATTGGTTGTTATGATGACAAATACATGAGAAAGTTGTCGAAAAAGCAAAAAAAAGATCTTCAAACATTTTGGATGGTTAACTTTTAACGATTAACTTTAACTTCCGTTACATTTTCGGAATTTTAATGCTTTAACGATTAACGAAGTTAACTTTTCGGTTAACTGTGCCCACCTATGACGAGGTAACCCCAATGTGGCAAGTATGTTATTATGGAGAGGTGGAGCAGCTAAGGGTTAACCAACTTTCTAAATAAGAGATTTTATGAATCCTAATTTATCAAATTATACTAAAAATAAATAATTTTACTTTACAGGGTTTGGAAAAGAGTATTATTGCTCTTAAAGATGAAAATATGAGATTGATTTCAAAACTTTCAAATGATATAAAATATGAATCGGACGTTAGCGATACAGAAAAATAACAACGAATTATAAATATAAATTTTTGAATGTACCTTTCATATAACTTTATTCAATTTTTATAAAAATGTGAACTTTCATAATAATAAAAATTAGATTTGTGTCGATTTGTGTATTTTGTATCAATTCATATACAGGGTGACCCATTTTAAGTGCACACCTCTAATAACTTTTTATGGTGAAATGTTATCAAAAAACTTTTCAGATAAAAGTTACACGGTTTGGAGGGGGACATAGACGTACTCGGATGAATTTTTTTTAGGTGGTGTTTTAATGGTGATATGAAGGTCAACATCATTTTGTTAAATAGGAACCTATAGTTTTTATCAAGTTATTTTATTTTACGTGAAAAAACACGAATCTTTCATTGAAAACTTTTTTTGAAAAACTTAAACCTTTCCAAGATATCTAACAAAATAATTCGAGATTTTGAACTTTAAATATTTTTTTATTCACAAACCATCAAGTTTATGGAAAAAGTATAAAATGCAAAAAATGTTTATTTTGGTCTCATAAAACTTAAAGAATTATTCTAACTTTTTTTAACATTTTTTTTTTTTGCTTAAATAAAATAAATTGAAAAAGGTTTAAAATTTAAAAAATAATTCTTCAAGTCTTATTAGATCAAAATAAACATGTTTTGTATTTTGTACTTTTTCTCTAAAGTTGATGGTTTCTGAGTAAAAAAATATTGAAAGTTCAAAAGCTCGAAATATTTTGTTAGATATCTTGGAAAGGTTTAATTTATTCAAAAAAAGTTTTCAATGAAAGATACGTGTTTTTTCACGTCAAATAAAATTATTTGATAAAAACTATAGGTTACTATTTAAAAAAATAATGTTGACCTTCATATAACCATTAAAACACCACCTAAAAAAAATTTCATCCGAGTACGTCTATGTCCCCCTCCAAACCGTGTAACTTTTATCTGAAAAGTTTTTTGATAACATTTAACCATAAAAAGTTATTAGAGGTGTGCACTTGAAATGGGTCATCCTGTATACAGGATGGGCATTTATCTTGAGACAAAATAATATCTCGGTTGGACTCGATTATTTCGATAAAAGTTTCAGACAAAAATTGTAGGGCACCAAAGGGGCCATTGAAAGGTCCATATTACGACTTCCTGTCTAGACCGGAAGTCGTGTTTTTTGACCGGAATTCGCTTTTTTTTAATGAAAAAATCAAATTTTTTACCACGGATTTCAATTAAAAAACGAAAAATAAATACTTTTTGTTCTTATCATTTTTATTACTTTGTCTCAAGATAAATGCCCCACCCTGTATATATAAATATAAATATAGTAGAAACTGGTTATAACGACATCGTTTTTAACAATTCAAAATAAAAGTCCGACGAATCCCATATAATTGATTTTCTGTGGAATCAAAAATGGAGTCGAGGAGTCGGAGTCAGAGTTTTAGTAATTTTGGATGGAGTCAGAGTCGGTATAAAGATACCTCCAACTCCTTTAATTAAATAATGATTTTTACTTTTTTCCACACTTATTATTTTTTGTTTGTTTGAATTTTGAAATATTCAATTCTGGTCGGAACCAGAATTTACCAAAAAAATTCTATATAAATTAATTTTAACAATTAAATAATATAAACACATAATTTATTTAGAACTTTTTAGGAAAATTTCTTTTCCATTTTTAAATGTTCTATCAATCTAAGTAAATTAAAAATTCACGTAATGGCGATGAAATGCCTTGTGCTACCTTTTTGCACAGTAAAAAGTCTGAGTTGTAGGTAGTTTTTTGTACCGACTTTACAGCCCCGCTTTCTACTGGTTTTTACACTTAATATGACTGGTTCCCCTCGATGTTGTTATAATCTGTTTCAACTGTATACAGGGTGGGGCATTTAAAGTGTTACAGATTTTTATCTCAGAACCACCGCATATTTGAAAAAAATGTTCAAACCAAAAAATGTATGGTTTTGAAGGGGTAATCGAATAGTAATATTTATTTATTATTTTAATGTGGCCTTCAAGGATATTTGAAGGTCAGCACCATTTTTTTAAATAGGAACCTATAGTTTTTATTTAATAATCTTATTCTACGTGAACAAACACGAATCTTCCATTCAAAAATTTTTTTTGAACAACCTAAGATTTCCAAGGTACCTAACAAAATAATTTCGAGATTTTGGACTTTCAAAAATTTTTTACTCAGAAACCATAAACTTTAGAAAAAAAGTATAAATAAAAAAAATGTTTATTTTGGTCTAATAAATCTAGAAAAATTGTTTTAAAAATTTTAAAACTTTTTTTATTTATTTTATTCCAGCAAAAAAAATAAAATAAACGAAATGTTAAAAAAAATTCTCCAAGTTTTATTAGAACCAAATAAACATTTTTTGAATTTTGCACTTTTTTCTAAAATTGATGATTTCTGAGTAAAAAATTATTGAATTTGCAAATTCTCAAAATTATTTTGTTAGATATCATGTAGGGGAAGGTGGGGTAAGACGGGGTAGCGAGGTAAGATGGGGACCGTAATAAAATTGATGATACAATGTAGCTAGAAATGTTCTTCTATCGCCATGTGACGGTATTTAGCAGAAGTTATTAATGTCACAAATAGTTTGGTCGAAGGTGTGCACGTTGTGATTTTCTAAGTATTTTTTTAAATTTTTAGTGGTTAGATCTAATTTTTGGGGTATATAAAGTGCGTGACTGTTCAAAATGTATGGTGTACAAGATGTATGTCATATTTTTTTATTGATATTTGTTTATTTTACTTTTATAATGACATTAACTCGTTCCGGTTTGCTTCGATTTATAACCTCAAAAAAAAATACAACTTGGGAATCCAGTTTGGGAAAGATGGGGTACCTATTTGCGGGTAAGATGGGGTAGGTATGATTCTTTGGATAACACAACATTCGATCTGGTTAGCCCGAAACAGTTAATGCCATATCCACGAATTTCCGAAAAAAGGCCAAAACAAGTTCGAAGAAGAGGAAAAACAGCTATTATTACTGCGTCTCCGTATAAAACAGAGTTAGAGGAAAGACAAAACAGTAAGAAACCAAACCAAAGGTAACAAATAAAAAGAAACTAAAAAAAAAACAAATAAAAGATCTAAAAGAACCAAGAAAGCTGATGAGTTCTGAGGACGAAGATACAGAATGTCTGTACTGCCACGGCTTGTATTATGAGTCTGTACCCCATCTTACCCAAGGGGGTACCCCATCTTGCCCTATAGGTGGGGTAAGATGGGGCAAATTAGTTATTTTTTTCAAGTTGATATTTCTATAAAAATAAATTTTTTTTTTCACTGATTAGAATTTAAGGAAGAAAGGCTGATTATTTTCTTAATAAAAGTTCCTACAATGTGAAATCAAAAACAAAGGGTTTTATTTATGAAATACCTTAAGGTCCCCGTCTTACCCCACCTTCCCCTAAAGCTTAATGTAGAAAAAGATTATTAAATTAAAACTATAGGTTCCTATTTGAAAAAATGATGTTTTTCTTCAAATAACCTTGAGGACATACTAAAATAAGAAATATTATTACTATTCGATTACCCCCTAACAACCAAACATTTTTTGGTTTAAACATTTTTTTCAAATATGCGATAGCTCTGAGATAAAATTCTGTAACACTTTAAATGCCCCACCCTGTATATCTTAATATATAAAACTTTTGGTGGCATATGTAATGTACGTATGATCATCAGACCTAAACCACTGGACGTATTGTAACCATATTCACACCATATGTTTGTTTGGTGCTCCAGTAGGTTTATAGATTTTTTTGGACCCGGTAGGCGACTGTGAAATCAAGATATTTACGAAAATGAGAAACCGTAAATTATAGAATTCGTTATTCAACGACTACTATGTTTTTATATAAACAACAAAAATGCATACACGATGACGTTTAAACATCGGACGAAATACTCAAAATAACCCTAGCAAATTTAACACCATAACTATGAGTACAAACACGAGAAAGAGCATGCAAATTATCTTTTGGCAAAACAACGTTTGACGGGGCAGCTAGTATTTATATATATATTTATTTATTTATTTATTTTGATACCTTTATATAATGATGTATTTATAATAATAATGATATTAATAATAATAATAATAGATATTTAAGATAGACATACTTTGCTTCTAGGACCTCTTTGAGTTGAACTAATTTTATCTCCTAAACTTAATGCCATTCCCTGCAATAATTTTAAAAAATTAAACAATGTCAAATAATTAATTTTTAAATAGTCCAATCAATTTGTATTTTTGGTCTGCATTGTTCTACAGAGTCATTTTTTTTGTTTTAAAATGTTAAGGGGTGTGTTCTAAGTACTACATTAAGTTGGCGTGGTCTATGACCTTGAGCGTTGTCCGCCATAAGCACGAAAACTTTAAACGTAATTATCTCGTAAACCGCTCATTCTACGATAAAATTTGTCATAACCTTTCTTATTCAACAGGGTTGAATCTACAATTTTATTCACAGGTTCAATTTTCTATTGTCAGTTGGTGACGAGATATATTGTAAAAAAGTTCACAAAAAATGATTTTTTGCATTTATTTGGTAAAGAAGCGATTGTATTGAAAAAAATTAAATCACAATCTTTTAGAACTCTCAATTTACAATATTTTTGTTATTAGATGCCATTTTGCAAAATCGACAGTTTGCGTGTTATAGCCCGCATTGCAAAAACACATTTTTTCATTATATTTCAAAAACTATAATAAAATCTACAAAATGTGTAATAACAAAAGTAAAGATCACAAAATTCTACACTTTTTTTGTTAAAAAAAAAAAATATTTTTTTTGTAAATAAACAAAAAAAAATTTTAACGAAAAAAAGTTTTTTTTTTTTCATTAACCAAAGAAAGTGTAAAATTTTATTATCTACACTTTTGTCATTACACATTTTGTAGGTTTTATTATAGTTTTTGAAATATAATGAAAAAATGTGTTTTTGCAATGCTTTGCGGGCTATAACACGCAAACTATCGATTTTGCAAAATGGCATCTAATAACAAAAATATTGTAAATTGAGAGTTCTAAAAGATTGTGATTTAATTTTTTTCAATACAATCGCTTCTTTACGAAATAAATGCAAAAAATCATTTTTTGTGAACTTTTTTACAATATATCTCGTCACCAACTGACAATAGAGAATTGAACCTGTGAATAAAATTGTAGATTCAACCCTGTTGAATTAGAAAGGTTATGACAAATTTTATCGTAGAATGAGCAGTTTACGAGATAATTACGTTTAAAGTTTTCGTGCTTATGGCGGACAACGCTCAAGGTCATAGACCACTAGGGTGTTCCAAAAAAAGTCGATAATTTTTTTTTTTCGATTGCATGTGAAATTCTTGTTATATATGCTATAAAAAAAATTCTGTAAAAATTTGAGCCCTTAATATCAACTTGAAGAACTCCATCACCGAATTTGAAGATTTACCATTGATTTAACATGGAAAAATGATTTTTTAACGTTCATTTCTCCTGCAAACTATGTAGAACATTATTTTTCGGAAAAACCATGACTGATCCTTCTTCAGTATTAAATTCTGTAAAAAAAAGCTCTTAGGGTCCAGTCTCTAACGTCAACCCTCTCGTTTTTATTTGCGTTAAAAAATACAGATTTTTTGAAATTTAAAAACGAGAGGGTTGACGTTAGAGACTGGACCCTAAGAGCTTTTTTTTACAGAATTTAATACTGAAGAAGGATCAGTCATGGTTTTTCCGAAAAATAATGTTCTACATAGTTTGCAGGAGAAATGAACGTTAAAAAATCATTTTTCCATGTTAAATCAATGGTAAATCTTCAAATTCGGTGATGGAGTTCTTCAAGTTGATATTAAGGGCTCAAATTTTTACAGAATTTTTTTTATAGCATATATAACAAGAATTTCACATGCAATCGAAAAAAAAAAATTATCGACTTTTTTTGGAACACCCTAATAGACCACGCCAATTTAATGTAGTACTCAGAATACACCCCTTAACAATTTGAATTAAAAAAAATAACTCTGTAGAACAATGTCTTACGAACTGCATTTTTTTGATAATTTGATTGGACTAAAAGTAAACATTTACCTGACTCTTAGCTCTAATTCTTATATGTCCAACAACCGGACTATCTGGTTTATTAAGTGGCTTTTCAATACTCAAGTTGGCAAGAGCGTCTTCACCAAATATAGATCGAGCATACATATTAGCAGCCATAAAACCACATTGGCCCGATAAAGCCTGAAATAAATTACAAAAAACAATACAGCCCAGGAAATAAAGGTTTTTACTAAGAAATAATTCGGACCAAGCTGGATTTTGGTGAAGACTTTTATTTTGATGTCCTAAACATACCCTAAAAAGTCCCCTTAATTTGGATGGCGGTTTTTTATTTTTTAGGGGCTAAAGGGGGACTAATTCTAGTTTTTTGCAAATATCTCAAAAATTATTAATTTTTCGAGAAAAATTGTAATGAAAAAAATTGTAGCTTATAAAATTCTACACAAAAAACGTATTTATACTTTTTTCGTATAATCAATACTTTTTAAGTAAACTGTTAAACCCAGTCAAGGGTGCAGTGAAAAGTGCCAAAATTCGAACTTTTAAGAGCAAGCAATTTTATGGTTGATTATTATAGATCTACACCCCAAAATCTAGAATAATCAACCATAAAATTGCTTTCCCCTAAAAGTTCGGATTTTGGCACTCCTCACTGCACCCTTGACTGGGTTAACAGTTTACTTAAAAAGTATTGATTATACGAAAAAAGTATAAATACCTTTTTTGTGTAGAATTTTATAAGCTACAATTTCCTTTATTACAATTTTCCTCGAAAAATTGATCATTGTGAGATATTTGCAAAAAACTTTAATTTGCCCCCCTTTACTCCCTAAAAAATAATAACCCATCATCCAAATTAAGGGTACTTTTTAGGGTATGTTTAGGACATCAAATTAAAAGTCTCCACCAAAATCCAGCTTGGTCGGAATTATTATTATTATTATTATTATTGAGTCTATTGCCTGGGCTAATACTATTATTACTATTTCTAACAAATAGGTATAGTAATACAACATACCCGCAGTAATCCGACAATAGGCATGTGGCCAGTAACAAAGTATCATTGAAATTATGATTTTAAATAATGAAAAAGGTTAAAAAGATTCTAAATAATGTATTTACTTTTATATTAAAAGGGAGATTAATATAATTTTTGTTAAAATAAAAATGCAAAATACAGCAATCCGCCATGATGTTAAATGGAACACCAATCAGAGCGAATGACGTCACACATTAGTAAACGTCTTTTATTTTAGACAAATATCAATTCCTCTTACAAGATTATTACGTACATACCTTATTTAAGAACTTGTATACTTTACAATTCATTTTTAACACACAAAATAATTAAATTATTGTCTAACTCTGAATGTTTGATTATTGTTGACAAGGAGTGTGAACGTTTTAGCGTCAAATTCAAAATTAGTTTTAAAAGAGTCAATTTTTGCGATTAAACCATTATTTTCTGCAGAAAAAATAAGTATTTTTTTGGAAATAGGAGACACGTAAGATCATCATAGAATAGTTTTTTAAGGGTTCCAAAGAAACCCTATTAACAGGGATTTTTACGTTGAAATTGACCTTTTTTTTTATTTACAAAATTTGTACATTAATTTCTCCAGTGGCGTACCCAACTAAGTTGCTGGTCGATATTTTGACCATTCCCGTCCTTTAAAGGTTAATCTTACTTTGTCGTCCGTCCGTCCTTTTCACTCAAAGCGCAATAGCTCGTAAACTATATAAGCTAGAACCTTGAAATTTTTACTGAACATGTAAAGTGACACTCTAGTAAAGCGTGTACAAATATTTTGAAAAAATATTTTTAGGGGGGGGGGGGGGGGTGCTAAGAAGCTATGGCCAGACAAAAAAAAATTATACCAAGGCATGTGGCACATCAAATGTGGAATTTTTTTTATTTTCATATATAGGCTTGTGGAGTGTCAAAATGTAGATCTCAATTAATAGAATATGATCCTATTTTGTATATTTATTTTTAACTCAAAAATGCACCTACAAGGGGCTCCAATCAGTTCACGTAGCATATACTTCGGAACCCTTATGGCATACACCTGTGTATGTCTTAACAGATTTTTTAAATTAGTCATCGTGCCTATTGTTTTGCAAGGTGGCATCGTATTATCAAATTTATCGGACTATAGAGTACTGCCAGTGACCACTTGTTGTACGGAATATTTTAAAGAGAAATTAAGAAAAAGGCGACCTGCGATGGGCAAAGTTCTAAATCTTTCACCTTTGTAAAAATCTCTATTTAAATGAATCTACGCAGGATGTAAATATAATTGACATGCCGAATTACCGAGGGTTCACTGTAATATATTTCCAAAAGAAATACCTTTTCAGGCGTTAAACATTTCATATTTGTGCTCTTGAGAAGATGTTGTAGATATTCTCCAAGATCTGTAAGTGTAGTATTAACTGATACTTTATTTTCCCATTCAAATTCTGCCCACATCTGTCGGAATTCTGTATCATTACAGTTTGCCGGAACAATGTAGTCCATTATATCAATATGGATATCGTTTAATACAACAACACTACGGTCCGATGCTGCACCGGAGACATCGTAAACTGTAAAAATTCAAATTCAAAATTAAATTGAACAACTATAACTTATTAAGGGGGTATCCAGCTTTAAGAGTCTCAAAAAATCCATTTTTTTTATTGCTTAAATCTGTTCCTAATATATCTAAGAATATGTCTGTAAAGTTTTATAGGCAAATTCGAAATATTTTCAAAAATATAGTACAAAACGCAGTGGGATGTCAACCAGGTATTCGCAGCGTGCGCGATGACAGCGCCAACTAACGGGTGGATTTTAGTAGCAACTTGGGTGGACTTTGGCGTACTAACAAACAAATAATTTCGATAAAATATCGTAATATATACATTTTAGACGATTATTTATGATTATTGGCTATGTGCACGAAGTCTATTAGCGTCGCTAGCGGGTAATAGAGAAGGATTGAATGGATTCTACTCTCTTTTTATCATTGTTTAAAACCGTGAAATTTTTTATTAAAAAATATCATTTAATTTAGCTGTATATTTACATAATATAAATAGTATAGCATAAAAGGTACGTGAAAATTATTTATTTTGGGTATCTTTTTCTCTTTAATTATGACGTATAATAGAGAAATAATTAATTCGTTTACATTGACAGCATAACCTTAAATTTTGGCGCCGATAATTTTACAATATTGCTCACCACGAACCCTCGCATCGATATTATTTCTAACTCCACCTCCTTGCACATAGTCTATAATGGGATTAACCATGTTGACCTTTCTATTTTCAGTTAAAAACGAGCCTATTAATAATGACAGTTAGTCCACCCAAAGTGTTATTTTTTGCCACGTTGTGCGCTGTGATCGATTTCGTTTCCCCCACTACCTACTTTGCACCCAGCGAATACCGTAGACTGTAAACTTTGAAATGCATTTTCTCGAGTTTTAGTTTTTATCATTTTTCTAAACTGGCGGGCGTAATTGCAAGAAAAAATGTTATCTGGCCTTTATAATACCGGGCATATGTAGTTTAGACAGTTTACCCAAAAAACTGAAAATTCCGAATTTCTTTAAATGGCTATAACTTTTTTGTCAACGTAGATAAATACTTTTTGTTTGCGGTTTCTTAAAGCACTTTTATGTGCATAATTGACAGGTGTATTTAGGATTTTTATATCGCCTCTCATTTGCGAGATACAAGCCTTTTCTTATGGGCCAATAAAAAAGGAAACCTTTTCAAGTTGTAATATTGCATTGAGCTCAAATTTTGTATATAGTTAGAGGAGGTCAGGTAAATCCTGGCACAGAGAGAGAAATCAACAATCACAAAAATATTAAAGTTTGTAACTTACCAATATTTCCAAAAATAATTCCATTTTCTGTTGAAGCCACTTTGACATTGGCCTTTATGTTACAAAAGTCATGCGGTGCCAGAACAACTGGTTGTGGTTTTTCTACTAGTTTCAAATCACCAAGTGTAGCTAACTCAAGTGTACAATTTTGCAATGTATCATCTGTAATATATAAATTTAATTAATTAAATTCCTCACGATTTTTAAAGGCTGTAGCCGGGTAAGCATGCAAAATCGGCCTTTGCATGGATTTGGCTGATTTTTTTTTTTGAAAGTCGCATTCTATATAACATTCAACCTGACCAAATATCAGCTTCCAAAAATTTGTAGTTTTCGAAAAAAAAATTATTTTTGATTTTCAAAAAAAAAATTTTTTTTGATAATCTATCAATCGAATTTGATGGTGCTTACAGTATATTGTAGAGGTACTTATGATACATCAGAGGTAATTTTATTATGATCATCTGATCATAATTACCTGGAAAAAAAATTAATAAAATTTAAAAATTTAAAAAACACCATGATGTACTCGGGGGGCAATCACCATTTTTTCACCAAATATACCTAGTATGTACCCATACAACATATCAAAATCTCAAATTGTTCCGAAGGGTATAACATACTCGTATAAATATTCAAAATATTTTGCATGCAATGATATGCCAACGGAGGCGTGGCTTGGTGCGGACGGACCATAGAGATACTATAATATAGATAAAAGTAACATAACATTTCATGTAAGTGGGAACAACATGTAAATAATTAATAATAGAGTTATTCTCATTTTTTTTAAACAGGGCTTGACTGGCCCGGTGGGATATCGGGAATTTGACGATGGCGCGTGCCCTGACAAGGTTAAAAATAATAATTTTTAATAAAATATAGATTCAATATTAATACAGGTTAAATTATGAAAAAAAATTCAATAAAATTTTTTTATTAAACTTTTGTACAAGAACAAATGTTTTTATGATTAGTTTGCATTACTGAATTAATTTTCAAGTGCGTAGTGCGAAAATAATTAGTGTATTTGATATAGAAAATTTTTCTTTTTATATATTAGTTTTAAGGCTGTTGCTATTCATACGATTGTCGTATTAATAAAAATAGAAATAATCGTCCGATAGTCGGATGATTATTTTTATTTTTATTAATACGATAATCGGATGAATAACTATTATTTATTTGTCCGACAACTTTAAAAATAAATTCTCTTTCTTCCCCATGAGAATAAAGTTAGGAGACATTTCACAATTTTTAAGATTTGTCTTATTTAAAAAAATATTACAAACAAAATTTAAAAAAAATTCTATATTTAATATATAATATAGTAACATAATATATAATATAGTAACATAAAATCAACGAAAAATATTTTCTTAGATTCAAAAATATCGGTTAGTTATCACATTTGCAGTATTCACACATCCATAATTTACTTTTTGGCCTTTTTTTAAACCAGCACACTTTAGATGAACCCATTCTAAACAATAGTCACACCCTATGGATATTTTATATTTGCTTTTTTTGTCACTTATTTCACTAGTATCTACTGTTTTATTCAAATCTAATTTACATTTTTTGCATTCCCATTCATCTGATTTTTTTTCTTCTATAATTTTTTGAATCTTTGAATTTTGTTTACTGTATTTATGTTTTTTAGTTAATCCTATGACAGTAGGTACATACTATCAGTTCCTTTAGGTCGACCTCGACGTTTTAATGCAGGTTTAACAATTACATTTGATAAAAAAATTTCTTGCCTCGCATACAGTATCAATATCAGAATTTATTTCTGAATCTGAATCTGAACAGAAAATTTTATTATTATTATAAAATGGAAGTGTCTATTCGTCCGAATATCGGACGATTATTTTTTTTTTAAATAATACGATTGTCGTATGAATAGCTATTATTTATTTGTCCGACAATTTTTTTTTGCAATACGCTGCCTAAACCGTTGAATATAAACCAAAATAATGTATTAAAGAACTGTGTAGAATCAAAAGTGCTACAATAAAGTCCACGACACCATATGTCTAACTTTTATATTTAAACCACAATGACTGCTTTTATGTTACAAAGAAAACAGAATTCCGTAGTCCACGCGATCGAAGCCGCTTGTGCCAAGCTAGTACATGTATAAATAAACAAATAAACAATTAATTTATAATCAAATAAATAATAGCATATTAAAATATTTGACAGCAGTCATTATATTAATTGAGATTAATTATTATATTGTAATAATTCAATGGGTAATTATAAATTATTAACTTAAACTAAAAATACACCTTAACCACAAAATTTATGTCACTCGACACGTGTTTCGACTTCACAAGAAGTCCTCATCAGGAGCCTAACGATTCCAGTCTGGAATCGTTAGGCTCCTGATGAGGACTTCTTGTGAAGTCGAAACACGTGTCGAGTGACATAAATTTTGTGGTTAAGGTGTATTTTTAGTTTAAGTGACTAAGAAACCACAGTTTCTCCGTTTTTCAAGTAAGTAATAAATTATTAAAATAGATAAAATATATTTTATAATAATAATAAAATTTTCTGTTCAGATTCAGATTCAGAAATAAATTCTGATATTGATACTGTATGCGAGGCAAGAAATTTTTTTATCAAATGTAATTGTTAAACCTGCATTAAAACGTCGAGGTCGACCTAAAGGAACTGATAGTATGTACCTACTGTCATAGGATTAACTAAAAAACATAAATACAGTAAACAAAATTCAAAGATTCAAAAAATTATAGAAGAAAAAAAATCAGATGAATGGGAATGCAAAAAATGTAAATTAGATTTGAATAAAACAGTAGATACTAGTGAAATAAGTGACAAAAAAAGCAAATATAAAATATCCATAGGGTGTGACTATTGTTTAGAATGGGTTCATCTAAAGTGTGCTGGTTTAAAAAAAGGCCAAAAAGTAAATTATGGATGTGTGAATACTGCAAATGTGATAACTAACCGATATTTTTGAATCTAAGAAAATATTTTTCGTTGATTTTATGTTACTATATTATATATTATGTTACTATATTATATATTAAATATAGAATTTTTTTTAAATTTTGTTTGTAATATTTTTTTAAATAAGACAAATCTTAAAAATTGTGAAATGTCTCCTAACTTTATTCTCATGGGGAAGAAAGAGAATTTATTTTTAAAGTTGTCGGACAAATAAATAATAGTTATTCATCCGATTATCGTATTAATAAAAATAAAAATAATCATCCGACTATCGGACGATTATTTTTATTTTTATTAATACGACAATCGTATGAATAGCAACAGCCTTATAAAATATATTTTATCTATTTTAATAATTTATAATTACCCATTGAATTATTACAATATAATAATTAATCTCAATTAATATAATGACTGCTGTCAAATATTTTAATATGCTATTATTTATTTGATTATAAATTAATTGTTTATTTGTTTATTTATACATGTACTAGCTTGGCACAAGCGGCTTCGATCGCGTGGACTACGGAATTCTGTTTTCTTTGTAACATAAAAGCAGTCATTGTGGTTTAAATATAAAAGTTAGACATATGGTGTCGTGGACTTTATTGTAGCACTTTTGATTCTACACAGTTCTTTAATACATTATTTTGGTTTATATTCAACGGTTTAGGCAGCGTATTGCAAAAAAAAAATTGTCGGACAAATAAATAATAGCTATTCATACGACAATCGTATTATTTAAAAAAAAAATAATCGTCCGATATTCGGACGAATAGACACTTCCTAGTTTTAAATGTTTTTTTTTGTATAAAATAAAAGGCTTAAAAATTTTTGTTAATATTTTAAGAAAATAAAAATAAATTAAATAATGTTTGACGATTTAAAAGACGAAATTATTCAACCTTTAATTTAATACCAAATAGGTATTGCTATAGTTTCTATCTCCTTCTGCATCAAAATAGATAATGAAATTAGAAAACGACAATTTATTTGTAGGTGATACAAAAGCTATTTACAAGGTTTTGGTACCTCATTATTACACGATAACATAATTCGAAATCACGTGATTCGCAAAAACGGCACTTGAGAAAAATATTTAATTTTATTTTAATTTTAATACTAAAAATTATTATTTTTAACCTTGTCAGGGCACGCGCCATCGTCAAATTCCCGATATCCCACCGGGCCAGTCAAGCCCTGTTTAAAAAAAATGAGAATAACTCTATTATTAATTATTTACATGTTGTTTCCACTTACATGAAATGTTATGTTACTTTTATCTATATTATAGTATCTCTATGGTCCGTCCGCACCAAGCCACGCCTCCGTTGGCATATCATTGCATGCAAAATATTTTGAATATTTATACGAGTATGTTATACCCTTCGGAACAATTTGAGATTTTGATATGTTGTATGGGTACATACTAGGTATATTTGGTGAAAAAATGGTGATTGCCCCCCGAGTACATCATGGTGTTTTTTTAATTTTTAAATTTTATTAATTTTTTTTCCAGGTAATTATGATCAGATGATCATAATAAAATTACCTCTGATGTATCAAAAGTACCTCTACAATATACTGTAAGCACCATCAAATTCGATTGATAGATTATCAAAAAAAAATTTTTTTTTTTAAATCAAAAATAATTTTTTTTTTCGAAAACTACAAATTTTTGGAAGCTGATATTTGGTCAGGTTGAATGTTATATAGAATGTGACTTTCAAAAAAAAAATCAGCCAAATCCATGCAAAGGCCGATTTTGCATGCTTACCCGGCTACAGCCTTTAAATAGTAAGGCCAGCCGTATACTGTACACGTTTTCGTACGAATTTGAAACATGCAAACACCATCCAGATACTATGGGTACTGTGGGAGCTCGCACAATATGCACGTATAGTTCCTACGTCCAAAATCAATTCGAACTTGTTGGGATATCTGTACACGTCGTGCGTTGAAAATATAAAATGGACATAGAAAAATGTATTAACTTGGTTATTATTGAAAGGTTTCATTCTTCATGCGTAGATTATCATGAAACAGCTTATGGTCATTATTTAAATCCGCCATAATATGATGAAATTCACCGAATTCATCTCTTTTTAAGGGAGATAGCCACTGCGACGGGTCAAAAAATTGTCAATGTTTGGGAATTTTTTTCACAGATATAACTAATTATTTTTGAATCAGGTAAAGGACATTTTATTCAACTTATTTAATATCAATTTTTATTGAAAAATATTAAATATTTACAAAGTTAAGAGCCTTGATGTGACGACCAAAAAAAATATTTTTCTCTATGGTTCACTCGAAATTTCGAGAAGGGTTATATGAAAAAAATAAATAAAACATTTATCAATATTTATATGAATGTAGCTATTGTTGCACGTAGCCGTTTTTTTTTTTAAATTTTTACACAAAATGGCAATCGTTTGAAATTTTTTTTCATTTTTAAGACCTATTTTTTTTAATTAGAGCGGTTTTAAAAATAGTAATTATCAAAATTTCAAAAATCGGCTACGTGCAACGATAGCTACTACAATTACGAAAATTATATAAAAAAAAATTGAAATCGGTTGATTAGTCTTTGAGGGATTGTGTCGACCAGGTCCAAAAATGTCATTCTGAGATAAATGTGTTTAATGTTTTTGTTATGTCATAACCGGCCGTGCTACCTCGTCTCACTAAATTGACTGTAACTCCCTCAATTTTCAAAATTTAAACTCAATTTTTTGTATACATATTTATGAATATGTAAACTTTAAAAAATCTAAGAAAAAAATATATTTTTTTTCCGTCAGTGACCATCCCCCTTAAATGGGAAACGGGATCTCCCTTTACGGCACCTCTTAAAATTGAACTACAGGATTATCATTGTGGGTGGATTTATTTTGAGTCAAAAACTAACATGTTTCGTAACGAGAGCAAAATATTTTTTTTTACACACTCTATTCGTAACCACCAGTGTCGTCAGTGGTGGATTTGCCATAAGGCCCAGTAGGCCCGGGCCTAGGGCGGCCAGATATTAAGGGCGGCAAATCATGTCAAAAAAAATCACTGATGATAACAAGATTAACAAGAAATAACTCAAATGCAAAGTATCTTAATATTTTAAAGGTTCGCGTACCGTATGATTATAATCTTCCTAAATCACTATTTTTGCGTATCAAAGTATAAATAATTTCGTACATCGTACATATAAAATATGTACACCCACCAGTAACTGTACAGGAGAAAGATTGTTTTTTCGTTCGGTTATAACTGGCTGCATCTAGATATAGTAAAGCCAAACAAGGAAGGAAAAAAAAAAAAAAAAAAAAAAAAGATTGTTTTCTTGTTTGCGCAGAGTTAAAAACTATTTACGCACAACAATGACGGAGCAGAGGTTAAACGATCTTGCTTTGCTTAACATAGAAGCTGATTTTTAAGCAAATTGGATTGCGAAGATTTAATTAATGATTTTGCTGCGCTTAAGTGCAGACGAGTTTTGTAACACATTGTAAAACATTTATTTTATTAAAAACAAAATCTAACACCGTTTTAAATGTTTTATTTAAATGTCCAATCATCCCTGAAACCTTGGAAAATATTATAAACTAGCTTTTAGTTAAACAATTTTCTGAATCAATTAAAAGTGTGAATAAAGTAAAGTCTCTAATGATGGGTGCTGAGAAAGGGGTGGCACATGGCCTGGGGCCTAGAGCGGCTAGGACTGCAAATACGCCACTGAGTGTCGTAGATTTACGTATGATACAAATTATTGTCCAATGTGCGGCTGGCCTTAAAATTAACATAACTGAATTAAATCATCGACTTACTTGTTTGATTTACCACCAGCACATCCAAAACAATATCATATTGATTAACATGTACATAAGTCTCGGCATACACCGGATCTGAGAAACCTGTCAACTGCATAACCTTACTCAACTTGCTACTCAGCGGCATTTGGAAAGTAGACGAAGGTCCTGAAGGTGTCAACGCCTGTGACAGAGACGCTTCAAACAAATCCTCACCGCCTGTATCTCCTCTACCGCCAGACAACTGTAGGAATGTGACCGGATCATCTGGTTGTACGACGTGGTTCTGTCTCTCTCTTGAACTCAACGCCTCTTTCTCTTGGTCTTCTTTAACAGCTAGTACAGCTTGTAATGCCTGTCTGCATCCTTCGGTAAATACTTGCGTTATTGGACCTGTACGTTCAGATACAATGCGTACGCACATCAATAGTTGATCGGCATCATCGTTTGTTAGGAGTTTTGATGGCAATCCTGTTATGTAAATAAGTATAAAATCATAAATCTGATTAAATAAAGTAGATTTAAGGGGTTACATAGTTAGAATTTAAAAAAAAAAAAAAATTTTAATTTCATTTTCATAATCAAGTCTTGGCATTTTAGGACGCCGCGTCGACCGCGCTAGCCGCTTCGACCGCCAGACACGCAATACTGATGTGTGTTTTTTTAACCTTGAAAATAATATACACACATCAGTATTGCGTGTCTGGCGGTCGAAGCGGCTAGCGCGGTCGACGCGGCGTCCTAAAATGCCAAGACTTCACACTATAATATAAACGTGTATGTTTATATGTAATATATCACACTATAATATAAACGTGTATGAATCACACTATAATATAAACGTGCAATATATATATATGTATATATGTATGTCCGGACGAAACTATAGCTTTATAGACTCTGGAATTACCCGGCCGATTTTGATAATTTTTTTTTCGTCATGTAGCTTGACTCTTTTTCCAGTCAATAGGCTAGATTTCATTTCTTAGCTATGAAAGGTCTCTGAGTTGTGATTTTTTTCCGAAAAAGTACATCGAAATTTTACTGAAAAAACGATGAATTAGCTGGTTCGAGTGTCGGCTTTTGTTTTTCAGACAGTGTGATTGTCGTTTGAAAAATACTATTTTTACGATAATTTGCTAAATTACAAGATATCACTGTTGTATTTTGTTTATATCTGTCAAAATATGACATTTATAAAGAAGAAAACACATGGATTTTTATTGACATTTTCATAAAAAACACACTGATAAATTACTTGATTAATTTTAAAATGTTGGATTTGTGAATAAATTATAATTTCTACGTAAAATAGATTTTGATTGAAATTGTTAAACGATGAAATTATAAACAGCTGTTTTTTATCTTAAATACGTCAGGAGCGTGGAAAGAAATGTTATTTTGTACATTTTGTTAAATTGCTTATAAATTAAATTTTAACCAAAATTGATTGGTAATTTGATGTAATTAGTATATTTATCTATAGATAATATTAAAAAGTTTTTGTTAACTATAATGTCAGGAGCGGCGAATTAAAAATTATTTAAAATCTTTTTTTCTAATTAGTTTATATAGAAATTTCGTAACGTTTATAAAAACTTTAGATTTTTTTTGAATTGTTCAAAAATTATAAATTTCAGAAAAATATGTAAATTATAATATAGGTCAGTAGCGTCTCTAAAAAAGTTATTTAATGAATTATTATTTTCTTGGAAGTTTTGAGACTGATATATTAATAATTTTTTTTTTAATAATAATTAAGTCAGGGGCGTCGCATAAAAATAATTAAAATTGAAATTTTTAAAAAGTGACGTAGACAAATTTTTTTAAATGTTAGATTTGTGAATCAATTATAATTTCTACGTAAAATAGATTTTGATTGAAATTGTTAAACGATGAAATTATAAACAGCTGTTTTTTATCTTATATACGTCAGGAACGTGTAAAGAAATGTTATTTTGTACATTTTGATTAAATTGCTTATAAATTAAATTTTAACCAAAATTGATTGGTAATTTGATGTAATTAGTATAATTATCTATAGAAAATATTAAAAAGTTTTTGTTAACGGTAATGTCAGGAGCGGCGAATTAAAAAATATTTAAAATCTTTTTTTCTAATTAGTTTATATAGAAATTTCGTAACGTTTGTAAAAACTTTAGATTTTTTTTTAATTGTTCAAAAATTAGAAATTTCAGAAAAATATGTAAATTATAATATAGGTCAGTAGCGTCGCTAAAAAAAATTATTTAATGAATTATTATTTTTTTGGAAGTTTTGTGAGACTGATATATTAATAAAAAAAATTTAATAATAATTAAGTCAGGGGCGTCGCATAAAAATAATTAAAATTGAAATTTTTAAAAAGTGACGTAGACAATTTCATTTTGATTGAAAGTGAACAAAAATTAAAAACTTCAGGAATATATAAAAATAAAAAGTAAAAAAACTTATATTAACCATTTTTTGATACAAATAACGTACTCTTTGAATATGGAAAATATGTGTAAATTTTAATAATAATAAATGTTTTCAATGATCATTTTTAGGTTTATAATATAATATACTCATGCATACTCGGGTCGCAGCCTTCGGCTGCGACCCGAGTACATTTGAGGTTGGGTAATTTGTACATGTAATATTACTAAAAATTGTAATAATGATATGTGATTATCACCGCCAATTTGAGAAAAAAAATGAGTATCAGCAAAAAGAATGGAAAATTATTATAATATACACATACGAGGGTCGCAGACCCGAGTAAATTTGTAATTAGGTAATGTGTACATGTAAGATTACTGAAAATTTTAATATTGATTATCTCCGCCAAATTCAAAAATTAACTATCAAAAAATAGTGGTAAGAGTATGATATATACACATACGAGGGTCGCAGACCCGAGTAAATTTGTAAAAAAAATATGGCGTGAAAGGGGGTTGGGGCGCGAAGCGCCCAGGGGCACAGCCCCTAGTCACACTATAATATAAACGTGCAATATATATATTAGTATGTATATATGTCCGGACGAAACTATAGCTTTATAGACTCTGGATTCACCGGACCGATTTTGATAATTTTTTTTTCGTCATATAGCTTGACTCTTTTTCCAGTCAATAGGCTAAATTTCATTTCTTAGCTATGAAAGGTCTCTGAGCTGTGATTTTTTTCCGAAAAAGTACATCGAAATTTTACTGAAAATTAAATTTTAAGGTAAAAAACCATCGGCATTTATTTCTAATTCGAGTTTCTGATTGGTCGAAAATGACGTATGTTCTGTCAGATTCGACATACACGTGCTTCTTGACAGATGACAGCTGACAGGGAATGTTCTAGAAGGTTTTGTATCCTTTTCTATTAGGAGTGAGAAATTTTTTGATGACGTTAGATTTGATTGAAATTACGTGGTTTTTTACATGTGACATATTTTTTATGTTTGTAAAAAAAATATTTTGAGTGAAATTGTTGAATTTTTTTTAATTGTTGAAATTATTCATTTAAATCAGGGACGGCGTTTCAAATATTTTTAAATTTGTGTTTTTTTATTGTAATTTTATTAAAATATAATTTTTAATAGTTTTGTTGATGTAATTTTAGTCAAAATTTCACATTTAAAAATAATAATTAGGTCAGAGGCTGGTGTCTTTTTAAATATATGAAATTTTTGTTACATTTCGTAACGTTTGTAAAAACTTAAAAAAAATTTTAATTGTTCAAAAATTAGAAATTTCAGAAAAATATGAAAATTATAATATAGATCAGTAGCGCCTCGAAAAAAATTATTTATGAATTTTTATTTTTTTGAAAGTTCAGATTGATATATCAATATTTTTTTTTAATTATAATTAAGTCAGGGGCGTCGCATGAAAATAATTAAAATTGATATTTATTAAAAGTGACGTAGACAAATTAATTTTGATTAAAATTGAACAAAAATAAAAACTTCAGGAATATATATAAAAATTAAAAAGTTAACCATTTAATAAATAACAGTAGGTACATTTTAGGTTGGGTAATTTATACATGTAATATTATAAATAAAATTATTTATTATATTACAAAAAAAAATTATTTTGAGTGAAATTGTTGAATTTTTTTTAATTGTTGAAATTATTCATTTAAATCAGGGACGGCGTTTCAAATATTTTTTAATTTGTGTTTTTTTTAATGAAATTGTATAAAAATGTAATTTTTAAGAGTTTTGTTGATGCAGTTTACAAAATTTCACATTTAAAAATAATAATTAAGTCAGGGGCTGGTGTCGTTTTAAATATATGAAAGTGGGTAATGTCACATTTCGTAACGTTTGTAAAAACTTTGAAAAAAATAATTTTAATTGTTCAAAAATTAGAAATTTCAAAAAAATATGAAAATTTTAATATAGATCAGTAGCGCCTTAAAAAAAATTATTTATGAATTATTATTTTTTTGAAAGTTTTGAGATTGATATATTAATAAAAAAAATTTAAATAATAATTAAGCCAGGGGTGTCGCATAAAAATAATTAAAATTTCTATTTTTTAAAAGTGACGTAGACAAATTCATTTTGATTAAAAATTAAATATTAATAATAAATGTTTTCAATGATCATTTTTAGGGTTATAATATAATATACTAATGCATACGAGGGTCACAGCCGAAGGCTGAGACCCGAGTATATTTGAGGTTGAGTAATTTGTACATGTAATATTACTGAAAATTGTAATAATGTGATTATCACCGCCAATTTAAGAAAAAAATGAGTATCAGCAAAAAGAATGGAAAATTATTACAATATACACATGCGAGGGTCGCAGACCCGAGTAAATTTGTAATTAGGTAATTTATTCATGTAAGATTACTGAAAATTTTAATATTGATTATCTCCGCCAAATTCAAAAATTAACTATCAAAAAATAGTGGTAGGAGGATGATATATGCACATACGAGGGTCGCAGACCCGAGTAAATTT
Source organism: Sialis lutaria (assembly GCA_949319165.1). Classification (NCBI taxonomy): domain Eukaryota; kingdom Metazoa; phylum Arthropoda; class Insecta; order Megaloptera; family Sialidae; genus Sialis; species Sialis lutaria. The sequence goes on along the minus strand of OX439231.1, from coordinate 1,257,534 downwards.
GTGAAAAAAATATGGTGTGAAAGGGGGTTGGGGCGCGAAGCGCCCAGGGGCACAGCCCCTAGTATATGTATATATATATATATATGTCCGGACGAAACTATAGCTTTATAGACTCTGGATTCACCGGACCGATTTTGATAATTTTTTTTTCGTCATGTAGCTTGACTCTTTTTCCAGTCAATAGGCTAAATTTCATTTCTTAGCTATGAAAGGTCTCTGAGCTGTGATTTTTTTCCGAAAAAGTACATCGAAATTTTACTGAAAAAACGATGAATTAGCTGGTTCGAGTGTCGGATTTTGTTTTTCAGACAGTGTGATTGTCGTTTGAAAAATACTATTTTTACGATAATTTGCTAAATTACAAGATATCACTGTTGTATTTTGTTTATATCTGTCAAAATATGACATTTATAAAGAAGAAAACACATGGATTTTTATTGACATTTTCATAAAAAACACACTGATAAATTACTTGATTAATTTTAAAATGTTAGTTTTGTGAATCTATTATAATTTCTAAAGAGATTTCTAAAATAGATTTTGATTGAAATTGTTAAACGAAGAAATTATAAACAGCTGTTTTTTATCTTATATACGTCAGGAGCGTGGAAAGAAATGTTATTTTGTACATTTTGATTAAATTGCTTATAAATTAAATTTTAACCAAAATTGATTGGTAATTTGATGTAATTAGTATAATTATCTATAGATAATATTAAAAAGTATAATGTCAGGAGCGGCGAATTAAAAAATATTTAAAATCTTTTTTTCTAATTAGTTTAAATTTGACAGATAACAGATGACAGGGAATGTTCTAGAAGGTTTTCTATCGTTTTCTATTAGGAGTGAGAAAATTTTTGATGACGTTAAATTTGATAGTTCCAAAATTACGTGGTTTTTTACATGTGACATATTTTTTATGTTTGTAAAAAAATTATTTTGAGTGAAATTGTTGAATTTTTTTTAATTGTTGAAATTATTCATTTAAATCAGGGACGGTGTTTCAAATATTTTTAAATTTGTGTTTTTTTAATGAAATTGTATAAAAATATAATTTTTAATAGTTTTGTTGATGTAATTTATTCAAAATTTCACATTTAAAAATAATAATTAAGTCAGGGGCTGGTGTCGTTTTAAATATATGAAATTTTTGGGAACTGTCACATTTCGTAACGATTGTAAAAACTTAAAAAAACATTTTTTATAGTTCAAAAATATAAATTTCATAAAAATATGAAAATTATAATATAGATCAGTAGCGCCTATAAAAAATTGTTTATGAATTATTATTTTTTTGAAAGTTTTGAGATTGATATATTAATTTTTTTTTAAATTATAATTTAGTCAGGGGCGTAGCATGAAAATAGTTCAATTTGTTATTTTTTAAAAGTGCAATGTTTTTAAAATTATTTAATAAATAACAGTACATTTTAGGTTGTGTAATTTATACATGTTTCATTTAAATCAGAGACGGCGTTTCAAATAATTTTAAATTTGTGTTTTTTTAATGAAATTGTATATAAATATAATTTTAAATAGTTTTGTTGTAGGTGATTGATGCAATTTATCCAAAAGTTCACATTTAAAAATAAATAAGTCAGTAGCGTCTCAAAAAAATTTTTAATTGTTCAAAAATTAAAAATTTCAAAAAAATATGAAAATTATAATATAGATCAGTAGCGCCTCAAAAAAAATTATTTATGAATTATTATTTTTTTGAAAGTTGAGATTGATATATTAATCTTTTTTTTTTAATTATAATTAAGTCAGGGGCGCGCATGAAAAATAATTAAAATTGCTATTTATTTAAAGTGATGTAGACAAATTAATTTTGATTAAAATTGAACAAAAATTAAAAACTTCAGGAATATATAAAAATAAAAAGTTAACCATTTAATAAATAACAGTACATTTTAGGTTGGGTAATTTATACATGTAATATGATTGAAAATTGTAATATTGATATGTGATTATCACCGCCAATTTAAGAAATAAAATGAGTATCAGCAAAAAGATTGGAAAATTATTATATTATACACATACGAGGGTCGCAGACCCGAGTAAATTTGTGATTAGGTAATTTGTACATGTAAAATTACTGAAAATTGTAATATTGATTATCTCCGCCAAATGAAAAAATTAACTATCAAAAAATTGTGGAACGAGTATGATATATACACATACGAGGGTCGCAGACCCGAGTAAATTTGTGTAAAAAATATGGCGTCAAAGGGGGTTGGGGCGCGAAGCGCCCAGGGGCACAGCCCCTAGTGTATATATATATGTATGTCCGGACGAAACTATAGCTTTATAGACTCTGGATTCACCGGACCGATTTTGATAATTTTTTTTTCGTCATGTAGCTTGACTCTTTTTCCAGTCAATAGGCTAGATTTCATTTCTTAGCTATGAAAGGTCTCTGAGTTGTGATTTTTTTCCGAAAAAGTACATCGAAATTTTACTGAAAAAACGATGAATTAGCTGGTTCGAGCATCGGCTTTTGTTTTTCAGACAGTGTGATGGTCGTTTGAAAAATGCTATTTTTACGATAATTTACTAAATTACAAGATATCACTGTTGTATTTTGTTTATATCTGTCAAAATATGACATTTATAAAGAAGAAAACACATGGATTTTTATTGACATTTTCATAAAAAACACACTGATAAATTACTTGATTAATTTTAAAATGTTGGATTTGTGAATAAATTATAATTTCTACATAAAATAGATTTTCATTGAAATTGTTAAACGAAGAAATTATAAACAGCTGTTTTTTATCTTATATACGTCAGGAGCGTGGAAAGAAATGTTATTTTGTACATTTTGATTAAATTGCTTATAAATTAAATTTTAACCAAAATTGATTGGTAATTTGATGTAATTAGTATAATTATCTATAGATAATATTAAAAAGTATAATGTCAGGAGCGGCGAATTAAAAAATATTTAAAATCTTTTTTTCTAATTAGTTTTAATTTTGAAAGATGACAGATGACAGGGGGAATGTTCTAGAAGGTTTTCTATCCTTTTCTATTAGGAGTGAGAAAATTTTTGATGACGTTAAATTTGATAGTTCCAAAATTATGTGGTTTTTTACATGTGACATATTTTTTATGTTTGTAAAAAAATTATTTTGAGTGAAATTGTTGAATTTTTTTTAATTGTTGAAATTATTCATTTAAATCAGGGACGGTGTTTCAAATATTTTTAAATTTGTGTTTTTTTAATGAAATTGTATAAAAATATAATTTTTAATAGTTTTGTTGATGTAATTTATTCAAAATTTCACATTTAAAAATAATAATTAAGTCAGGGGCTGGTGTCGTTTTAAATATATGAAATTTTTGGGAACTGTCACATTTCGTAACGTTTGTAAAAACTTAAAAAAACATTTTTTATAGTTCAAAAATATAAATTTAATAAAAATATGAAAATTATAATATAGATCAGTAGCGCCTACAAAAAATTGTTTATGAATTATTATTTTTTTGAAAGTTTTGAGATTGATATATTAATTTTTTTTTTAATTATAATTTAGTCAGGGGCGTTGCATGAAAATAGTTCAATTTGTTATTTTTTAAAAGTGCAATGTTTTTAAAATTATTTAATAAATAACAGTACATTTTAGGTTGTGTAATTTATACATGTTTCATTTAAATCATTCAAATAATTTTAAATGTGTTTTTTTAATGAAATTGTATATAAATATAATTTTAAATAGTTTTGTTGTAGGTGATTGATGCAATTTATCCAAAAGTTCACATTTAAAAATAAATAAGTCAGTAGCGTCTCAAAATTTTTTTTTAATTGTTCAAAAATTAGAAATTTCAAAAAAATATGAAAATTATAATATAGATCAGTAGCGCCCCAAAAAAATTATTTATGAATTATTATTTTTTTTAAAGTTGAGATTGACATATTAATCTTTTTTTTTTAATTATAATTAAGTCAGGGGCGCGCATGAAAATAATTAAAATTACTATTTTTTTAAAGTGATGTAGACAAATTAATTTTGATTAAAATTGAACAAAAATTAAAAACTTCAGGAATATATAATAATAAAAAGTTAACCATTTAATAAATAACAGTACATTTTAGGTTGGGTAATTTATACATGTAATATTATTGAAAATTGTAATATTGATATGTGATTATCACCGCCAATTTAAGAAATAAAATGAGTATCAGCAAAAAGATTGGAAAATTATTATATTATACACATACGAGGGTCGCAGACCCGAGTAAATTTGTGATTAGGTAATTTGTACATGTAAAATTACTGAAAATTGTAATATTGATTATCTCCGCCAAATGAAAAAATTAACTATCAAAAAATTGTGGAATGAGTATGATATATACACATACGAGGGTCGCAGACCCGAGTAAATTTGTGTAAAAAATATGGCGTCAAAGGGGGTTGGGGCGCGAAGCGCCCAGGGGCACAGCCCCTAGTCACACTATAATATAAACGTGCAATATATATATATGTATGTATGTCCGGACGAAACTATAGCTTTATAGACTCTGATCCCACCGGACCGATTTTGATAATTTTTTTTTTGTCATGTAGCTTGACTCTTTTTCCAGTCAATAGGCTAGATTTCATTTCTTAGCTATGAAAGGTCTCTGAACTGTGATTTTTTTCCGAAAAAGTACGTGAAAATTTTTGTTGAAATTAAATTTTATGATAAAATACCGTCGGCATTTTTTTTAAATCTGTAGCTCTGATTGGACGAAATCATATGTTTCTGTCTGATTTACGTGCATTTTGATAGATGACAGAGAATGTTCTAGAAGGTTTTCTATCCATTTCTTTTAGGATTTTTTACGTTTGTAAAAAAAATTTTGAGGGAAATTGTTGATTTTTTTTTAATTGTTGAAATTATTCATTTAAATCAGGGACGGCGTTTCAAATATTTTTAAATTTGTGTTTTTTAATGAAATTGTATAAAAATATAATTTTTCATAGTTTTGTTGATGCAATTTATTCAAAATTTCACATTTAAAAATAATAATTAAGTCAGGGGCTGGTGTCGTTTTAAATATATGAAATTTTTGGGAACTGTCACATTTCGTAACGTTTGTAAATAAGTCAGGGGCGTGACATAAATTTTTTTTTTAAAAAACATTTTTTATTGTTCAAAAAAGTTTCAGAAAAATATGAAAATTATAATATAGATCAGTAGCGCCTCAAAAAAAATTGTTTATGAATTATTATTTTTTTGAAAGTTTTGAGATTGATAAATTAATAATTTTTTTTTAATTATAATTTAGTCAGGGGCGTCGCATGAAAATAGTTAAATTTGCAATTTTTTAAAAGTGCAATTTTTTTTAAGTTATTTAATAAATAACAGTACATTTGGTTGGGTAATTTATACATGTTTCATTTAAATCAGGGACGGCGTTTCAAATATTTTTAAATTTGTGTTTTTTTTAATGAAATTGTATAAAAATATAATTTTTAATAGTTTTGTTGTAGGTGATTGATGCAATTTATCCAAAAGTTCACATTTAAAAATAAATAAGTCAGTAGCGTCTCAAATTTTTTTTTTAATTGTTCAAAAATTAGAAATTTCAAAAAAATATGAAAATTATAATATACATCAGTAGCGCCACAAAAAAAATTGTTTATGAATTATTTTTTTTTGAAAGTTTTGAGATTGATAAATTAATAATTTTTTTTAAATTATAATTTAGTCAGGGGCGTCGCATGAAAATAGTTAAATTTGCTATTTTTTAAAAGTGCAATTTTTTTTAAGTTATTTAATAAATAACAGTACATTTAAGGTTAGGTAATTTATACATGTTTCATTTAAATCAGGGACGGCGTTTCAAATATTTTTAAATTTGTGTTTTTTTTAATGAAATTGTATAAAAATATAATTTTTAATAGTTTTGTTGTAGGTGATTGATGCAATTTATCCAAAAGTTCACATTTAAAAATAAATAAGTCAGTAGCGTCTCAAAAATTTTTTTTAACTGTTCAAAAATTAGAAATTTCAAAAAAATATGAAAATTATAATATACATCAGTAGCGCCACAAAAAAAATTATTTTTGAATTATTATTTTTTTGAAAGTTGAGATTGATATATTAATCTTTTTTTTAATTATAATTAAGTCAGGGGCGCGCATGAAAAAAATTAAAAAATTGCTATTTTTTAAAAGTGACGTAGACAAATTAACTTTGATTAAAATTGAACAAAAATTAAAAACTTCAGGAATATACAGGGTCCTCCAATAGTGTGTCCGGCATTGTTTTACGCCCAAACTATTGAAGATAGAGTTTTAGGATAAAAAATGTATTATATATATTGACCCTAAAGAATTTCAGGAAAATATTTTCAACCCCCTAAAACCGCTCCTTGGGGGGTAGTTTGAGAGGTACATACCCGTTTCTCAGTTAAATCAAATGGAATGGTATATCAAAAAGTACATATTTGTAAAGATCATAAAAAAATAAGAAACTTTCGTAAAACAAAAATTTTCATACTTTCAATTGTTTAAAAAAAATGGCGACTTGTTCTCAAATTTTAGGGTTTCACTAAAAGTGCTCTAATTTCGTTAAAAATTAATGGAATTTTATTATTTTTTCAAATTTAGAAAGTAGAAATAATGAACTTTGTAAAGATGTATGACTATTTGTGATTTTGATAGTTTAAAGTGTTATACGCGATATATCAAAAATTCAAAAGTTCAACTAGGGATAATTCGAAATTTTCAAATACAACGGTATATCAATTAGTACTTTTTCTTAAAAAGGATATGTAAATAAACAACTTTTGTTAAGAAAATTTAAAATTTAAAATTATAATTTTAAAATTGAAAACTGAAAATTAAAATTTTTAATTTTAATTTTTTTTTATCAAAAACTGTTTATTTACATATCTTCTTTAAGAAACAGTACTGATTGATATACCATTGTATTTAAAAATTTTGAATTATCCCTAATTAAACTTTTCAATTTTTGGTATGTCGAGTATGACACTTTAAGCTATTAAAATCTCAAATAATCATACATCTTGACAAAGTTCATTATTTCTACTTTCTAAATTTAAAATAATAATAAAATTCCATAAATATTTAACGAAATTAGAGCACTTTGAGTAAAACTCTAAAATTTGATAACAAGTCGCCATATTTTTTAAACAATTGAAAGTATGAAAATTTTTGTTTTACGAAAGTTTCTTATCTTTTCATTATCTTTACAAATATGTACTTTTTGATATACCATTCCATTTGATTTTACTGAGAAACGGGTATGTACCCCTCAAACTACCCCCCAAGGAGCGGTTTTAGGGGGTTGAAAATATTTTCCTGAAATTCTTTAGGGTCAATATATATAAAAAAAATTTTATCCTAAAACTCTATCTTCAATAGTTTGGGCGTAAAACAATGCCGGACACACTATTGGAGGACCCTGTATATAAATAAAAAGTAAACCATTTAATAAATAACAGTACATTTTAGGTTGGGTAATTCATACATGTAATATTATTGAAAATTGTAATATTGATAAGTGATTATCACCGCCAATTTAAGAAATAAAATGAGTATCAGCAAAAAGAATGGAAAATTATTATAATATACACATACGAGGGTCGCAACCGAAGGCTGAGACCCGAGTAAATTTGTGATTAGATAATTTGTACATGTAAAATTACTGAAAATTGTAATATTGATTATCTCCGCCAAATGAAAAAATTAACTATCAAAAAATAGTGGAACGAGTATGATATATACACATACGAGGGTCGCAGACCCGAGTAAATTTGTGTAAAAAATATGGCGTGAAAAGGGGTTGGGGCGCGAAGCGCCCAGGGGCACAGCCCCTAGTCACACTATAATATAAACGTGCAATATATATATATATATATATACTAGGGGCTGTGCCCCTGGGCGCTTCGCGCCCCAACCCCCTTTCACGCCATATTTTTTACACAAATTTACTCGGGTCTGCGACCCTCGTATGTGCATATCTCATACTCATACTACTATTTTTTGATAGTTAATTTTTTAATTTGGCGGAGATAATCAATATTAAAATTTTCAGTAATTTTACATGAACAAATTACTTAATTACAAATTTACTCGGGTCTGCGACCCTCGCATGTGTATATGGTAATAATTTTTTATTCTTTTTGCTGATACTCATTTTTTTCTTAAATTGGCGGTGATATAACTTATCATTATTACAATTTTCCAGTAATATTACATGTACAAATTACCCAACCTCAAATGTACTCGGGTCTCAGCCTTCGGCTGCGACCCTCGTATGCATGAGTATATTATATTATAACCCTAAAAATGATCATTGAAAACATTTATTATTATTAAAATTTAATTTTTGTTCAATTTCAATCAAAATGAATTTGTTTACGTCACTTTTAAAAATAGCAATTTTAATTATTTTTATGCGACACCCCTGACTTAATTATTATTAAAAAAAAATTTATTAATAAATCAATCTCAAAACTTCAAAAAAAAATATTTATTAAATAATTTTTTTTAGGACGCTACTGAACTATATTATAATTTTCATATTTTTCTGAAATTTCTAATTTTTGAATGATTAAAAAAAATCTAAAGTTTTTACAAACGTTACGAAATTTCTATTTAAACTAATTAGAAAAAAAGATTTTAAATATTTTTTAATTCGCCGCTCCTGACATTATAGATAACAAAAACTTTTTTAATATTATCTATAGATAATTATACTAATTACATCAAATTACCAATCAATTTTGGTTAAAATTTAATTTATAAGCAATTTAATCAAAATGTACAAAATAACATTTCTTTACACGCTCCTGACGTATATAAGATAAAAAAACAGCTGTTTATAATTTCATCCTTTAACAATTTCAATCAAAACCTATTTTACGTAAAAATTATAATTGATTCACAAATCTAACATTTTAAAATTAATCAAGTAATTTATCAGTGTGTTTTTTATTAAAATGTCAATAAAAATCCATGTGTTTTCTTCATTATAATAAATTTTTCAGTAAAATTTCGATGTACTTTTTCGGAAAAAAATTACAGCTCAGAGACCTTTCATAGCTAAGAAATGAAATCTAGCCTATTGACTGGAAAAAGAGTCAAGCTACATGACAAAAAAAAAATTATCAAAATCGGTCCGGTGGGATCAGAGTCTATAAACATAACATTTAGTGGAGACATACATATATATATATATATACTAGGGGCTGTGCCCCTGGGCGCTTCGCGCCCCAACCCCCTTTGACGCCATATTTTTTACACAAATTTACTCGGGTCTGCGACCCTCGTATGTGTATATATCATACTCGTTCCACAATTTTTTGATAGTTAATTTTTTCATTTGGCGGAGATAATCAATATTACAATTTTCAGTAATTTTACATGTACAAATTACCTAATCACAAATTTACTCGGGTCTGCGACCCTCGTATGTGTATAATATAATAATTTTCCAATCTTTTTGCTGATACTCATTTTATTTCTTAAATTGGCGGTGATAATCACATATCAATATTACAATTTTCAATAATATTACATGTATAAATTACCCAACCTAAAATGTACTGTTATTTATTAAATGGTTAACTTTTTATTTTTATATATTCCTGAAGTTTTTAATTTTTGTTCAATTTTAATCAAAATTAATTTGTCTACATCACTTTAAAAAAATAGCAATTTTAATTATTTTCATGCGCGCCCCTGACTTAATTATAATTAAAAAAAAAAGATTAATATGTCAATCTCAACTTTAAAAAAAATAATAATTCATAAATAATTTTTTTGGGGCGCTACTGATCTATATTATAATTTTCATATTTTTTTGAAATTTCTAATTTTTGAACAATTAAAAAAAATTTTTGAGACGCTACTGACTTATTTATTTTTAAATGTGAACTTTTGGATAAATTGCATCAATCACCTACAACAAAACTATTTAAAATTATATTTATATACAATTTCATTAAAAAAACACATTTAAAATTATTTGAAACGCCGTCCCTGATTTAAATGAAACATGTATAAATTACACAACCTAAAATGTACTGTTATTTATTAAATAATTTTAAAAACATTGCACTTTTAAAAAATAACAAATTGAACTATTTTCATGCAACGCCCCTGACTAAATTATAATTAAAAAAAAATTAATATATCAATCTCAAAACTTTCAAAAAAATAATAATTCATAAACAATTTTTTGTAGGCGCTACTGATCTATATTATAATTTTCATATTTTTATTAAATTTATATTTTTGAACTATAAAAAATGTTTTTTTAAGTTTTTACAAACGTTACGAAATGTGACAGTTCCCAAAAATTTCATATATTTAAAACGACACCAGCCCCTGACTTAATTATTATTTTTAAATGTGAAATTTTGAATAAATTACATCAACAAAACTATTAAAAATTATATTTTTATACAATTTCATTAAAAAAACACAAATTTAAAAATATTTGAAACACCGTCCCTGATTTAAATGAATAATTTCAACAATTAAAAAAAATTCAACAATTTCACTCAAAATAATTTTTTTACAAACATAAAAAATATGTCACATGTAAAAAAAAAAACACGTAATTTTGGAACTATCAAATTTAACGTCATCAAAAATTTTCTCACTCCTAATAGAAAAGGATAGAAAACCTTCTAGAACATTCCCTGTTATTTGTCATCTGTCAAATTTAAACTAATTAGAAAAAAAGATTTTAAATATTTTTTAATTCGCCGCTCCTGACATTATACTTTTTAATATTATCTATAGATTATTATAATAATTGCATCAAATTACCAATCAATTTTGGTTAAAATTTAATTTTATAACAATTTAATCAAAATCTACAAAATAACATTTCTTTACACGCTCCTGACGTATATAAGATAAAAAACAGCCGTTTATAATTTCATCGTTTAACAATTTCAATCAAAATCTATTTTACGTAGAAATTATAATTGATTCACAAATCTAACATTTTAAAATTAATCAAGTAATTTATCAGTGTGTTTTTTATGAAAATGTCAATAAAAATCCATGTGTTTTCTTCTTTATAAATGTCATATTTTGACAGATATAAACAAAATACAACAGTGATATCTTGTAATTTAGCAAATTATCGTAAAAATAGTATTTTTCAAACGACAATCACACTGTCTGAAAAACAAAAGCCGACACTCGAACCAGCTAATTCATCGTTTTTTCAGTAAAATTTCGATGTACTTTTTCGGAAAAAAATCACAACTCAGAGACCTTTCATAGCTAAGAAATGAAATCTAGCCTATTGACTGGAAAAAGAGTCAAGCTACATGACGAAAAAAAAATTATCAAAATCGGCCGGGTAATTCCAGAGTCTATAAAGCTATAGTTTCGTCCGGACATACATATATACATATATATATATTGCACGTTTATATTATAGTGTGACTAGGGGCTGTGCCCCTGGGCGCTTCGCGCCCCAACCCCCTTTCACGCCATATTTTTTTTACAAATTTACTCGGGTCTGCGACCCTCGTATGTGTATATATCATACTCTTACCACTATTTTTTGATAGTTAATTTTTGAATTTGGCGGAGATAATCAATATTAAAATTTTCAGTAATCTTACATGTACACATTACCTAATTAAAAATTTACTCGGGTCTGCGACCCTCGTATGTGTATATTATAATAATTTTCCATTCTTTTTGCTGATACTCTTTTTTTTCTCAAATTGGCGGTGATAATCACATATCATTATTACAATTTTTAGTAATATTACATGTACAAACTACCCAACCTCAAATGTACTCGGATCGCAGCCTTCGGCTGCGACCCTCGTATGCATGAGTATATTATATTATAAACCTAAAAATGATAATTGAAAACATTTATTATTATTAAAATTTACACATTTTTTTCATATTCAAAGAGTACGTTATTTGTATCAAAAAATGGTTAATATAAGTTTTTTTACTTTTTATTTTTATATATTCCTAAAGTTTTAAATTTTTGTTCACTTTCAATCAAAATGAATTTGTCTACGTCACTTTTAAAAAATTTCAATTTTTAATTATTTTTATGCGACGCCCCTGATTTAGTTATTATTAAAAAAAATTTATTAATATATCAGTCTCAAAACTTCCAAAAAAATAATAATTCATTAAATAATTTTTTTTAGAGACGCTACTGACCTATATTATAATTTACATATTTTTCTGAAATTTATAATTTTTGAACAATTAAAAAAAAATCTAAAGTTTTTACAAACGTTACGAAATTTCTATATAAACTTATTACAAAAAAAGATTTTAAATATTTTTTAATTCGCCGCTCCTGACATTATAGTTAACAAAAACTTTTTAATATTATCTATAGATAATTAAACTAACTACATCAAATTACCAATCAATTTTGGTTAAAATTTAATTTATAAGCAATTTAATCAAAATGTACAAAATAACATTTCTTTACACGCTCCTGACGTATATAAGATAAAAAACAGCTGTTTATAATTTCATCGTTTAACAATTTCAATCAAAATCTATTTTACGTAGAAATTATAATTGATTCACAAATCTAACATTTAAAAAAAATTGTCTACGTCACTTTTTAAAAATTTCAATTTTAATTATTTTTATGCGACGCCCCTGACTTAATTATTATTAAAAAAAATTTATTAACATATCAGTCTCAAAACTTCCAAAAAAATAATAATTCATTAAATAATTTTTTTTAGAGACGCTACTGACATATATTATAATTTACATATTTTTCTGAAATTTATAATTTTTGAACAATTAAAAAAAAATCTAAAGTTTTTACAAACGTTACGAAATTTCTATATAAACTAATTAGAAAAAAAGATTTTAAATATTTTTTAATTCGCCGCTCCTGACATTATAGTTAACAAAAACTTTTTAATATTATCTATAGATAATTATACTAATTACATCAAATTACCAATCAATTTTGGTTAAAATATAATTTATAAGCAATTTAATCAAAATGTACAAAATAACATTTCTTTACACGCTCCTGACGTAAATAAGATAAAAAACAGCTGTTTATAATTTATTCACAAATCCAACATTTTAAAATTAATCGAGTAATTTATCAGTGTGTTTTTTATGAAAATGTCAATAAAAATCCATGTGTTTTCTTCTTTATAAATGTCATTTTTTGACAGATATAAACAAAATACAACAGTGATATCTTGTAATTTAGCAAATTATCGTAAAAATAGTATTTTTCAAACGACAATCACACTGTCTGAAAAACAAAAGCCGATGCTCGAACCAGCTAATTCATCGTTTTTTCAGTAAAATTTCGATGTACTTTTTCGGAAAAAAATCACAACTCAGAGACCTTTCATAACTAAGAAATGAAATCTAGCCTATTGACTGGAAAAAGAGTCAAGCTACATGACGAAAAAAAAATTATCAAAATCGGTCCGGTGAATCCAGAGTCTATAAAAAAAACATTTCGTCCGGACATACATATATACATATATATATATTGCACGTTTATATTATAGTGTGATTCATACACGTTTATATTATAGTGTGATATATATATCCGGACGAAATGTTTTCTTTATAGACTCTGCTTCTACCGAGCCGATTTTGATAATTTTTTTTTCGTCATGTAGCTGCACTCTTTTTCCAGTCAATAGGCTAGATTTCATTTCTTAGCTATGAAAGGTCTCTGAGCTGTGATTTTTTTCCGAAAAAGTACATGGAATTTCATTAAAAATTAAATTTTAAGGTAAAAAACCATCGGCAGTTTTTTTTAATCCGAGCTTCCTATTGGTCGAAAATGACGTATATTATATCAGATTTAAAATACATGTGCTTTTTGACTGATGACAGATGACAGGGAATGTTCTAGAAGGTTTTCTATCCTTTTCTATTAGGAGTGAGAATATTTTTGATGACGTTAGATTTGAAATTACGTGGTTTTTTACATATGACATATTTTTTGTTTGTAAAAAAATTATTTTGAGTGAAATTGTTGAATTTTTTTTAATTGTTGAAATTATTCATTTAAATCAGGGACGGCGTTTCAAATATTTTTAAATTTGTGTTTTTTTATTGAAATTTTATAAAAATATAATTTTTAATAGTTTTGTTGTAGGTGATTGATGCAATTTATCCAAAAGTTCACATTTAAAAACAAATAAGTCAGTAGCGTCTCAATTTTTTTTTTAATTGTTCAAAAATTAGAAATTTCAGAAAAATATGAAAATTATAATATAGATCAGTAGCGCCTCAAAAAAAATTGTTTATGAATTATTATTTTTTTGAAAGTTTTGAGATTGATAAATTAATAATTTTTTTTAAATTATAATTTAGTCAGAGGCGTCGCATGAAAATAGTTAAATTTGCTATTTTTTAAAAGTGCAATTTTTTTAAAGTTATTTAATTAATAACAGTACATTTAAGGTTGGGTAATTTATACATGTTTCATTTAAATCAGGGACGGCGTTTCAAATATTTTTAAATTTGTGTTTTTTTTAATGAAATTGTATAAAAATATAATTTTTAATAGTTTTGTTGTAGGTGATTGATGCAATTTATCCAAAAGTTCACAAATTTAAAATTAATAAGTCAGTAGCGTCTCAAATTTTTTTTTAATTGTTCAAAAATTAGAAATTTCAGAAAAATATGAAAATTATAATATAGATCAGTAGCGCCTCAAAAAAAATTGTTTATGAATTATTATTTTTTTGAAAGTTTTGAGATTGATAAATTAATAATTTTTTTTAAATTATAATTTAGTCAGAGGCGTCGCATGAAAATAGTTAAATTTGCTATTTTTTAAAAGTGCAATTTTTTTAAAGTTATTTAATTAATAACAGTACATATAAGGTTGGGTAATTTATACATGTTTCATTTAAATCAGGGACGGCGTTTCAAATATTTTAAAATTTGTGTTTTTTTTTAATGAAATTGTATAAAAATATAATTTTTAATAGTTTTGTTGTAGGTGATTGATGCAATTTATCCAAAAGTTCACATTTAAAAATAAATAAGTCAGTAGCGTCTCAAAATTTTTTTTTAATTGTTCAAAAATTAGAAATTTCAAAAAATATGAAAATTATAATATACATCAGTAGCGCCTCAAAAAAAATTGTTTATGAATTATTATTTTTGTGAAAGTTTTGAGATTGATAAATTAATAATTTTTTTTAAATTATAATTTAGTCAGGGGCGTCGCATGAAAATAGTTAAATTTGCTATTTTTTAAAAGTGCAATTTTTTTTAAGTTATTTAATAAATAACAGTACATTTAAGGTTGGGTAATTTATACATGTTTCATTTAAATCAGGGACGGCGTTTCAAATATTTTTAATTTTGTGTTTTTTTTTAATGAAATTGTATAAAAATATAATTTTTAATAGTTTTGTTGTAGGTGATTGATGCAATTTATCCAAAAGTACACATTTAAAAATAAATAAGTCAGTAGCGTCTCAAAAATTTTTTTGAATTGTTCAAAAATTAGAAATTTCAAAAAAATATGAAAATTATAATATACATCAGTAGCGCCACAAAAAAAATATTTTTGAATTATTATTTTTTTGAAAGTTGAGATAGATATATTAATCTTTTTTTTAAATTATAATTAAGTCAGGGGCGCGCATGAAAATAATTAAAATTGCTATTTTTTAAAAGTGACGTAGACAAATTAACTTTGATTAAAATTGAACAAAAATTAAAAACTTCAGGAATATACAGGGTGACCCATTTTAAGTGCACACCTCTAATAACTTTTTATGGTGAATTGTTATCAAAAAACTTTTCAGATAAAAGATACACGGTTTGGAGGGGGACATAGACGTACTCGGATGAAATTTTTTTAGGTGGTGTTTTCAGGGTGATATGAAGGTCAACATCATTTTTTTTAAATAGGAACCTATAGTTTTAATTAAGTTATTTTATTTTACGTGAAAAAACACGAATCTTTCATTGAAAACTTTTTTTGAAAAACTTAAACCTTTCCAAGATATCTAACAAAATAATTCGAGATTTTGAACTTTCAATATTTTTTTACTCCCAAACCATCAGGTTTAGGGAAAAAGTATAAAATACAAAAAATGTTTATTTTGATCTAATAAGACTTATTAAAAAATTTATTTTAAAATTTTAAAACTTTTTCAATTCATTTTATTTAAGCAAAAAAAAAATTGTTAAAAAAAAATTAGAATATTTTTTTAAATTTTATTAGACCAAAATAAACACTTTTTGTATTTTATTCTTTTTCCCTCAACCTGATGGTTTGGGAGTAAAAAAATATTGAAAGTTCAAAATCTCGAATTATTTTGTTAGATATCTTGAAAAGGTTTAAGTTTTTCAAAAAAAGTTTTCAATGAAAGATACGTGTTTTTTCACGTAAAATAAAATTACTTGATTAAAACTATAGGTTCCTATTTAAAAAAATGATGTTGACCTTCATATCAACCTGAAAACACCACCTAAAAAAATTTCATCCGAATACGTCTATGTCCCCCTCTAAACCGTGTAACTTTTATCTGAAAAGTTTTTTGATAACATTTCACCATAAAAAGTTATTAGAGGTGTGCACTTAAAATGGGTCATCCTGTATATAAATAAAAAGTTAACTATTTAATAAATAACAGTACATTTTAGCTTGGGTAATTTATACATGTAATATTATTGAAAATTGTAATATTGATAAGTGATTATCACCACCAATTTAAGAAATAAAATGAGTATCAGCAAAAAGAATGGAAAATTATTATAATATACACATACGAGGGTCGCAGCCGAAGGCTAAGACCCGAGTAAATTTGTGATTAGATAATTTGTACATGTAAAATTACTGAAAATTGTAATATTGAATATCTCCGCCAAATGAATAAATTAACTATCAAAAAATAGTGGAACGAGTATGATATATACATATACGAGGGTCGCAGACCCGAGTAAATTTGTGTAAAAAATATGGCGTGAAAGGGGGTTGGGGCGCGAAGCGCCCAGGGGCACAGCCCCTAGTCACACTATAATATAAACGTGCAATATATATATATTAGGGTGGGCCGAATTGTATTGACAAAATTTAATCGACCTCGGCTACCCCCCTATGTGAAAGTACTCTCAGTTCTATGAAAAAAATCCCATAGAACTATACCTCTACATTCAACTTTAGTTCGGCGCATTTTTGATTGAAAATTTTTAATTTGAGTCCCTTGAATTCAAATAGGTCGAACTAGGAAAAAATTCCCATCAAGCTGAATTTTGGTGGAGACTTTTATTTAGATTTTCTAAGCATACCTTAAAAAGTATCCTTAGTTTGGGCCAAGGGTTTTTAAGGGGGTAAAGGGGGGGAAATTTTATTTTTTTGCAAATATCTCAAAAAATATCAACTTTTCGAGGGCAATATTTTTTAAGAAAATTGTAGCTTATAAAATTCTACATAAAAAAGATAAGTATACTTTTTTCGTATAATCAATACTTTTTAAGTAAACAAACTTTTTAAGTGTCCAGTTCCGTGAAAAGTGCCAAAATCCGAACTTTTAGGGGCAATCAATTTTATGGTTGATTATTATAGATTTTTAGGCGTAGAATTCGAAAAAAATAACCCAGATTGGCGAAAAGGGGTGCAACACCCTTAAAAAGGGGTTGAAGGATGAAAACCTCGTTTCCAAACTTTTTACTTGAAAAGTATTGATTATATGAAAAAAGTATACTTATCTTTTTGGTGTAGAATTTTATAAGCTACAATTTTCTTCATAACCATTGTCCTCGAAAAATTGATACTTTTTGAGATAATTGCAAAAAATAGAAATTTCCCCCCTTAACCCCCTAAAAAATACAAACCGATGGCCCAAACTAAGGGTGCTTTTTAGGGTATGCTTAGAAAATCAAAATATAAGTCTCCACCAAAATTCAGCTTGGTGGGAATTTTTTCCTAGTTTAACTTATTTGAATTCAAGGGACTCAAATTAAAAATTTTCAATCAAAAATGCGCCGAACTAAAGTTGAATGTAGAGGTATAGTTCCATTGGCGTTTTTTCTTAGAATTGATAGTACTTTCACATAGGGGGGTAGCCGAGGTAGGTTAAAAAATTGGCCCACCCTAATATATACCGGGTGTCCCAGATAACTTTTCCAGCATGGGGATCTCAGTATCTATAAGAGATACAGGTTTGGTTAAATGAGATGAATTATATGTATGAAAGGGGTGAGTATTATTACACAAAAAAATATTCATAATTCTATGTGGTTTAGACGGTATACCCAAAAAACTGAAAATTCGGAATTTCTTTAAATGGCTATAACTTTTTTGTTAAAGTAGATAGGTACTTTTTGTAGGCGGTTTCTTAAAGCACTTTTTTGTGTAGAATTGATTGGTGTGTTTAGAATTTTTATATCACTTTTAGTTTCCGAGTTACAAGCTCTAACTTTAGTTTTTCTTATGGGGCACTTAGTTGAATATATCATATTTGAACGTATTTTTTACTCTACTTTACAACGATATGTCACTTGCCATATTTATTATCGAAAAAAAAGTCGAAATACTAAATATCAGTGATATTTATGAAGTATTTTATTACAAACTTTTAAGTGAGCCATGAAAAACAAAAATTGTAAACAAAAATCACAATAACAACAATCAAAATAACAAATGAATATTTGAAACAATGAACTATTTGAAAAAATAAATTATAATTTTTTTTTCGATAATAAATATGGCAAGTGACACATCGTTGTAAAGTAGAGTAAAAAACACATTCAAATATGCCATAGCCAACTTAGCGGCCCATAAGAAAAACTAAAGTTAGGGCTTGTATCTCGGAAACTAAAAGTGATATAAAAATTCTAAATACACCAATCAATTCTACACAAAAAAGTGCTTTAAGAAACCGCAAACAAAAAGTACCTATCTACTTTAACAAAAAAGTTATAGCCATTTAAAGAAATTCCGAATTTTCAGTTTTTTGGGTATACCGCCTAAACCACATAGAATTATGAATATTTTTTGGTGTAGTAATACTCACCCCTTTCTTACAAATAATTCATCTCATTTAACCAAACCTGTATCTCTTATAGATACTGAGATCCCCATGCTGGAAAAGTTATCTGGGACACCCGGTATATATATCCGGACGAAATGTTTTCTTTATAGACTCTGCTTCTACCGAGCCGATTTTGATAATTTTTTTTTCGTCATGTAGCTGCACTCTTTTTCCAGTCAATAGGCTAAATTTCATTTCTTAGCTATGAAAGGTCTCTGAGCTGTGATTTTTTTCCGAAAAAGTACATCGAATTTTACTGAAAATGAAATTTTAAGGTAAAAAACCATCGACATTTTTTTTTAATCCGAGCTTCCTATTGGTCGAAAATGACGTACGTTCTGTCAGATTCAAAATACACGTGTTTTTGACAGATGACAGGGAATGTTCTAGAAGGTTTTCTATCCTTTTCTATTAGGAGTGAGAAAATTTTTGATGACGTAGATTTGAAATTACGTGTTTTTTTACATGTTTTTTTTGTAAAAAAATTATTTTGAGTGAAATTTGTTGAATTTTTTTTAATTGTTGAAATCATTCATTTAAATCAGGGACGGCGTTTCAAATATTTTTAAATTTGTATTTTTTTTAATGAAATTGTATAAAAATATAATTTTTAATAGTTTTGTTACGGCAATTTATTCAAAATTTCACATTTAAAAATAATAATTAAGTCAGGGGCTGGTGTCGTTTTAAATATATGAAATTTTTGGGAACTGTCACGTTTCATAACGTTTGTAAAAACTTTAAAAAAAATTAATTGTTCAAAAATTAGAAATTTCAGAAAAATATGAAAATTATAATATGTCAGTAGCGTCTCAAAAAAAAATTTTAATTGTTCAAAAATCATAAATTTCAGAAAAATATGAAAATTATAATATACAGCAGTAGCGCCTCAAAAAAAAATATTTATGAATTATTATTTTTTTGAAAGTTCAGATTGATATATTAATAATTATTTTTAAATTATAATTTAGTCAGGGGCGTCGCATGAAAATAGTTAAATTTGCTATTTTTTAAAAGTGCAATTTTTTTAAAGTTATTTAATAAATAACAGTACATTTTAGGTTGGGTAATTTATACATGTTTCATTTAAATCAGGGACGGCGTTTCAAATATTTTTAAATTTGTGTTCTTTTTTAATGAAATTGTATAAAAATATAATTTTTAATAGTTTTGTTGTAGGTGATTGATGCAATTTATCCAAAAGTTCACATTTAAAAATAAATAAGTCAGTAGCGTCTCAAAAAAATTTTTAATTGTTCAAAAATTAAAAATTTCAAAAAAATATGAAAATTATAATATAGATCAGTAGCGCCTCAAAAAAAATTATTTATGAATTATTATTTTTTTGAAAGTTGAGATTGATATATTAATCTTTTTTTAAATTATAATTAAGTCAGGGGCGCGCATGAAAATAATTTAAATTGCTTTTAAAAGTGACGTAGACAAATTAATTTTGATTAAAATTGAACAAAAATTAAAAACTTCAGGAATATATAAAAATAAAAAGTTAACCATTTAATAAATAACAGTACATTTTAGGTTGGGTAATTTATACATGTAATATTATTGAAAATTGTAATATTGATAAGTGATTATCACCGCCAATTTAAGAAATAAAATGAGTATCAGCAAAAAGAATGGAAAATTATTATAATATACACATACGAGGGTCGCAGCCGAAGGCTGAGACCCGAGTAAATTTGTGATTAGGTAATTTGTACATTTAAAATTACTGAAAATTGTAATATTGATTATCTCCGCCAAATGAAAAAATTAACTATCAAAAAATAGTGGAACGAGTATGATATATACACATACGAGGGTCGCAGACCCGAGTAAATTTGTGTAAAAAATATGGCGTGAAAGGGGGTTGGGGCGCGAAGCGCCCAGGGGCACAGCCCCTAGTATATATATAATATATGTATGTCGCCCCGAAATGTTATTTTTATAGACTCTGGAATTACCCGGCCGATTTTGATAATTTTTTTTTCGTCATGTAGCTTGACTCTTTTTCCAGTCAATAGGCTAGATTTCATTTCTTAGTTATGAAAGGTCTGTGAACTGTGATTTTTTTCCGAAAAAGTACATCGAAATTTTACTGAAAAAACGATGAATTAGCTGGTTCGAGTGTCGGCTTTTGTTTTTCAGACAGTGTGATTGTCGTTTGAAAAATACTATTTTTACGATAATTTGCTAAATTACAAGATATCACTGTTGTATTTTGTTTATATCTGTCAAAATATGACATTTATAAAGAAGAAAACACATGGATTTTTATTGACATTTTCATAAAAAACACACTGATAAATTACTTGATTAATTTTAAAATGTTAGTTTTGTGAATCTATTATAATTTCTACGTAAAATAGATTTTGATTGAAATTGTTAAACGAAGAAATTATAAACAGCTGTTTTTTATCTTATATACGTCAGGAGCGTGTAAAGAAATGTTATTTTGTACGTTTTGATTAAATTGCTTATAAATTAAATTTTAACCAAAATTGATTGGTAATTTGATGTAATTAGTATAATTATCTATAGATAATATTAAAAAGTATAATGTCAGGAGCGGCGAATTAAAAAATATTTAAAATCTTTTTTTCTAATTAGTTTAAATTTGACAGATAACAGATGACAGGGAATGTTCTAGATGGTTTTCTATCGTTTTCTATTAGGAGTGAGAAAATTTTTGATGACGTTAAATTTGATAGTTCCAAAATTACGTGGTTTTTTACATGTGACATATTTTTTATGTTTGTAAAATAATTATTTTGAGTGAAATTGTTGAATTTTTTTTAATTGTTGAAATTATTCATTTAAATCAGGGACGGTGTTTCAAATATTTTTAAATTTGTGTTTTTTTAATGAAATTGTATAAAAATATAATTTTTAATAGTTTTGTTGATGTAATTTATTCAAAATTTCACATTTAAAAATAATAATTAAGTCAGGGGCTGGTGTCGTTTTAAATATATGAAATTTTTGGGAACTGTCACATTTCGTAACGATTGTAAAAACTTAAAAAAACATTTTTTATAGTTCAAAAATATAAATTTCATAAAAATATGAAAATTATAACATAGATCAGTAGCGCATATAAAAAATTGTTTATGAATTATTATTTTTTTGAAAGTTTTGAGATTGATATATTAATTTTTTTTTAAATTCTAATTTAGTCAGGGGCGTTGCATGAAAATAGTTCAATTTGTTATTTTTTAAAAGTGCAATGTTTTTAAAATTATTTAATAAATAACAGTACATTTTAGGTTGTGTAATTTATACATGTTTCATTTAAATCAGGCACGGCGTTTCAAATAATTTTAAATTTGTGTTTTTTTAATGAAATTGTATATAAATATAATTTTAAATAGTTTTGTTGTAGGTGATTGATGCAATTTATCCAAAAGTTCACATTTAAAAATAAATAAGTCAGTAGCGTCTCAAAATTTTTTTTTAATTGTTCAAAAATTAGAAATTTCAAAAAAATATGAAAATTATAATATAGATCAGTAGCGCCCCAAAAAAATTATTTATGAATTATTATTTTTTTGAAAGTTGAGATTGATATATTAATCTTTTTTTTTTAATTATAATTAAGTCAGGGGCGTGCATGAAAATAATTAAAATTGCTATTTTTTTAAAGTGATGTAGACAAATTAATTTTGATTAAAATTGAACAAAAATTAAAAACTTCAGGAATATATAAAAATAAAAAGTTAACCATTTAATAAATAACAGTACATTTTAGGTTGGGTAATTTATACATGTAATATTATTGAAAATTGTAATATTGATATGTGATTATCACCGCCAATTTAAGAAATAAAATGAGTATCAGCAAAAAGATTGGAAAATTATTATATTATACACATACGAGGGTCGCAGACCCGAGTAAATTTGTGATTAGGTAATTTGTACATGTAAAATTACTGAAAATTGTAATATTGATTATCTCCGCCAAATGAAAAAATTAACTATCAAAAAATTGTGGAACGAGTATGATATATACACATACGAGGGTCGCAGACCCGAGTAAATTTGTGTAAAAAATATGGCGTCAAAGGGGGTTGGGGCGCGAAGCGCCCAGGGGCACAGCCCCTAGTGTACATATATTTAAGTACACACACAGAAAATTTCAAGTCAATCCAGCGATTATTTTCGAAGTTACACGCATATTTGTAAAGACGTCAAGGAGCGTTTGAATGTAGGAGGTCGGAGCGCGTTTTTCTCAAATCTGTGTTTTTAAAGTTGGTGACCACTATTCCTCGGAAACGGTTGAACCGATCAATCTCAAATTTTAACACAAGTTTCTTAACCCTTTCGCTGTGTGAACCGTTCGAAGCCATAAAATATTTTTGTGGCTCATATGCTAGAACCGGTTTAATACGCACGCAAAATTTCGGTACTAACTGCATAGAACGGACGCATACGCTGCATTATAATTATGTTATAGACAAATAAAAATGCTATAGGCATGTCAAAACTCGATTTCCATGCAGTCATTGTTTTTGTCTCAGACTGCGGGAAACGTATAAAACCGCTTACATGTTTCAACTTGTTTGTCGATGTTATCGCGATGTTATAACAGATTCGCATGCGGGCAGTCAGTATAAATCTAACCGTTGAGCACTTATCATCGCATTTTACTGCGGATACCGTGTATATACGCACGTACATCATACATAGTGCGGCAAACGTACTAATCCGCGCGCCTGAAAAAACGCCGCACAGGAGGTCCAGAGCGCTTAAACACGCGCCGCAGCGAAAGGGTTAAGAATATTTTTTAGTAATTAATCGAAGGTTTTTTCTCACCGATAAATATTTTTTTTTTTTATAAACAATTTAAGGTTAAAATTCATGTCGAACATCGATTTTTTTTTTTGAGAAGCCGCCATTTTGTCAAAAAAATTTATATTAATTTTTTTATTTTAAAAGATGCAGTCCAGAGATATCGTGGTCACCGCAAGGCGCCTTTTTTGAGAGGACCTCCTGGAGAACAGCTGTAGCAGCTTTCGAAATTATTATTTTTACAAATAAAAAATGTTAAAATACAATTAAAAGTTACCATAATATGTGTACAAATTTTTACATCAATATATTTAACCCTCAAACCAACACCAATTCCAATAACCTTCGGACCGACACATGGTGTCTGGCTGGACCCCTATGCATTTACATGCATTTATATGGTAATTTAACATACCTTTAAACTCATTTATATCACAAGTAGGCAAATATTTTTAATATCTTACCTATCTCAGAGGTTTCAGCATATGTTTTTCTACATGTGAACGAAAAAAAAAAATTTAAACGTTTTTGGATTATGAAAAAAAAACTGTTTTTCTTTTTCGTTTTTTTTTGTATTTTATTTTAAGTTATTTAAAAATAAAAAAAAGATTAACAATGAGTTTTAGGATGAATTATGATACGCAGTGGCGTATTTAGAAAAATTAGGGGAGGGGTAGTACTTTTCGGGGGGGGGGGGTACAAAACATAGATTTATTGTCAATATTGAATTTTTCTCTGTTTCGCTACTTGTCCATGATAGAAAATCGTAAATATCTCGACTCTTGTGCGAGATTGAGGGTTGTTGTGCCCCCCACTCCTAAAATCACGAAGTATTTTTCCCACCGGATCGAATGAGATCAATTACAACCTTTCATCTGTGACATAATAATAAGATTGTACACAAATAATCAAATGTGTACATGAATATATGCGTGCGTATGTGTAAAGTGAGCATAAAGAACAGTTTGGATAAATAATTTCTATGAAAAACTAGAAAAAAGTAGAAAAAAGCCAGGTAGAATGACAAAAATATATCACGTTCTATGCGTTTTCCATGCAAAATGTATAGGGGTCCAGCCAGACACCATGTGTCGGTCCGAAGGTGTACTTTTTAGATGTCCTTATAGCAATCCTCTCTAAGGACTTTTCGTGATAATTGTTTTATAAATCGATAGCCATAGTATATTGTGTAGCAAGGGCTGAAACAAGACGATTTCTGACTAGGGCGAGAGTTGACTGCCCGAGCGAAGCGAGGGCTGTCATCGCACTGGTCAGAAATCGTCTTGTTTCAGCCCGTGCTACACACGCTATTTTTCATATCACATGCATTGAAACAACGAGTTTTGATTTCTGTAGCCAGTCGAAGTAAGACTATTTCAGACAAATAGCGCAGTAATATCTTATACTATTTTAATAATAAAATAATTCAGAAATAAGATTCGCTTTTGTTTATTACAAATTCGATTCTGACAGATTTAAAAATTAATTGTATTGATTGAATTTTTAAAATTATACAGGGTCCTTCAATAGTGCGTCCGGCATTGTTTTACGACCAAACTATTGAAGATAGAGAGTTAGGATAAAAATTTTACTATATATATCGACCCTAAAGAATTTCAGGAAAATATTTTCAACCCCCTAAAACCGCTCCTTGGGGGGTAGTTTGAGGGATACATGCCCGTTTCTCAGTAAAATCAAATGGAATGGTATATCAAAAAGTACATATTTGTAAAGATAATGAAAAAATAAGAAACTTTAGTAAAACAAAAATTTTCATACTTTCAATTGTTTAAAAAATATGGCGACTTGTTATCAAATTTTAGAGTTTTACTCAAAGTGCTCTAATTTCGTTAAATATTTATGGAATTTTATTATTATTTTAAATTTAGAAAGTAGAAATAATGAACTTTGTAAAGATGTATGATTATTTGAGATTTTAATAGTTTAAAGTGTCATACTCGACATACCAAAAATTGAAAATTTCAATTAGGAATAATTCAAAATTTTTAAATACAATGGTATATCAATTAGTACTTTTTCTTAAAGAAGATATGTAAATAAACAGTTTTTGATAAATAAAATTAAAACTAAAAATTTTAATTTTCAGTTTTCAATTTTAAAATTATAATTTTAAATTTTAAATTTTCTTAACAAAAGTTGTTTATTTACATATCCTTTTTAAGAAAAAGTACTAATTGATATACCATTGTATTTAAAAATTTTGAATTATTCCTAATTGAAATTTTCAATTTTTGGTATGTCGAGTATGACACTTTAAACTATTAAAATCTCAAATAATCATACATCTTTACAAAGTTCATTATTTCTACTTTCTAAATTTAAAATAATAATAAAATTCCATAAATATTTAACGAAATTAGAGCACTTTGAGTAAAACTCTAAAATTTGATAACAAGTCGCCATATTTTTTAAACAATTGAAAGTATGAAAATTTTTGTTTTACTAAAGTTTCTTATTTTTTCATTATCTTTACAAATATGTACTTTTTGATATACCATTCCATTTGATTTTACTGAGAAACGGGCATGTATCCCTCAAACTACCCCCCAAGGAGCGGTTTTAGGGGGTTGAAAATATTTTCCTGAAATTCTTTAGGGTCGATATATATAGTAAAATTTTTATCCTAACTCTCTATCTTCAATAGTTTGGTCGTAAAACAATGCCGGACGCACTATTGAAGGACCCTGTATACGGTTTGTTTTGATGTTACTGTATCTGTCGTTGATAAATTAGATTCTTCAGTTTTTGTAGAGAAGCTCACAAAGTTGTCACTTCTAATTTTTTATAATTATTAATAAATAATAAATTAATGAATTTGCTAGTCAGGAATAACGTTGTTTATTTGTTTCTGCTCGGTACAATCGCATTGGTCTGAAATTGGCTTGTTTCTACTGTCAAAACTGGGTTCAAAACTAGTTGTTTCTATGCATGTGATATGAAAATAAAATTTTAGGAAGCTACCTGGAAGTACAAGTCGCTAGCTTAATTAGAAATATATTTAATTTACGATTGAAAACGAAAAAGGTCTGGCTGGACCCGGGTGTCGGTCCAAGGGTTAAAAGTATTCTCTTTAAAAAATTCTTGAAAAAACCATGCATTTGACTAACCTGACTTTCCCAAATGTAACATTGAAGCAATGATCATCATCACTTCTGCACTGAAACTGTTTTGGCGTTTTAGATCTGACACTAACGTATTATATCTCAAAGCCAATTTAGCAAGAGTTGTTCCGATTGCAGCGCTGATAAAGAAATCACCTTCCATTAAATAACTTCGTAACTTGGGTCTCTTGATTTCATCATTCTTTGAACTGAAAAATAAATTGTTTTTTATTAAAACAGTAGAAACCGGTTATAATGACATCAACGTATCGGTTATAACGACTCAAAGTAAAACAGAGTGACCAGTATTTCTCTGGTACAAAAGACCCCGCAGAATCCTTATGGGAAAGGGGTTTCGATCAAACTCTTTGAAACTTTGGATTCTGATAGTCCTTGATGAGTAGATCAAAAGTGTCAATGGGCACTATGTCCTAAAAATTCAAACTTTTAAGATATAGCCCTCTAAAGTTGGGGATCATGCTCGCCTTTATTTTGCAATAAAAAAATTTGTAGAACCTTAATTTCTGCAAAACTATTTGTATGTGTTCCCAAAGACTTATATAATCGACTGTCGCCATAAAAAAGTAAACTTTTAAATTCTTTAGCCAATGGCAGTACTTAAATCTTATTATTACGATTTTTTTTATTATAAACCAATTGGATTTGTTTATAATTAAAAAAAACGTAACAATAAGATTTAAGTGTTGTCATTTCTCAATGAATTGAAAAGTTGACTTTTTTATGGTGGCAATCAATTATAGATGTCTTTGGGAACACATACAAAAAGTTGCGCAAAAATTAAGTTTCTACAAATTTTTTTATTGCAAATTAAAGACAACCATGATCCCCAACTTCAGAGGGCTATATCTTAAAAGTTTGAGTTTTTAGGACTTAGTGCCCATTGACACTTTTGATCTACTCATCAAGGACTATCAGAATCCAAAGTTTCAAAGAGTTTGATCGAAACCCCTTTTCCCGGTTTTCCAGGAGAATTTTTACCGTTTTTCGTGTTTTTTATTTAAAAAATTTATATAAAAATCTAAAAAAAAAAAAAAAAAACGTCACTCTTTAAATATTTGTGAGAATTTGTGATTTTGCATTTTTATAAAAATTCCCTGATTTTTCCCTGTATAGCAAAATTCCCTGATTTTTCCCGGTTTTCCAGAAACTGGCAACCCTGTAAAAGTCCCGACTGAATCCCATATAATTGCCTTTTATAATATACCGATATTGCTTACAACGAAATACCGCATTTAACGAAAA
The DNA here is from genome assembly GCA_949319165.1 of Sialis lutaria. Lineage (NCBI taxonomy): Eukaryota > Metazoa > Arthropoda > Insecta > Megaloptera > Sialidae > Sialis > Sialis lutaria. Next base: position 1,229,340 of record OX439231.1, on the reverse strand, counting down.
TATTTTTGGAGAGTTTTATCAGCCTTTTGTTTTCATTTTTTTTTTAAACGACTGCTTGATTTAGCGACAGGCCAAACGTGCGATTTAGCGACCTTCCCCTATCCCCACCATAATGCCACCGACTGCTATATTTCTGTGCGAAATTTAAAGTCACCAATTGACATTGAGATCGGTACGGTGGTGAGGGTCCCCCATGCCGTTGTTAATTCAAGAGGTTGAATTATCAACACCGTCGTTCATTCAAGCGTCGAATGTAGTTTTGTACAATAAAAAATATTGTTTGACATAATAATACATCATGGATTATAAAGATTAAGTTTAAGGGGGCAGACCCAGTTGGGACTGACTTCCAAAAAAAACTCTTTTTTAGGATTTTTTTTTGGCCACGCATTAAAATAATTAATAATAAATGTTTTTCCACATGAAATTTATGTATTTACAGAAAATATTATAATTATTTATGGCAAAATATTACAAAATAAGTGGGATATAGCAAATTTGGGACGGGTGCAAAAAAAAAATTGTGTTTTGCCATGATCACTGCTGTTCGTCACTGGATCATCAGAAATAAAAAAAATAAAAGGGATCATTAGTTAATGACATAATGCTCCGGATGGATGAAGGGATTTGAACATTTTTGAATTTCCACAAAATGGCGGATGTTGAAAGTCAAAGTTCTTTATTCGAGTAAACTTTCACTCGCATTTTTGGCTATAAAAAAAATAATCGTCCAAAATAAAATCCTTCATCCAACCGGAGGACAATTATGTATAGAATAAGTCAGAAAAATTTCAAACCGATTGGCAAAGCCGTTCTCAAGTTACAGTGATCACCGACTTCGATAACATAGTTTCGAGAAAAAGCGCACAGTTGCCGCTACCTGCCTATTTGAATACATTAGAGACAGCTCCATTCAAAGTTATATATCTCCATAAATAAAGGTACCATTTGTCTGAAATTTTCAGAGAATACTTTTGAAATATTCTATTTTGAGAAAATGCAAAAAAAAAGTTTTCAAAATTCCAACTGGATCTGCCTCCTTAATTCTAATAAACAGAAAACAGAAGTGGATTTCGTATACAGTACATGATTGGTGAAGAATACTCAACCAATCAGAACCGTCGCATCTCATAATGTTAAACTAAGTTTCCAGTAAAATAACGTTGAGTGTCACTTCTGTACATCGTATATCTATGTACATATTTATTATTCTGTGCTTAAATTTTGATTTAATTTTGATAATATCTTCGCTCACAGACGGTGAAATTCACAAAATTTCAGAATACTCATCAAAATTTTTAGTTTTACCGATAAATACCTTTAAAAAATCTAATTATCGGTTATTACGACAATAGGTTTTAACGACCTAAAATGAGCGGTCCCTTCGATGTCGTTATAACCCGTTTCTACTGTAATTATATTATGTTCAATGTCATTATTTTTGCTACTAAAGGTTTTTTAATGTATTCTCTTACATGACAGTGTTGAATGCAGATTGTGATGCGTATGTTCCATCAGATGTGACAAGTTTACTTGGAGCGACAGCATGTTTTGTTTCATCATTCTCGGTTTTATCTCCAGCCACTAATCTCATTTCTGCTTCTATCAAAGGTAACTAAACAAATATATTACAAGTATGAATTATTTCATAAAGATACAGTAGTCGGTACAATTAATAAAAATATAGCATTCTCGACGTCACAAGATAGATTGTATGTTTACATATACGTGATACGTTTATATAGATTAAGGGGGTATCCTGCTTTATGAGTCTCAAAAAATCAATTTTTTTTAATTGCTTAAATCTCTTCCTGATATATCTAAGAATATGTCTGTCAAGTTTTATAGGCAAATTCGAAATATTTTCAAAGATATAGTACTAAACGCAGTGGGGCGTCGCGTCGAGCAGGTATACCGTAGACCGTAAACTTTGAAACGCGTTTTCTCGAGTTTTAATTTTTATCATTTTTCTAAAATGGCGGGTGTGATTGCAAGAAAACTAAACGATCGATCAAAATGATGATTATTGTCTTCAGTTTTAAATTCTCTTCTATATGAACTAAAAAGATTCATGAAAAAAAAATTCTAAACAACTTTTTTAGCAAGTTGAAATGATTTTTTTTTCTTGAAAAAAAGCACATTTTATTTTCAAACCTGAAATTTTTTTTAATTTTACAATTTTTTGGGTTTTTCTTAGTTCATATAGAAGAAAAATGTATAAAAATTAAAATGTTCTTTGGTTTTTTTCATTCAGACAAAAATTACGAGCTCCATCTTTCCCGCCGATTGGAGACTGCGATCGCAAGGCGTTGCTCAGATGTACATATAAATCGGTTGCGTTTCAATATTTTTGTGTTAATAAATTTTTTTTTTAACGTTCAAATATGCAATAAAATAATCTGAAAAGTTCACTTCACTAGCTTATTTTTTTCTGTCCTAAAAAAATTCCCAAAAAAACGCTTTGTTTTGGCCTCATAAAGCAGGATCCCCCCTAAAGGTGGCCATTAATTTTCTTATTTTCAAATTTCTTAAACAGCTGTATATTTTTGTAAAAATTGTATGGATTTTGATTTTGATGTTCTAAAACGGATCTTAAAGCTGACACTTTCTAGTTTTTGAACTTTTGATTTGATTTTTTTATCGCTTCCCACTACTCCTTGAGAGATTTCAGAAAAGTGAAACAAGCCTAAAATTTAATAATTCATTCAACAGTAGATTAAAAAAATTATTTTGAGCAAAAAATTTTCGGAGACATGTTTAAATAAATCGGCAAAAATAAAACAATAAACAGATTAATTAGATTACTATCATGGACTACTATATTAATTTGTGTTTCTATCTTGAGACGACATCTGACAGCTACAGCGAACAGAGTGAAGTTAGTTACACAATGCCATATCTGTAGTAATTGCATCACGGGTATCTTTTAAATTTACCTCTCCTAACCCTTGTCGAACCTTATCCAAAACAGAAAGAATATACTGTGGAGTGTTTGCATATTCTCCGAGAATCCATAATGCTGCTCGGTGAATTTTTACTGATTTTATACTACCAAATGCTTCAAGAAGATTCTAAAAATTAAATGAATATAATTAATAATAAACAATACTGTTTTACTTTCAACTTACAAAAATGATATCAATAAAAATGTTTTGTTACCTCAATAACCAACGGACGAAGATTAATAAATTTGTGAACAGCTTCTCTTACAAATAACAATACATCAGCTGCGGCTAATTCATCAGAGTCAGACAAGAATTCTATCAACACAGGAATAACGGTAGCGGCTACATCAGGGAATTTGATACAACAAGAATGTAGAGCACGTACAAGCAACTGTCTGTATTTTCCTGTGTCTTCATGTTCTACGTTATGCGTTTTGGTTACCTCTTTTTTTAAAACCAGCACCATTTCTTCTACATTACGAGATGAAACTAACTCCATTGCTAATAGTTGTTAAAAATTTGAATCATTAAATTAAAAATAAACATTCTGATTTTTAAATTAGGTATTGCGAGAATCTAAAATAGAGTAGAAACTGGTTATAACAACCTAAAATTAATAACCGGCTAAAATACAATTATATTGGATTAAGTTGGACTTTTATTTTGAATTATTAAAACAAGTGCGTCGTATTAACCGGAGTTGTTATAACCGGTTTCTATTGTAACTAAATAATAATAATGCACCCAGACCTCCCTGTATGGCCGCTCTTTATACGGCATTTCGCTATAACGGCCCTCTTCAATTAAGGCACGTTTTCGATTTACGGCCTAAAATGTTTCGCTATAACGGCAAAAACCAATCTTGCGCACAAAATTATGTATGTATACATACTAGAGATGGGAAAAATGAGTCTTTTTAGTGACTCGAGTCATTTGAAACAATTCAGTAAAAAGATTCGTTCAATGAGTCGTTCACTTACAAAAATGAATTGGTGAGTGACGAGTCATTTGTATCGTTCAGTACAGTGAATCGTTCGTATGGGACTTGTATACAAGTGAGTGGTGATAGTGCAAGTCGGTACGACAAAATCCGAACGTATCCGATCACTGACAGAATGGATAAATAAATACATTGTTACTTTTTGGCCGCCGTACGTTGCTTGATATATCAGTGGCGTACAGGTTATGTTTACTTTTGTTCATTATTATAATAATTGTGTAAATTTATCATATTACTTAAAATAACTGTTGCTGATAGTTTTATTTTGACTTTGATATTTAATATAACTTTTATTCTCAGACGTTTTATCATGCTAATCTTTATAGATAAATTGATTTATAATGTCAGGTATTATAAATAATTCGCTCGAAAACAAATGCTAAAATTAAAATGCATTAATATTCTTGGGATTTTAGAGCAGTGGTAATAAATGTGTAATAACACACATTTTAAGAACTACGGCTATATAATCTAAATATAAATTGTTTATTAAACAATTTTACAGTTCAAAATAATACATATGTATCTTAAATACACGAATGATACGCCTCTGCCATTCAGAGCTAAACTGTAACAGTTTCTTTCCTTGCAACAATTCGAAATTAAAAAGTTGTCTCTGGTTTAGTTGTTGAAAAATACACTTCTACAATTACATTTATCTTTATATTTATCTATATATTTTTAATTGATTATTTTATTAATATCAATAATAACGATTGTTTTCTTTCTAAATATTTTAACTAACACAAAAAATAGTGTACGAATCTATTTTCTTTTATATTTTACAATATAATAAAAAAAAGAATGAATCTTTTTTAAAATACTGACTCGAGTCGTTTCGTTCACCGAAAAGAATCGTTCATGAATTACACATCTCTAATACATACACATATTTTATGTAACATGAAGTTGTTTCGTTTTTGTTTATAGATTATTGTTGGTTATTATTTTATGTACAAATGTATGTATTTTTGATTTAAATGAAAAAAAGATAAAATGCATTTTGAATGATAAACCATGTTACATATTTAACAAATTTAGAACCGATCCCATTGAATTTGTATTAGAATAATTGATTCCTTATACGGCTTTTTGCTTTGCGGCCAAGTTTCGTGGAACGTATCTAGGCCGTAAAGCGAGGTATGGGTGTATATTATTCATATCTTCATTTATTAAAGGGAGGTTCGGTGGACATAATTCATATAGGGGAGAGTGGGGTAATAACGAATGTGGGATAATCGCAAATTCAGTGGTTTCAGTGAACGTTATAAACAGAAAGGTAATGTTCTCTCTGCACTTACTGACAGTTGCACTTATGTCTAGTATCAAACCATTAACGTTCAATGTAGATCATGCTCGTAGTACAAAGTAAGCTTAGTGGGTGCTAGTCAAATAATCACAATTACCTAAGGTTGTTTTTTTATTAAATGTTAACTTTGTTCTTGAAAAGAAAATTTATATCAGGTCTGCAAATTAATTCTCTACCTTTTCCGTGAAGTCGAAACACGTGTCGAGTGACATAACTTTTGTGGTTAATGTGCAATTTTAGTTTAAGTAAAAAAATACAAACTAACCAAGCGTAAGAGTTTTTCTTCTAACTTCCAAATCTGGACACGCCAAAGCACGTAGAATATCCATAGCCAAGTCTTGCAAAACTCTTTCAGTTACAGGACTCGCTTCTCTCAATGCTACAAGACGATCTAACACAATCAACTTAACATTATTGTCACTTTCTTTAACAACCAGTTCTAGATAACATTGGGCCGCAGCTCGGATTGCTGCAGGCGCGTTTGATAATGTAACAAGAGTTCCTGCTGCTTCGTATCGCACAGCTGCACTGCTTGAACTAAGAAGTTTGTAGATGCAGCCAATAAATCTTGAACGTTCATTAGGATTTCCATGACATACCTTTATCAAATATTCTCAAATTAAAAAGTATGTACTAATTTTTAATTTAATTAATTTAATTTAAATCTCTGACTTTCCCTGACAATTTTAGGCTCCCCTGACTTTCCAGAAAGTAGACACCTAGTTTTGTTTTTAATTTTAAAACCCATTTGTATCCGCTATACTCATTCGAGTACAGAAATTTTTAAATCAATTTTAATGAAATCTATGTAAAATAATTTAAAATATTTTATTTCAATCTATTGTCGTATCTTAATAAATTGTGTTGCTATAAATCAGGGCTTCGAACCGGAACTGAACCGAAAACCGAAAACAATGTTATTTTTTGCCGGAACGAAAACCGGAACCGAACCGAAAAAAAATCGGTTTTTTCGGTTCGAAACATTTTAAAATACGCGCGTTTACATGATCTTACTCCCCACTTCAATTGTCGTTCAATTGTTGTTCAATTGTTCAATTAAATGTTCTAAATTATGGTAGAAAAAATTTTTAAAAAAAATATATTTTTTTTAATTAATCACCCGGAACTGAACCGATACCCGGAAAAACCGTTATTTTTTTCGAAACGAAAACCGGAACCGAACCGATATATATTTTTCCACTCGGAGCGGAACGAAAACCGAATGGAAAAAAATAACGGTTCGAAGCCCTGCTATAAATCGACAGTAGATTTCGCTTTCATGTTTGAAAAATCCATTATTATAATTTATACAATTATTTCATCTGATGTTGACAAAAAAGATCGCGGGAACAAATGGGTTAAACCAACAGATATAGTACGTCTGGTATGAGGCAAATAAAGCCAAAACGCTGCACTTTTTGATTGGAGTATGCCACTTTCTGTGGTCACACATAAGGTCAAAAAAAAAATTTCAGATAGGGAGCCACTTTAAAATCCGTGTAGAACACTGTTATATGGGCTATCAAATATAACTCCCATCAATGTTATAAAATTAGCTTTATCTCAGCTCCTACTCATCCGATTTCATTTTTAGGGTTCCGTAGAAAACTAGGAACCCTTATAGTTTCTCCATGTCCGTCCGTCCGTCCGTCCGTCCTGAAAAATTTTGAGATAATAAGATGAAATTTGGTATACGGTAGTAAATTGATGACCCAAAAACATAAATAATAAGATTTTTGAAAATAAAAATTTTTTAGACCCCCCTTTCATAAAATGAAAAGTGTTTTCAAAAAAAAATTTTCACCTACACCATTGAGTGAGGTGTCGTTAGAAAGGTCTCCTAAAATGCAACAAAAAATGTATCAGAACTTTTTGATTTTAACCCTTTAATCGCGATGTATTTGCTCTCCAAAGTCGTTAAAAAAGCGTTCCCCCCCCTCTATTTTCTAAACTATCAATTTAAAAAATCTGAAATAATTCCAGAATGTAGCTTTTCATTAGTACTTTCACTGAAAATTATAACGAACATTATCAAAAATATTTTGGACCCCCCTTCTATAGACTGAAAATTGAACTTACATTTTTTTCCCCACTTACCCTATTGAGTGGGGGGTCATTTAATAGGTCTCGTTAAATGCAATAAAAAACGTCAAATAACTTTTTCATTTTAACCCTTCAGTCGCGTAATATTTGCTTTTTAATGTCGCTGTCAGAGCGTCCCCCCCCCTCTATTTTCTAAACTATCGATTCAAAAAATCTGAAAAAAATCCAGAACGTGGATTTTAATTAGTACTTTCACTGAAAATTATAACGAACATTGTCAAAAATATTTTGGACCCCCTTTTCATAGATTGAAAAGTGAACTCACATTTTTTTCATTTACCCCATTGAGTGGGGTGTCATTTGATAGGTCTCCTAAAATGCAATAATAAAAGTCATATGACTTTTTGATTTTAACCCTTCAGTCACGAAAATTTTGAAAAATACTTTTTATAAATCGTAGTGAGAATGACTACGGAACCCTATCATGTGCGTGCCCAACACGCACTTGCCCGTTTTATTTTTTTTAGAGTTCTTACTAACAATAAGAAGATTACTTTTTATCATCATTAATTTTTCTCTAAATCTTAATTTATTTGTGTTATAAACATTTTGTTCTATTATAAACTTTTTCAAATAAAATTGAATATAATGATCCAAAATTAGTTAATTTTTTTAGTTTAACTGGCGATTTCCAAAGAATTTGTTCATTTAAACAGTATTATCTTGATATCAATGAAATGCTGAAAAAAATATCTTTCTTTTTTTATATATAAAAAAAAAAAATGATATTGGGCACGATAAAATAACAATTAAGTTCGTAAGAAAAATGAAATTTTCAGATTTTCAAAAATTGTGGGGGACCCTTAAGGTTTAGAGAAAAATGTATAATGACAAAAAATTATCTTCATAATAAGAACTTTAAAACAAATAAAAGAAAATTGAAATCGGATGACTAAGAGCTGATATAAAGCTAATTTTATAACATCGATTGGGGTTATCTTTGATTGCCCATGTAACAGTGTTCTACATGGATTTTAAAGTGACTCCCTATCTAAAAATATTTCTTTTGACCGTATGTATAACCACAGAAAGTGGCATACTCCAATCAAAAAGTGCAGCGTTTTTTTGTGTACCTGTCAGTCAAATGGAACACAGCCCGAGGTTAGTAAATGACTAGGTTTGCTTACTTGTGACGTCACCACGAAGATCATTTCAACCTTCTTGATTTCATTTATTTATTTATGATTTCAACTGTCATAATATTAAACACAAATCACACATAATTATAATTAATATCATGTGCGAAGCTTCACTATACCCATAAATGAATAGCACAAACACAGAACACAATAATAAATCAATCACGATCAAAGAACCCCGCAATAATCTTATAGAAATTGGGTTTCGGTCAAAATGTCTGGATTTTTGATATGTTCTAGATATCGGTGGTCTAAACAAAAGTCCTAATGGGCACAAAGCTCAGAATTCAATTCTTTGGCTGCTACGGAGCTTTAAAGCTTTAAAGCTCCATCACAGATTAACTTATTTGCAAAGTCTTTAGAGAGCTTTAAATGGTTTATATTGTTATTTTTAATGTCTGGGTTTATGTTTTCGAGGTCGCTGAATTCAAATCCGATGTCGGTTTTTTAAAATTGACAGTTGACTGCGACCTCGAAAACATAAAGTAATAAGATAAAAGTAAGATTTTTAAGATTTCATCGATTTTTGACAGCTATTTGACAGTTGTCAACTGTCAATTTTTAAAATCTGACATCAGATTTGAATTCAGCGACCTCGAAAACATAAAGTAATAAGATAAAAGTAAGATTTTTAAGATTTTATCAATTTTTGACAGCTGTCAACTGTCAATTTTTAAAATCTGACATCGGATTTGAATTCAGCGACCTCGAAAACATAAAGTAAGAAGATAAAAGTAAGATTTTTAGGATTTTATCAATTTTTGACAGCTGTCAACTGTCAATTTTTAAAATCTGACATCGGATTTGAATTCAGCGACCTCGAAAACATAAAGTAAGAAGATAAAAGTAAGATTTTTAGGATTTTATCGATTTTTGACAGCTGTCAACTGTCAATTTTAAAAATCTGACATCGGATTTGAATTCAGCGACCTCGAAAACATAAACCCTGACATTAAAAATAACAATATAAATCATTTAAAGCTCTCTAAAGACTTTGCGAATTCTGAGCTTTGTGCCCATTAGGACTTTTGCTTAGAACACCGATATCTAGAACATATAAAAAATCCAGACATTTTGACCGAAACCCAATTTCCATAAGATTATTGCAGGGTTCTTTATATTATGACAGTTTGCCATCAGCGTTGGCGACCATTTGAAATCTAGAAGGTTGAAATGATCTTCGTGGTGACGTCACAGACAAGTAAGCATACCTAGTCATTTACTAACCTTGGCACTAGCCTATATTTTAAATAAACAAACTAGTATCGCTAGTGCTAGTTATTAGTTAAACAAAAGGATTGCAATAGAAGAAACTTACCTTATAAATCAATTCAACAATGACCAACTGCAGAATATCTCCAAACGATGTCACTTGATCTAAACAAGATGCTAAATAAGCAAGAGCACGTTCTTGGTCTGCGTGTAACAACATCAGGAATGCATTTCTTTTACAGGACATATCCTGTTCTCCATCCAGATATTTAGCAATCAATTCTGGTGCATCGGGGATTAAAAATTCAAAATTTCTATTCAGGAAAATATTAATTTGTTTAGTTTTATCTGAGATTCTGTTTAGCATTATTATACATTACCTGTAAATGGTGAAAATAGCAAGAACTGCATTGCGCCGAACGTATGAATGTCTGTGTTCTAAACATGCTCTGATTGGTGGCATAAGAGGTTCCAGTAGTTCTGGTTCTTTTAGTTTACATAAAAAGCGAAGTGTTGATCCTCTCACAAATTCATTTGGATGTTGAAGATCCTAACAGATATAATAAATTAAACGGTTAAATATTGTTTTAGTGCTCCAAATTATTTCATTGAAAATATGTTTTATTTTAATATCTAGGGTTACTACTCTAGCAATAATCTATGGATACTGAAATTGCAAGAAATATTGTAATAGATCCGATTAAAAAGTATTTCAAAAAAATTAACTGTACATCACTTTTATCATAAATATTAAAAATAAATTGTTTTTGTAAGTAAATAATAGTTTAAACCATAGGTGTCCAACCTTTTGAGCTTTGTGGGCCGCAGAGCGCAAAAAAATAATTAAAAAATTTGTTAAGAGCCGCACAAAAATTTGAAGACCTTTTTTTTGTTGTTGACTTTATTCATTGAATCGGTGAGTGAAAGAACAATATATCTTCAAAATGGCCATTTTGAGAAAAACGAAAAAAACTGTACTGTTCTTTCACTCAGCCGAAAATTGAACCACCCCCCGTCGCACGTACGTTGTTGGTCGATGTATTATTATTTCGCTATGAATTTTAAACATTTTGCCTATCTCAGTTAACATATTGACTGCCACGATACTTTTTGAAAAAAATTCCATTTTTTTTTTTTTGAAAAATTGTTAATAAGTTCAAAATAAGTAGTTAGGTACCTATAAGTTTTTTTTTTAACTATATTATAGTTTGAGAAAATAAATTACTAAAATAATTAAATTGTTGTTATTTCTCTTATTTTTTGAGCAGGGCCAAAACCAATATACCACAAGTTTCGCCAGAGGCCACGCTTTAAAACACTACAGTAAAATAGCACAGTGTCCACCATATTTGTCCGACATGGCATCAACTGAAATACAACGTGTCGCACATATATGGGTGACGGAGCACACAGTGACCAAAGTGGTGTCGCCCATATATGGTCGACGTGGTAGTCAATGTGTTAAAATTGCTATTTTTGGCACTTGTATTGTTCTTTCACTCACCGATTCAATTTATATAATAATCACACTATAATATAAACGTGTATGAATATATATATATACTAGGGGCTGTGCCCCTGGGCGCTTCGCGCCCCAACCCCATTTGACGCCATATTTTTTACACAGATTTACTCGGGTCTGCGACCCTCGTATGTGTATATATCATACTCGTTCCACTATTTTTTGATAGTTAATTTTTTCATTTGGCGGAGATAATCAATATTACAATTTTCAGTAATTTTACATGTACAAATTACCTAATCACAAATTTACTCAGGTCTCAGCCTTCGGCTGCGACCCTCGTATGTGTATAATATAATAATTTTCCAATCTTTTTGCTGATACTCATTTTATTTCTTAAATTGGCGGTGATAATCACATATCAATATTACAATTTCCAATAATATTACATGTATAAATTACCCAACCTAAAATGTACTGTTATTTATTAAATGGTTAATTTTTTATTTTTATATATTCCTGAAGTTTTTAATTTTTGTTCAATTTTAATCAAAATTAATTTGTCTACGTCACTTTTAAAAAATAGCAAATTTAATTATTTTCATGCGCGCCCCTGACTTAATTATAATAAAAAAAAAAGATTAATATATCAATCTCAATTTTCAAAAAAATAATAATTCATAAATAATTTTTTTGGGGCGCTACTGATCTATATTATAATTTTCATATTTTTTTTGAAATTTCTAATTTTTGAACAATTAAAAAAAAATTTGAGACGCTACTGACTTATTTATTTTTAAATGTGAACTTTTGGATAAATTGCATCAATCACCTACAACAAAACTATTTTTTTAAATTATATTTATATACAATTTCATTAAAAAAACACAAATTTAAAATTATTTGAAACGCCGTCCCTGATTTAAATGAAACATGTATAAATTACCCAACCTAAAATGTACTGTTATTTATTAAATAATTTTAAAAACATTGCACTTTTAAAAAACAACAAATTTAACTATTTTCATGCAACGCCCCTGACTAAATTATAATAAAAAAAAAATTAATATATCAATCTCAAAACTTTCAAAAAAATAATAATTCATAAACAATTTTTTTTAGGCGCTACTGATCTATATTATAATTTTCATATTTTTATGAAATTTATATTTTTGAACTATAAAAAATGTTTTTTTAAGTTTTTACAAACGTTACGAAATGTGACAGTTCCCAAAAATTTCATATATTTAAAACGACACCAGCCCCTGACTTAATAAATATTTTTAAATGTGAAATTTTGAATAAATTACATCAACAAAACTATTAAAAATTATATTTTTATACAATTTCATTAAAAAAACACAAATATTTGAAACACCGTCCCTGATTTAAATGAATAATTTCAACAATTAAAAAAAATTCAACAATTTCACTCAAAATAATTTTTTTACAAACATAAAAAATATGTCACATGTAAAAAACCACGTAATTTTGGAACTATCAAATTTAACGTCATCAAAAATTTTCTCACTCCTAATAGAAAAGGATAGAAAACCTTCTAGAACATTCCCTGTCATCTGTCAAATTTAAACTAATTAGAAAAAAAGATTTTAAATATTTTTTAATTCGCCGCTCCTGACATTATACTTTTTAATATTATCTATAGAAAATTATACTAATTACATCAAATTACCAATCAATTTTGATTAAAATTTAATTTATAAGCAATTTAATCAAAATGTACAAAATAACATTTCTTTCCACGCTCCTGACGTATATAAGATAAAAAACAACTGTTTATAATTTCTTCGTTTAACAATTTCAATGAAAATCTATTTTACGCAGAAATTATAATTTATTCACAAATCCAACATTTTAAAATTAATCAAGTAATTTATCAGTGTGTTTTTTTATGAAAATGTCAATAAAAATCCATGTGTTTTCTTCTTTATAAATGTCATTTTTGACAGATATAAACAAAATACAACAGTGATATCTTGTAATTTAGTAAATTATCGTAAAAATAGCATTTTTCAAACGACCATCACACTGTCTGACAAAACAAAAGCCGACACTCGAACCAGCTAATTCAACGTTTTTTTAGTAAAATTCGATGTACTTTTACGGAAAAAAATCACAGCTCAGAGACCTTTCATAGCTAAGAAATGAAATCTAGCCTATTGACTGGAAAAAGAGTGAAGCTACATGACGAAAAAAAAATTATCAAAATCGGCCGGGTAATTCCAGAGTCTATAAAGCTATAGTTTCGTGCGGATATATAAATAAATATATATATATTCATACACGTTTATATTATAGTGTGATTTATATATCCGCACGAAACTATAGCTTTATAGACTCTGGAATTACCCGGCCGATTTTGATAATTTTTTTTTCGTCATGTAGCTTCACTCTTTTTCCAGTCAATAGGCTAGATTTCATTTCTTAGCTATGAAAGGTCTCTGAGCTGTGATTTTTTTCCGTAAAAGTACATCGAATTTTACTAAAAAAACGTTGAATTAGCTGGTTCGAGTGTCGGCTTTTGTTTTGTCAGACAGTGTGATGGTCGTTTGAAAAATGCTATTTTTACGATAATTTACTAAATTACAAGATATCACTGTTGTATTTTGTTTATATCTGTCAAAAATGACATTTATAAAGAAGAAAACACATGGATTTTTATTGACATTTTCATAAAAAAACACACTGATAAATTACTTGATTAATTTTAAAATGTTGGATTTGTGAATAAATTATAATTTCTGCGTAAAATAGATTTTCATTGAAATTGTTAAACGAAGAAATTATAAACAGTTGTTTTTTATCTTATATACGTCAGGAGCGTGGAAAGAAATGTTATTTTGTACATTTTGATTAAATTGCTTATAAATTAAATTTTAATCAAAATTGATTGGTAATTTGATGTAATTAGTATAATTTTCTATAGATAATATTAAAAAGTATAATGTCAGGAGCGGCGAATTAAAAAATATTTAAAATCTTTTTTTCTAATTAGTTTAAATTTGACAGATGACAGGGAATGTTCTAGAAGGTTTTCTATCCTTTTCTATTAGGAGTGAGAAAATTTTTGATGACGTTAAATTTGATAGTTCCAAAATTACGTGGTTTTTTACATGTGACATATTTTTTATGTTTGTAAAAAAATTATTTTGAGTGAAATTGTTGAATTTTTTTTAATTGTTGAAATTATTCATTTAAATCAGGGACGGTGTTTCAAATATTTGTGTTTTTTTAATGAAATTGTATAAAAATATAATTTTTAATAGTTTTGTTGATGTAATTTATTCAAAATTTCACATTTAAAAATATTTATTAAGTCAGGGGCTGGTGTCGTTTTAAATATATGAAATTTTTGGGAACTGTCACATTTCGTAACGTTTGTAAAAACTTAAAAAAACATTTTTTATAGTTCAAAAATATAAATTTCATAAAAATATGAAAATTATAATATAGATCAGTAGCGCCTAAAAAAAATTGTTTATGAATTATTATTTTTTTGAAAGTTTTGAGATTGATATATTAATTTTTTTTTTTATTATAATTTAGTCAGGGGCGTTGCATGAAAATAGTTAAATTTGTTGTTTTTTAAAAGTGCAATGTTTTTAAAATTATTTAATAAATAACAGTACATTTTAGGTTGGGTAATTTATACATGTTTCATTTAAATCAGGGACGGCGTTTCAAATAATTTTAAATTTGTGTTTTTTTAATGAAATTGTATATAAATATAATTTAAAAAAATAGTTTTGTTGTAGGTGATTGATGCAATTTATCCAAAAGTTCACATTTAAAAATAAATAAGTCAGTAGCGTCTCAAATTTTTTTTTTAATTGTTCAAAAATTAGAAATTTCAAAAAAAATATGAAAATTATAATATAGTAGCGCCCCAAAAAAATTATTTATGAATTATTATTTTTTTGAAAATTGAGATTGATATATTAATCTTTTTTTTTTATTATAATTAAGTCAGGGGCGCGCATGAAAATAATTAAATTTGCTATTTTTTAAAAGTGACGTAGACAAATTAATTTTGATTAAAATTGAACAAAAATTAAAAACTTCAGGAATATATAAAAATAAAAAATTAACCATTTAATAAATAACAGTACATTTTAGGTTGGGTAATTTATACATGTAATATTATTGGAAATTGTAATATTGATATGTGATTATCACCGCCAATTTAAGAAATAAAATGAGTATCAGCAAAAAGATTGGAAAATTATTATATTATACACATACGAGGGTCGCAGCCGAAGGCTGAGACCTGAGTAAATTTGTGATTAGGTAATTTGTACATGTAAAATTACTGAAAATTGTAATATTGATTATCTCCGCCAAATGAAAAAATTAACTATCAAAAAATAGTGGAACGAGTATGATATATACACATACGAGGGTCGCAGACCCGAGTAAATCTGTGTAAAAAATATGGCGTCAAATGGGGTTGGGGCGCGAAGCGCCCAGGGGCACAGCCCCTAGTAAATATATATATATTCATACACGTTTATATTATAGTGTGATATTTATTTATATATCCGCACGAAACTATAGCTTTATAGACTCTGGAATTACCCGGCCGATTTTGATAATTTTTTTTTCGTCATGTAGCTTGACTCTTTTTCCAGTCAATAGGCTAAATTTCATTTCTTAGCTATGAAAGGTCTCTGAGCTGTGATTTTTTTCAGAAAAAGTACATCGAAATTTTACTGAAAATTAAATTTTAAGGTAAAAAACCATCGGCATTTATTTCTAATTCGAGTTTCTGATTGGTCGAAAATGACGTATGTTCTGTCAGATTCGACATACACGTGCTTCTTGACAGATGACAGCTGACAGGGAATGTTCTAGAACAGCGGTTCTTAAACTGGGGTCCGCGGACCCCCGGGGGGCCGCCAAACTTTTACGGGGGTCCGTGAAACATTTTTGGCAAAAAAATAATTTACATAAAGTACTTTTATATTACTATTTATCAGTGATTAATTAGTATCTAACGACCTTTTTTGTTTTCCTATCAGGGATGGGGGTCCCTGAAAAATAATTGTTCAAAAAGGGGGTCCCTAGACCACATAAGTTTAAGAACCACTGTTCTAGAAGGTTTTGTATCCTTTTCTATTAGGAGTGAGAAATTTTTTGATGAAATTTTTTAGATTTGATAGTTATTGAAATTACGTGGTTTTTTACATGTGACATATTTTTTATGTTTGTAAAAAAATTATTTTGAGTGAAATTGTTGAATTTTTTTTAATTGTTGAAATTATTCATTTAAATCAGGGACGGCGTTTCAAATATTTTTAAATTTGTGTTTTTTTATTGTAATTTTATTAAAATATAATTTTTAATAGTTTTGTTGATGCAATTTTAGTCAAAATTTCACATTTAAAAATAATAATTAGGTCAGGGGCTGGTGTCTTTTTAAATATATGAAATTTTTGTTACATTTCGTAACGTTTGTAAAAACTTAAAAAAAATTTTAATTGTTCAAAAATTAGAAATTTCAGAAAAATATGAAAATTATAATATAGATCAGTAGCGCCTCGAAAAAAATTATTTATGAATTTTTATTTTTTTGAAAGTTCAGATTGATATATCAATAATTTTTTTTAAATTATAATTAAGTCAGGGGCGTCGCATGAAAATAATTAAAATTGATATTTTTTAAAAGTGACATAGACAAATTAATTTTGATTAAAATTGAACAAAAAGTAAAAACTTCAGGAATATATAAAAATTAAAAAGTTAACCATTTAATAAATAACAGTAGGTACATTTTAGGTTGGGTAATTTATACATGTAATATTATAAATAAAATTATTTATTATATTACAAAAAAAAAATATTTTGAGTGAAATTGTTGAATTTTTTTTAATTGTTGAAATTATTCATTTAAATCAGGGACGGCGTTTCAAATATTTTTAAATTTGTGTTTTTTTTTAATGAAATTGTATAAAAATATAATTTTTAATAGTTTTGTTGATGCAATTTTAGTCAAAATTTCACATTTAAAAATAATAATTAGGTCAGGGGCTGGTGTCTTTTTAAATATATGAAATTTTTGTTACATTTCGTAACGTTTGTAAAAACTTAAAAAAAATTTTAATTGTTCAAAAATTAGAAATTTCAGAAAAATATGAAAATTATAATATAGATCAGTAGCGCCTCGAAAAAAATTATTTATGAATTTTTATTTTTTTGAAAGTTCAGATTGATATATCAATAATTTTTTTTAAATTATAATTAAGTCAGGGGCGTCGCATGAAAATAATTAAAATTGATATTTTTTAAAAGTGACATAGACAAATTAATTTTGATTAAAATTGAACAAAAAGTAAAAACTTCAGGAATATATAAAAATTAAAAAGTTAACCATTTAATAAATAACAGTAGGTACATTTTAGGTTGGGTAATTTATACATGTAATATTATAAATAAAATTATTTATTATATTACAAAAAAAAAATATTTTGAGTGAAATTGTTGAATTTTTTTTAATTGTTGAAATTATTCATTTAAATCAGGGACGGCGTTTCAAATATTTTTTAATTTGTGTTTTTTTTTAATGAAATTGTATAAAAATATAATTTTTAAGAGTTTTGTTGATGCAGTTTACAAAATTTCACATTTAAAAATAATAATTAAGTCAGGGGCTGGTGTCGTTTTAAATATATGAAAGTGGGAAATGTCACATTTCGTAACGTTTGTAAAAACTTTGAAAAAAAATTTTTAATTGTTCAAAAATTAGAAATTTCAAAAAAATATGAAAATTTTAATATAGATCAGTAGCGCCTTAAAAAAAATTATTTATGAATTATTATTTTTTTGAAAGTTTTGAGATTGATATATTAATAAAAAATTTTTAAATAATAATTAAGTCAGGGGTGTCGCATAAAAATAATTAAAATTTATATTTTTTAAAAGTGACGTAGACAAATTCATTTTGATTAAAAATTAAATATTAATAATAATAAATATTTTCAATGATCATTTTTAGGGTTATAATATAATATACTAATGCATACGAGGGTCACAGCCGAAGGCTGAGACCCGAGTACATTTGAGGTTGGGTAATTTGTACATGTAATATTACTGAAAATTGTAATAATGTGATTATCACCGCCAATTTAAGAAAAAAATGAGTATCAGCAAAAAGAATGGAAAATTATTACAATATACACATGCGAGGGTCGCAGACCCGAGTAAATTTGTAATTAGGTAATTTATTCATGTAAGATTACTGAAAATTTTAATATTGATTATCTCCGCCAAATTCAAAAATTAACTATCAAAAAATAGTGGTAGGAGGATGATATATGCACATACGAGGGTCGCAGACCCGAGTAAATTTGTGTAAAAAATATGGTGTGAAAGGGGGTTGGGGCGCGAAGCGCCCAGGGGCACAGCCCCTAGTAATTATATATTATTATTATAAGATATCTCTGTATCTATACTTTCTATTTCTAATTTATATGACAAACGCCCAGTATTATCAACTTTAACTAAATTCTCCTTTAACTAACTGTCATATTATGAACAGATCCAAGCATAATACATTTAATTAAATAGAATTTAAATTATCTGCAGTATTTCTTTACAACGTATATTATGTCCATTTTTCATTGATTTAAATCACGTTTGTAATACACCAAATTTACTTTAAAGGAGCATTTAGTGCTAAAGGAGCTTTAAATTGGTTGATAATACTGGGCAAAAGTCTGATTTTCATATTTCACTTTTTTTTAAATCTTACGCGGGCCGCACGAAGAGTGCTCGGGGGCCGCGGGTTGGACAAGCCTGGTTTAAACCACGAAATATAAAATTATTTTAATTTTTTATATTAGTGAAACGACTTTTCGACCAGCTTTATAGTAACTTTTGGGTTATTTATCGTTTTAGCGTCCCAAATTATTTTGACGTTTGTGTTTACTACTCCACTTATAATTTATAATCTATGTATACAGTGTGGCAGATGTTAAAAAAATTTATAATACATGTGATCCAAAAGTGCATTACTGATTTTCATTTTGTTTATTTATTATAATTGTTAAACTAAATAATGCATATAAATTCGGCGGGGGAAAGTAACCCCTACCCTCTTCTAAGTGCGCTGCTGATTTAAAGTAATAGTAGACACTTTACATAAAATTAAAAAAAAATAGTTTAGTGAAGCGACTTTCTGATTAGCTTTAATATAACTCTCCTCAACATGTTTGAATTATATTCATAGATAAGAACACTTTATATATCTAGAAATAATTTGGGACGCTAAAACGATAAATAACCAACTTTTGTTTGTATTTTATCCATAGATAAGAACACATTTAGATATTAAAACAAAATGATTTTTCATAAAATAATTTGGAGCACTAAAACGATAAACAACTAATTAAACATTCAAAAGAAGTTACTGATCATGTTTTACCTTTCGATAAGAATCGCAGACTAAAATCATTTCTTGGAGAAGTTTACCGTCAGGAGAAGTTTTAGGCACTATTTCCCAAAATATAAGTAACATTTTTTTTAATGTGTGATCAGGAATCGGTAAAACAAATCGTATCACTGTCATTAACAATCCTGGTGTTAATCTTTCACCGGCAAGAATTAAATGTATAGTACGTTTTAGTGCTTCGATTTTAACTTTGACATCACCTTTTTCTGTAAATTTATAAACATATTTTTATAGACATCTTTACAAATATTTAATGATCAATTACCCACCTAAATCATTCTTTAATTGCATTTCATTATAAGGTTCCGAATCTGTTGGAACGTTGATTAAAGTATAACACGGTTGTTCTACAGTCGTCATTTTTATATACGATTTTAAAGACGTTGTTCAATATATCTTGTGATATATTCGATACAAATATGTATAGATCTTCCGTATAAATATTTGAACGACGTGTCAATTAGATCCACAAAATAATTACACTAAACATAGATAAGAAATATGTATGTACCGACGTACAATATCACATCTCTATGGTCTATTCATGCAACCTTAGAGCATATACTACTAGAGCCAGCCTTGCCGCCCGGATAGCGTAAGCACTGGCGCCGACTATGGGGGGGCGAGAGGGGCGATCGCCCCCCCCCCCCCTTTGAAGCTGCACTCTAGTTTCTTTTAAATTAAAGATACATTTGTTAATAAGATTTTTTCTTTTAAAAAAGGTGCAATATTCAAATACTTGTCACTTGAGAAAAAATTATCACTAAAAATTTCTTCAAAAAGGACATTAATACTGAATATCTTCTTTATTTCCTTTACAAAGCTTAGTTATATCATCAGCTTTAAAAAAAAGGATTGTGTGGTTTTATGTAACCACGGTAAAAGTGAAACTTTTTTTCACATTATAGACATTTAATTAAAAATTTTCGGAATAATAAATTCAAGCACTCAAAATTGAAATAAATCCATAAACAACAACATGCACCAGCAAAAAGTATAACCATATAAAAACTACAAATACCTACTTCAAATAAACAGATATATTTTTATGTAGTAGGTATTCATGTTTGTAATATATTTTTTTTAAACCGAACAATAATAGCATACTTATACCGGGTGTCCCAGATAACTTTTCCAGCATGGGGATCTCAGTATCTATAAGAGATACAGGGTTGGTTAAATAAGATGAATTATATGTATGAAAGGGGTGAGTATTATTACACCAAAAAATATTCATAATTTTATGTGGTTTAGGCGGTATACCCGAAAAACTGAAAATTTGGAATTTCTTTAAATGGCTATAACTTTTTTGTTAAAGTAGATAGGTACTTTTTGTTTGCGGTTTCTTAAAGCACTTTTTTGTGTAGAATTGATTGGTGTATTTAGATTTTTTATATCACTTTTAGTTTCCGAGATACAAGCCCTAACTTTAGTTTTTCTTATGGGCCGCTAAGTTAGCTATGGCATATTTGAACGTGTTTTTTACTCTACTTTACAACGATGTGTCACTTGCCATATTTATTATCGAAAAAAAAATTATAATATATTTTTTCAAATAGTTCATTGTTTCAAATATTCATTTGTTATTTTGATTGTTGTTATTGCGATTTTTGATTACAATTTTTGTTTTTCATGGCTCACTTAAAAGTTTGTAATAAAATACTTCATAAATATCACTGATATTTAGTATTTCGACTTTTTTTCGATAATAAATATGGCAAGTGACATATCGTTGTAAAGCAGAGTAAAAAACACGTTCAATTATGATATAGTCAACTAAATGGCCCATAAGAAAAACTAAAGTTAGAGCTTATATCTCGGAAACTAAAAGTGATATAAAAATTTTAAATACACCAATCAATTCTACACAAAAAAGTGCTTTAAGAAACCGCAAACAAAAAGTACCTATCTACTTTAACAAAAAAGTTATAGCCATTTAAAGAAATTCCAAATTTTCAGTTTTTTGGGTATACCGCCTAAACCACATAGAATTATGAATATTTTTTGGTGTAGTAATACTCACCCCTTTCTTACAAATAATTCATCTCATTTAACCGAACTTGTATCTCTTATAGATACTGAGATCCCCATGCTGGAAAAGTTATCTGGGACACCCGGTATATATGTTAAACATATAAAGCTATGTTTCTTTACATTAACGAAAGACTAGTTTTCAATTTCATTTTATCAAATAATATAAGTACTAAACTGTGACAGAACAAAACATTTTCGATGAAATATATTATGTAGAAAATATTTTCTTAGAATTAGTGACTCGTGGATGAACACATAAATTTTGGATGCCTTTCTCATTATTACCGTTATAGAGTCGCTGTATATAATCATATATTAAACAACTAATATAGTTGTTTAATATATGATATAATGTTTTTTATAAATGACATTTACTATTTTAGGTTATGCGTCAAGGTTAGTAAATATACAGGTTGTACCATCAGCTTGTCAAAATCAAGAAAGGAGAGAGGGACTACGTCATCTGGGGTGCCCAATCATAACAAATTTGCAAGCCACTTTATTCTATTACATTTGAATGTCACCCGGTGTGACGTAATCTCGCGCGGGTGCTGATTGGTCAAAAGCGATGGTTCAACCTGTTTATTTACTAACCTTGGTTATGCGTGTAAAAAATAAACATATACCATAGACATAGAGAAATGGACAGCGCATTCGTTATAACGAAAGTTGGATATTGCACATTTTTAAAGAAATTTTTTACAGTCCCCCCTCCCCAAAAAAATGAAAATCTCCCCTCCCCAGGTGAAATGAAATGTCGGCGCCTATGAGCGTAAGAGTACTATTACATCCTTTCTCTCTCGCTCCGCGTGTTGATTTGTACCGGTAATAGCGGGAAGCACTTGTCCCTCTCTGCCGACCAATAAGCACGCGGAGCGAGAGAGAAAGGAGGTAGTAGGGGAAAGGGTTGCACCTTGGGACGGTTTTACCTTGGGACAACTGCTCTAGAAATCTAACCACTCTAGTGGTAACTCTCAGAATTACATCTTATATTGGCAACCCTGTCCTTTGTTTGCTCACCAAATTATTTCAGTTTCAGTCATTATTCGAAGCTTTAAGTGTCAGTTTATTGTTTTCGTACCTTGAAAGTAAAATTTTGCTGCAACTTCTAGATCATATACAAACAAGATAAGCCTTTTTATTGACATTATTTGATGTAGTACTATTGCAGCATTACTTAAGCAAGCAATCTATGCAAGAAGTTGTTAAACCGTAAATTTTTTAGAGTTTAGAAAATTTATTTTGTGAAAAGAATGATTGGTTACACCTTGGGACATTTTTCTGGTTGCACCTTGGGACTGAGAAATTTTCAGAAAGCAAAGAAAGCATTTTGTATTCCCCAACGTTGACGACATCAGTAGTGTTAATCCATGCAATATTGTAAAAGTATTGCCAACTCCAACAATACGTCGTGGGTTTCATTCATTTAAAATTGCATTCCCACAGAAGCTTAATTTGAAATAAAATTTATTTAATAATAATTATGTATAATTATATTTTCATATTAATAAACATTGACTACGTAAGTCTTACTTCATTTTCACATCTTAAAAGCTATAATATTCACATATTTGCCATGTACCAAGGTAGAACCAATGCTGTCCCAAGGTAAAACCACAATTTGTACCTTGGGACAAAGATCAACAACTTATTAAACAATGAGTAGTGGTGTACGCTTTGGTGATAGCAAAATGATTGTTGATTGAACAGCTGCCTACAGTTGTAGCCTCTACAGAGCTAAAAGATTATTGTATTTGAACGAAAGATGTCAGTGCAATAATTAAAAAAGTAAAAAATGTCCCAAGGTACAACCCTTTCCCTACTCTTACGCTATCGCTCTCGCACGCTTGTTCGCACGGCCGAGCGGCAAGGCTGGCTCTAGTGGTATATGCTCTAAGGTATATCGGAACGCCGCTCACATCTCTATGGTCTATTCATGCAACTGATGCAACCGATGCAACTCTTACAACTGCTTATGTCAAATCGAGGAACATGTGTGATAGAGGTTATGTTTGGTTATTTATTTAATTGATGTGAAATTTTTCTGTGGTACATATATATTTCCATAAAGTTTTATAAAATGAGTTTTTTTCTCGATAACGCTCCGACTGATAACATAAATATACCAAATTTACGATTTGTACCGTTTGAAGAAGATGAAATAGCTAAACGTAAACATAAATAGTATTTACTTATGTTAATTTAACAATCTTTTTAATTTTAAATATATATTTTAGATGATCCACCACCAATTTTAAGTAAACTGTTAGAGTGTGCCCATAAAGCAAAACAAAAAGAGAACGATCAAGAAACCCCACCAAAAAGTACAGGAACCATAAAAACAAAAAAAAATGATCCTGCCGTTGATGGAATATGCGAAATTCTCGCTACAAAAAACAAAAAGACAAAAGCCAAAATTGGTATAGACTGTATTCTAAACATTTTGAAAGATGAATCTAAAATGAATGTAGATAAGTTATTAGAAAAATCTGTTATTCAACCTGGTTTTGAAACATTAAAAAAGGTTCCTTCGTACAAAAAAGGAAAGAGACAATTAAAGAAAGAAAAAGAGGTACTTTTGATTAATAGTCCTGTCAAATTACTAATAAAGATAGTGGTCAAATAACAGAAATTCCGATAGAGCTAAATTTTGGTGAAGACCTTGGATACACCATTAGAAATAAAGTGTCAAAAGTCCCCATCGATCCCATGTCTGCTAAAAAAGTTATTCGGGGTCAATGGTAAAAATTTGAGGTTTTTTGGATTTTTTTCGAAAACGGTAAATTTTATCAAAAAAGTAGCGAAGGCAAAAATTATAGATCTTAAAATTATCTACAAAAATGGTCCTTATACTTTTTTTCTACGAATTACCATTCCTGAGATATCGCAATTCTAAAAGTTGAAGGAGCCATGTTCTACATGCACGGTGCTCTGGAAGCCAACTTTAATAAAAAAATTGATTACTTCTGATTTTTTTGAACAGTTCAATTCTTTAGTATTCAAGGAACATTTTAAGACCAAAAAGAAAAAAATCGCCTTGGTGCTTTTTTTTATAATTCATAAAATAAGAAAAGTAGTTTTTCAATTAATTGTTTTCACTAAATTTATTTATTATTTGTACAATCATTTGGTTGTTTTACCTGGAAAGTATTCCGGGAGTTTTGAAAATTGGTAATTTATAGATTTCGATGCGCTCTTTCCGAATTTCAACTTTGCTACCTCGTATCTTTGCCGCTCGCGCCGCCATATTAGAAAAATGATGTCTAATAGTAGATTATTATTAGGAGATATTGTCAAAAAACTACTTTTTGTATTTTATGAATTATAAAAAAAGTGCTGAAGCGATTTTTTTCATTTTGGTCTTAAAATGTTCCTTGAATACTAAAGAATTGAATTGTACAAAAAAATCAGCGGTAATCAATTTTTTTTAAAGTTGGCATCGAGAGCACCGTGCACGATGTATGTATTTTTGTTTTATGAATTATTAAAAAAGTGCAGAGGCGGTTTTTTTCTTTTTGATCTTAAAATGTTCCTTGAATACTAAAGAATTGAACTGTACAAAAAAATCAGAAGTAATCAATTTTTTTTATTAGTTGGCTTCCAGAGCACCGTGCATGTAGAACGTGACTCCTTCAACTTTTAGAATTGCGATATCTCAGGAATGGTAAATCTTAGAAAAAAAATATAACGACCATTTTTGTAGATAATTTTAAGATCTATAATTTTTGTCTTTACTACTTTTTTGATAAAATTTACCGTTTTCTAAAAAAATCCAATAAACCTCAAATTTTGACCATTGACACCGAATAACTTTTTTAGCAGACATGTGATCGATGGGGACTTTTGACACTTTATTTCTAATGGTGTATCCAAGGTCTCCACCAAAATTTAGCTCTGTCGGAATTTTTGTGATTTGAAATGTCTATTTTCACCGGACTATAAATAAATATTATAACTTATTATTGAAAAAATTTTATTCTACTTTACAGATTGAAAAATCAAAATCTAAAGGAAAAGAATGGTACAATTTACGTGCTCCAGAAATAACAGAAGAAATTAAAAATGATTTAGAAGTTCTGCAAATGCGTTCCGTCTTAGATCCTAAACATTTTTATAAAAAGAATGATTTAAAAGTTCTTCCAAAATATTTTCAAGTAAATACATTTTTTATTTTTGCTTGCCAGCAGCTATTAATTATACTCTTTTGTAGGTCGGAAAAGTTGTTGATTCGCCGTTGGACCATTATAATCGTTGTACAAAGAAAGAAAGAAAACGTACATTGGTTGATGAATTACTGGCTGATGCAGAATTCCAAAAATATAATAAAAGAAAATATAAAGAAATTATTGAAGAAAAACAGAAAACACATTACAAGGCTTACGTAAAGGCGAAAAAATTAAAACGCAAAAATAGAAAATAATATTTTCTTCTGTAGGCTTTCATGGCCACTGTCCATTGGTGCTAGCTTTTCGGACTGTTGTCGACGTTGCAGTATTATTTTACTTGACGTTTCGACTCTCATGTCAGAGTCTTCTTCAGAAGTGTCGGTCCTTATATACCTGTGTCTGTGGTCATGCGTGACGTTCCGGATGACCGGTAGCCACGCCTTCGGTAGCTCTATCCCCTTGTCACGATTGAAGTTGTCGGGATGTCTGTGTATCTCGATGGCCTCCTTGTATAGTCTGGGCCAAAACCTTTGCTCTCTCGCGAGCATTTTGGTTTCATTAAATTTGATGGTATGTCCCGTGTGAGAGTGGTGTTCCGCTACCGCCGATTTCTCCCAGTGGTGGTGTTTGGTTTGGCTTATATGTTCCTTGAGCCTCGTGCTGATGTGTCTGCCGGTTTGGCCAACATAAACTTTCCCGCACGTGCATGGAATGCTATATATTCCCGGTCCTTGGAGCTGCTGGTGTTTGCCTTGAGCTTTTGGAAATTGCGTCGCTAACTTCCTTTGAAAATTGTTTTGACTTCATGTTTCCGTAGCAATCTTGCTATTTTGTCAGTGCATCCTTGGACGTAAGGTAGAAACGTAATCGCCGTGTATGTTTCTGTCTCTTTTTCCTGTTGTGGTTTCTTCCGTATACTCCTCTCGATGGAGGTTTTGGTGTAACCATTTTTCTTTAGAACCATGCGCAGGTGGTTTAGTCGAAACGTCAAGTAAAATAATAC